>CM052700.1:74380511-74398760 GCA_028551405.1 Uromys caudimaculatus
GAAGGAGCTGAGGGAATTTGCAGCCCCATGGAGGGAGCAAGAGACTCAATGGGCCTGACCCCCCCAGTCCTCCTGCAGTTTGGACCACCAACCAAAGAATACACATTGATGGACTTATGGTTTGGACCACATAGGTGGCAGAGGATGACCTCGATGGCCATCAGGGAGAGAGGAAAGGCCCTTGGGCCTGAGGATGTTAGAGACCTCAGTAAAGGGGAATGTCAAGGCGGGAATATGGGGATGGGCGGACGGGAAGGGGGGAGTGGAATTCCCTCCTAGAGGCGGGTTGGGGAGGGGACAGAGGGTATCCAAAGAGGAGACTCAGAAAAGGGGAAACATTGGAAATGTACATAAAGTATCAAAAATAAAAAAGAAAAATTAAATAAATAAATAAATAAATAAATAAATAAATAAATAAATAAATAGTTTAAGTTCGGCTCTTTACTGCTTGAGAATTTTTTAATGTTCAACAATGGAGAGGTTTTACCAGATGACTTACATGATTTCTGCTAACAGATTTGGAATAGAAGACATCATATAACTACGGCCAAAAAATGAAGGTAACCAAAGTCAGTGATTCAGATTTATTTTTATGTTTGGTGTTTAACAAACCCCTGCTTTGCAACAGGATAGCTAGGCACAAAAGGCACACGGTTCACAATAAGTCCTAAACAATCCACTCCCAAACACATAAAGCAGCCTCCTTCTCTTTGATTTTTTTTTTATTTTAATTTTCCTGTCATACTGACATTTCCCCTCCCCCAATACATGATTTCATCTTCATCTTTTCCATGCTTGCTTCACTGACACACCAACAGTCTGTACCAAGGAGCTAGTAGTCTGAATTTTTTGGTTCTCAGGTCTTAAAGCTTAAAACCACAAAGCAGCCTGAGTGTTCTTGACATTTTTGTTATCAGCTGAGAAGAATCAAGGCTAGAAACTGGAGGCAGAAGAAACATTTGGGCTACAAGGCTATGACTAGGCTTTGAAAGTATTAGACACTGGAGGGGAAAGGGCCATGTGTTCTGATGATGGCCTCTGGGTCTGTGACATATGGGAGTTAGAAGAACAAAAAGGTTTCAGGGAAGAAAACTGAGTATATAAATCTATTGAGTATCCTCATCCATCTCCTGGGTCAGCTATGGATCATCAAAATTTCACAGGCAGAGTTCAGTAACACCCTCATCACATATTACACTCACATAAGGAAAGATCTTTATACCACTAGAGTTTACCTCAAATACTTATATTTTAACTATATATATTATATATATTGACCCTGTCAATACATGAGGCCCCTCAAACTATTCTTTTTAGTAGAGAAACCAGATATGTTTATAAGGGAAAAGTTGGACACAGGTCAAGAATGAACTCAGAGCAGAGAAGGCTGGAGACATGAACAGGACAATGTTTCAGAATGCAAGACTGCTCTAGACTACAAAATGCTTTTTATGTGTATCTCATTTAATTTCATGGTGACTTCATGAAGTAGAGCAGGTATCAATGTCAGTTTGCACAGAAACAGAGATTTTAAAAAAAAAAAAAAAAAAAGAGGTAAGAGGTGGGCCAGTCACCACAGAAATGGTCCCTTGGGTTGTAAGAAGCTCCAATCCATATATTCCTGAGCTGCACTCATGCTTGGCTGCTTCTCCATTTTCTTCGACTTTCTAACTTTGGTACATGCTTTATTTACAAAAGAATGAGGCATAACTTCAGCAGTCACATGTGATGCTCAACTACTAAATTAATATTCTAAGAAAAAAATGAATTGTTAATGTTTTCATCCAATTTAGTGATACATAGAAAATCATATTACACTGACCACACAGAAGAAAATTACTAGCTAAGAACACTGAGTTTTATACAAAATATTGAAAACTCAGGAAAGAGCATTAGAGATGGCTGCTCTTAGAGAGGACCTGTGCTCAATTCCCAGGATCCATGCAACAGCTCACAGCCATCTATAACTCTAGTTCCAAAGGACTAGGTGCCTTCTTCTTGCCTTTGTGGGAACCTAGGCATGTATATGATACACAGACATACACACAGGTAAACCACCCATATACATACAATAAAAACACATTTAAAAAAAATTTTTTAACTCCACCTATTAATCACAAGGGTAGTCCAATAATTTTTAAAATTGTTGCTCATATGTATTTTCAATGGAAAAATACTTTGTCATTATCATTAGTAAGTATTGTTGTTTTAATTATAATGGCTTCTTGAGACAGGGTCTCTTGTAGCCCAGGTTGTCGTCAAACTTATCATGCAGCTGAGGATGACTTTAAACTCTTGAATCCCCTACCCCTACCTTCCAAGTGCTTGTCAACACTCTGACTTTGTCTCAAGATGATTTCCTTTAGATTACAGTACAATGGGTATTCATTCTGAAGACACTGTTACAATCAGTGTTCACATCGACAGCAGAGTTCTCAGAAACTCAGAACTAAAGAAGACAAGATGCCACTTGAGATTTCTTCTTCTTCTTTTCTGGCTGTTCACACCACTTGATGTCAATGTTGCTGCTTCCAAATGCTTCTCCTTTGATCTCTACAGAATTCTCTCCCATGGCTAACTTTGATCTCCTGTGCATCACCATAGCTCCTGAACTTCCATGCCTCCGTGCTGGAGTGGGGGTTTCTTTTACTATGCAATAGCAAACTGCAGACACAAAATTTTTTTTGAAGTTTTCATTCATAAGTGCATAAACAATGGGATTACAGATGGAGTTGAAAAATCCAATTATTTGCACTATAGCAAAAATCATCTTGATTGTGACTTCATCATATTCCTTTTCAAAATTACCTGAAATAAAGTAATACTTTAGAATGCTTACTGACTTCATCAAGAAATAACTGTAAAGTTGTGTCGTGTGTATTTATAAATATTTGCAGTTGTGCAAGTGGCTAATATGAAACATTCTCATGACTAAAAGTGATCTGGTATCTGGATAAAAGTACCTTTGTAATATGTACTCATTCATCCATGCATTGGCTGTTGCCTGGTATGTACTTTAGGACTCAAAAAATTTCAACTCAGTGATACCAAGTGTAGTGGTTTGTGTAGGTATCGCCACCATAGACCCATGCATTTGAATGCTTGTCCCATAAGGGGTGGCACTATTAGGAGGTATGGCCTTGTTGGAGTATTATGACCTTGTTGGAGGAAGTGTGTCATTGAGGATGTAGGCTTTGAGGCCTGATACATGCCCAAGTTATGCCTAGAGTGATACACAGTCTCCTTCTGCTGCCTGTAGATTAAGATGTGGAACTCTTGGCTCCTCCAGTATCATATCTGACTGCAAGCTGCCATGCTTCCTACCATGATGATAATGGGCTCAACCTCTGAAACTGTAGGCCAGCTCTAATTATTGTATGCTTTTGTAAGAATTGCCATGATCCCCCAGTAAAGGGGAATGTCAAGGTGGGAATATGGGGATGGGTGGGCGGGTGGGTGGGAGGTGGAATTCCCTCATAGAGGCAGGGATGGGGAGGGGATAGGGGGTTTCCAAAGAGGAAACCCAGAAAAGGGGAAACATTGGAAATGTAAATAAAGTATCAAAAAAAAAAAAAAAAAAAGAATTGCCATGATCATGGTGTCTCTTTCCTGCAATAAAATCCTAACTAAAACACCAAGCTTCACATACTCTCCTGCACTCTAGAAACACAGTCATGTTGAGTCCCCAAGAAAACATGAAGAGTAACTGCTTCTAGGCATCTCACTTGAATCCAAGATACATTAAATTCACTAAGCGCAAGGTAAGGTTCTAAACAGAGAAGACTTTCAAGGTGTCTCCCCATGCTACACAGCTTAGGAAAAGGAGGGAGAAGGTCTGAGAAGCTTGCAGAGCTTTTCTTTATCTTTTGTAATTATTAATAACGTAGTCCTAGTCATGCAGTCACCTACCACATGATGACCTGGTACAAAAGCAATGTTCAGTATTTGACATTTGATTATCCAAGTAAACAGCAAACAGTGAGAAATTAATGAGTTCATGTATGTTCTAATAAAAAAAGAACAAGATGAGAGAGAGAGAGAGAGAGAGAGAGAGAGAGAGAGAGACTGACTTACTGTATTCAATCATCATGTGAACGATGTGGAAAGGTGCCCAGCATACAGCAAAGAGAATCACCACTGTCATCATCATGATCACAGCTCTCTTCTTCTTCCTAGACTCACAAACATTGCATTGGTTAACTTTGTGTCAGCAGACGTGTCACATTGATAGCAAATGCATTACTACTTGAGCCTACTCCACTTAACCATGTTTTTACACACTAATGGAAATCCCAAGGCTCTGGGAAGATTATTAACGTTCCCCTATCTTTACTGTCTTCATATCTTACACATCCTTGTGATGTGTTCAGCATGGGTCTAGAACTCTACTAAAGACAAACATACGTATGTCTTTCATTTACCCAATAAGCCAGTGGTCAGAGGTAGAAACTAGGAAAGAGAGACGTTTAACTCATAGTAGGGTGGGTAATAAATAATGTCCTCTAGGTTTAAATTTAGGAGTATCTCTTGAGGGACATGCGATTTCATTTGCTCATGTGTTTACAGCAGTTCATACCTCTGATAGCTAAACATCAGTATTTATACAATGAACCACAAGTATAGAACTAAAATTGTATGATACAGTAAACCATAGATTCAATTATCTTCATCCCTAAAAACTAGATTTATATCTGTACAGATCTACATATTTGTTTGATACTTTCAGTTTCAAATGTCTGGGCTCATAGTCTGTCATTTCAGTCTGGTAACCCTTTTATCTGAGGAAGTGTTCTCCCCTGTCCCGAGGTGCCATTGTATATTCAGAGCAAAGTTTTCTTTATACAAACTGGGCACTAGAGGTCACTGCACACTTGAATTAATGAACTGATCTAGGCAAGGTACTGCTTTGTTGTTTTAGCAGTCATTCTCAAATACACCAATAAAGTGTTCTTGATATTGATGCTAATAAATAAAATGAGATAGCACTGCCTTTGAGTTAAAAATACAGAGCATCAATTATAACCATTTAGAATAAGTAGCATTCTAAGATCTCAAAGACTTTTCATGCCATCTCAGTATTTTAACATTATCATCAAGTAGGAAGAACTAGGGACAGATGTAATCATGTGACCTTGTACATGACAGTTCTCTCAGGGTCCTCTGAAGCAAGGCTTTCTGCATATTACTGATATTGCTGGCAATGAGGGAAGAGGACAGGGGGTCTTGACAGCACTCCCACAGTATTGTGGTTTCAAGTAAGCCCTTGTTCTCAAATTGAATTATAAATGATGCTAAGGTTGAATTACTCAGGCAACTGCCCCTTCCAGGACAACTAATAAAACATATTTTAAACACTGGTGAATACGTCAATAAACAGACCTGACTATTTTGAACATCTCTTTTCCATGAATAGTTTGGAGCACTGAGCCATCCCCCACTCTTTTCTTGATCCAAAGCTCATAACCGATTTTCCCATAGAGGACAGACAGCAGCAACAGAGGCAGCAGGAAGAGGGTGACGAGGATGAAGGTGGTGTAGATTTTCTGGTGCAAGGGGCTGCTCCACTCTTCCAAACAGCAGATGTGTTCTTTTTCATATAGGAAGTCATACTTAATCTTTACAGTAAGAATAATTCAGTTACAAACCCCAGAAATCAGCATTCAAAGGGTAGATGCTGCCCAAAGTCATTCCACTGGGGCATCTTTTAAGACCTCCCAGATGCTAGCTGCTGCTGAATTTTCACATTTGAATCAATTTCTATAGTTATCTTGCTGTAATGTGTAGGTTTTCCCTGAACCACTAAGGTTTTTGTACTTAATGATTTTAAGTAGAATGCAGGAATGTGTCTGCTACCTTCATTTTTTAACTTTTCTCAACTTTTATTTCCACTGGCTACAAGTTTTCAGTTTGCTGAGAGGGAATACATGGGAAAATATTGTGCATTATATGCTAGCCAGTTTAATATTAATTCAGCTGATACATTTGCTTTCTTAATTTCTGATGAAATGGACTTGGGAAGCATCCGTCTGCTTTAGAGTAAGAGGAACTTAGCTGTATTTGCCATCATTTCATGTCAGAATCACCAGCTTGTAAATAAAGGTAATGGAAAGGCAGCTCATAGCGTTTAAATATTGAAGTGAACTAGATGCTGGATTTAGCCTATTGCCAATATACAGATATTTTAATTGTACTTGTTTAATAAATTGCTTTTCTGAGTCTTCCAATGGACTCATTTTCCAAGTTCTAAACTCACTGTTCACAACAGTGATAGGATATTGTCATCAAATGCTAATGGCTCCTTTCCTCTGAAAGGAAAGGAGTAAGCAAAGTAAGCATTTAAAATACATGCCAAGTCTTATCCCTGGGCTAGGACTGGAGAGGGGAGAGCTATTGAATCTCAGTCATTGTAGAGTTCCAGATGGTAGATTTCAGCCAATCATCCCAGCAAATTTAATCACTAGTCTTCAGCATCGAGCTAAAAGTTAAGATGATTTGAGTTGGTTTTGTTCATGAGTACAACTAGGAATGATAACACTTAATGACCAATAAGCTTAATGAAAACAGATGTGAAAATGAAATTATTTCTGTCTCAATGTGGGTAGAACCCACAAGGGCCAGTGACCATAGCAGCCATGCACATGTACATCCTAGGCTGCGTGACCATAGTGACCATGCACAAACACATCCTAGGGTTAGTGACATGGTGGCCATGCATGAACACATCGTAAATGGTGTGTCTCTACATGAGTTCATACAGTGCCAGAGACAAGCAAAGACTCCCCAAATACATCTTAAGATGGATTCATGGCAACCAGTTTCATAATCTCTTTGTCATTTTTTATGGCCAAAGGGATCAAACTTGGGGCCTTGCACACATTCAAGCCAAATACACTCCAAGGGAGTTGCTGCACTCGACCCCGATTTTGTTATTTCTAAGTAAACATTTCTATAATCTTCCACCGTTTATAACTGTGGCTGGGCTTGAACTCTATGTATATTCCTACTTCCACCACCACCTACCCCAACTCAGCCAGTCATATCCCTGTCCAAGCTAAGCCTTGCTGCTGGGGACAGTATGAATTACTCATGTGCTGAGCCAGGCATCATACGTCCACTGAGCAAGCCTTCTGCTTCTATTCAAAGCAGTCCAGAATTAGGGAGTCATGGCATTTTGATGAGGTCTGGAGTGTTGTGAATTCATATTTTTATTCACTGAGGGGAAATTAAGGACAATTTTAGTTGAATTCTCTCACTTACCTCCCTGAAGACTGTGAGTCAACTCACTGCTGAGAGAGCCCAGGGAAACCAGAGTAAGATAGCATCATGAAGAATGGCTGGCTTTGATGCTGCCTGCCATCTGGTTCCAGCTCCCACACAATGCCATTCTCTCTAATAGAGTTTCTGATTGAGCATGGTTCTAGGATGCACATTAATATATTGGTTTCAAAGCTGAAATCTGACTTTTTCCTGACAAGAAGCAAATCAGATCTGACTGGTGTTTAGCAATGAACATGGCTTTGTCTATTAGATCAGGCAGACACGTTTTCTACAAATTAAATGATTTATACATATAGAATATATGATAAAAAATTTATTAAAATGATAAATCTGTTTGATATATATATGGGCAGGAAATGAGGTCCAGGATTGAAAACTAGATATTTTTTTTCATTTATAAAACATGCTGCTGGTATAGGGCTACCAGCAGAAGGAAGCAGCCACTGTGGCTGTTGAGATGAGTAACAGGCTGGAGAATGGAGGTACATTCAGAACCTCAAAGATGCTATCAGGAATCCCAGATAGAAAGAACCAGCCCTGGGCCACACCCAGGTCAGCACCAAGACATCTGCTCAGTCCTCTCTTCTCTCTGTATTGCTCTCTGAGAGAGGTGTGAGGAAGAAGTGTCACACATCTAAGTGTGAGGAAGAGGTGACAGACCCAGGAATCCATAAGCATTTCAAGCTAGACCAAAGACAAAGTTTTAAACTACCCCAATATTAGTATGTATGCTGCCAGAGTGATCATCAAGTTTTAACTTGATCCTTATTATGGTTGTACATGACCATAGCACTGGCCTGGGCATCTTCTAGCAGAGCAGACACTGTTCTTGTGACTGACAGAAGTCACAAGAATTTAATTATCTATATGACTTGAGGAGTTGCAGGGTCTGCTGAAAGTTTCATATATCTTTCATTATTAAGTTCTTGGGTGACATTTTCAAAAGTGGCAACAGAGCAAAGCCACTTTCTGCTCTCACAAAGGCCAGCTCACTCAATATATTGGAGAGAGAGAGAGAGAGAGAGAGAGAGAGAGAGTTTAGTATTAGGGGGTGCACTTGCTGAACAAGCACTGTAACACTGGGATAGCACCCTCACCCTTGGGCCGCTTTCTTCAATGTCTTTCACTTCAGGCCTCATTTGGAATCCCCATTAAAGGATGTGGCGTGTTTTGGAAAGGCATGTTTTCAAATTAGCTTGCATTGTACCTCTATCAAAAAGCATTATCTTACAGAGGTGTTTTTAACCTTTTAATTAAAGAGTGCTACTTCAGTGTCAGTAAACACTTTTTTTAATTCCAAGGTTTCCTTTCCTGCACATCGACTTTGAACTGCAAGATCCTGGCAACATGTAATGACTTTTGCCCTGGCTTGCTAGCTCTCTGACATATCCTTAGAACAGCATATTACTGATAAATTAAAATCAACTCAAGTTTCTGCTTCTTCTTTCTTCTATGAGTTGTATGTGAATTTAACACTCAGTGTTCAGTCTCAGGTACATTTGGGGTTAATTTTGAGTGGTGGGCAGGGGAGAACTGTCCTTCCTTTGAACCTGCATGTTTTTGCAGGACCACTTGATGAAACTTTTCTCTTTCTGTTACAGGGTGTGGTATCCTTGCTGAAATCAACTAATTAGAAACATTGATTTCTAGTGTCTCAATTCGGTTCCACTGGTCCTTGTATGAGCTACTTTTCTTTGTGGGACGAATAAATACCTGACAGGAATCATTTTGGGGGAGGAACAATTTGGGTTCATGATTTCATGGTGGAGAAGATAAGGCTGTCAGGCGGCAGTTCAGGGATGTGGGAGGTAGGAACTCATGGTGGCTGATTACACACATCAAAGACAGGAAGCAGAGAGGTAGTTGTGAAACAGGGTGGCCATAATCTATAAGGCTGGCCTACACTCCCTTCATCTCAGAAAGGTGCCACAACCTTCCCAGTTGGCACCACCAGTTGGGCGTGAAATGTTTAAAAGCATGGGTCTATTTGCACACAGGTCACACTTAAACCTTAATGTGCCTATCATCATACCAATACAGCACAATGATAACCAAGACTTTTTGCAGTAAGCCTTGACGTAGAAGCTGCTCTGTATTTATGCTTGTTAAAACTGGTTTTGTGCCTTTTGTGTGTCACACTGTGCTGTCTTATTTGTGCAATGTTCTGCTGGGTCAGAAGTGGACTCTCCATTACCCACTGCAACAGCTCTGGGTACCGAGTCACTTCATCAGTCCTTTGAGATAGTTTTGTTTGTGTCTTTAATGACTGGATGTATAGTTTTGTGTTTATTTCCCCTGCAGTATGAAGCCTTACATGTTGCTCAGAAGGTGCAGTCTTGGGCATACGAACCTTCTTGCTAAGATGATGATGGGGAGGGGTCATTGCTGAGCTGTTTCTTCAATGCTCTGCATAAAACTGCTTCATAGTCTGACTCAGCTAAAATCAGACCGGTGGTTGACATTACTCTTATCTCTCCTTCGCTTGTGTGTGTATGTGTGTGTGTGTGTGTGTGTGTGTGTGTGTGTGTGTGTGTGTGCTTATATTTTTTGTTTGTTTGTTTCTAGAGACAGGGTCTTATAGTTAAGACTGTCCCAGAACTCACTGTGCAGCCAAGATGACCTTAAATTCAAAGCAATCCTCCGGTTAACAACATCCTCAGTGCTGAGTTTACAAGTGTGAGCCACCCAGGCTGGGTCTGAGAGAAACACTCTTGTTTGTGGTCTGTATAATTGGTTTCTTACAGTGAGTCAGGATTGTTATCTGGTATGCTATCCGTCTAATTGTTTACTTCTAAATTCTAATTGTTTTACTGTTTTTGAGAGTATCTTTCTCTTTAAAGTTTCCCACAGGCCACTTCCACTAAAATCACTTTCCCTGACTGAACATCGCAGCAATCTGTTTTATGGGCCTAAGTCTTATGTGGTCAAAAGGAAACTTAAATTTTGGATTTAAAATAAATAAATAGCAAAATAAACTATGTTCCAGGCTGTGTGATGGTGTCCTACTCTCTTTGAAGACAAATGCCTGTGTTACACTACAAGCCATGCTAACATACACCCCAGTAGATAGGCTAAGCTGTCCAGAACCACCAGCCTTACTTGTTCCTTTACTATAAATTGCTACTACTGTGAAGAGAATCACACAAAAGATGTGGGAATAGAAGAAAGAAGGAGAAACTCAAGAATTGGACATGTTTCTAATTTACATTTCAGTTTGTCATTGGCTAGGACAATAGGAAAATCAGCTAGCAAAGAGACATTTTCTTACAATTTTAAGTAACTTAAAAAGAAAGTCAAAACAGTAATTGAACTGTCATATCTAACAAGATGAGGATATTCTAGGAAGAACACATTAAGCTAAGAAAATGGAGAAGGTCATTTGGAACTTACTTTTTTGTAAATTTAACATTAAATATTAGCAACACAGTATCCAGTAGACTTACATAGCTGAGAGGAAATTTTAAAACATTTTTTACTTCAGTGAAATGGATGAAGCCATATAAATTTGCCACAATATTCCCAAAGGAAGGAAAATGAAAAGGTGGAGTGATGAGAAAATATTTCAAACCTGGGTCTACCTCAAGTCGCTGCACGTGCCACATGGGTGATCCTATTATGATGGCCACTAGCCACACCACACCTGCAAAACACATTACAGTTATAAGATGTATAAATGCATGCCTAAGTCTAATCATCAAGATGCCTGGTCTCCAGTATCCCCATCTTCTCTGGCATAGAGTACAGCAATTATCTCTGGTCTTTCTAAAAGGGTTGGGGGTGGGTGGGAGTCGTGTGCCTGTGTATGTATGTGCATGCTCTCCTGTGAGTGTGAGGCTCCTAGGGCAGAACATCAGGTCTCCTGATCTAGCACTTTCTACATTATTGTATGTGGAATTACAAGCACATTGTATGCTTGTCTTTTGATGTCAGTGTTGGGTATCCAAACTCAGGTTCTCATACCTGCACCGCAAACACCCCTACCCACTGAGCAATCTCTCCAGCCTCTACATATTTTAAGTGTTAAAAATTCTTTTATATGACTGTATTGTCTAGAGGGTAAGAATCTATTGCAAATTCTATTGCATATTCTGACCAGGTCTTCATTCTCTTCTTTTACCAGTTCATGTCTTCCCACCAAGACCCTACTTCCTACATCCCAGAATGCCCTGCCCTGATCCACATCATATTTATACTTTGGATGGGCCACTCTGTCATCACTGTACATCTGTGGACTTATTTTCAAGATAACTCAGAAGTCACTTTCCCTAGGTGACTTGAAGGTTGCTGCCATTTCTTAATGATTCTAGGCCTAACATATCATGGCACTGTTGATGTCTTCTCAACCTCCCCTAATGACATGGAGGGCAAAGACAATCCACTTACATTTTTGTTTCTCCAGATGAGAATCTAAGGAAAATTCTCAGCCCTTAGTAAGAGTTGATCCATATTTGTTGCACCAATGAATAACTCCTTAAATATTTAAGTGTATATGTGTGTATGGGTATTTTGTCTGCATGTATGAATGTACACCGTGTAGATGTCTGATGTCCAGGGAGTCCAAGAAAGAGTGCTAGATTTCCTGGGACTAGCATTAAAGTCAATTATGAGTCACCATGTGGATGCTGGGAATCGAACCCCAGTCCTCTAAAAGAATACTCAGTGCTCTTAACCACTGAGCCATCTCTCCAGTGCTGAAATGAATAACTTTTAGACATTTACAGACCACTTTCTTTCATTTATTTTTCAAGTCTAACATACATGTATTATTTTAAAGGATTTATTTTTATTATGTTTATCCATGTGTAGTGTGTGTGTGTGTGTGTGTCTGTGTGTCTGTGTGTCTGTGTGTCTGTGTGTGTGAGTGAGTGAATGACACATGTGTGCAGATACCTCTGGAGGCCAGAAGAAAGTATCAGATCCCTTGGTGCTAGAGTTACAGGCAGTTGTTAGCCATCTGACCTAAAACTGGAAACAGAAATCAGGTCCTCTCAAAAGGCAGTATGTTCTTTTAACTGATGAGCAATCTCTTTAACATCCAAAACATGTATCTTACATTAATCTTAAAGTTAACATTCAAGAAAATAGGTTTCATTATGACCCTTACATTATTTAGGCCTAGTAGTCATTGTATATCAGTTCCACTCCACAGCTGCTCTCCCCAATATTCTATTCCCCCAATATTCTATTCCCACTCCAGCTGCTTCTTTCCTAGTACCAATATTAGCATACCACTCCCCAACAGCAAGCCCCCTTCTGTTTTCAAAAAGGGATGTTGACTTGGAGTCCTTCAGGTATATAGAATACAGCTTGAATAGCATAGCTGGGCACATGGTATTCTATTTCCTTGAAAAAGTTCCAGACTGATTTTCCTAGAGGCTGCACACTCCACAGCGGTGATGTGTTCTTCCTGTTTTGTCTCATATGTAGAAACTAAGAGCTAGAAAATTGTGTGTGAGAGAGAGACAGATTCAGAAACACACACATACAGAAAGAGAGGAGAGGAGAGGAGAGGAGAGGAGAGGAGGGGAGGGGAGGGGAGGGGAGGGGAGGGGAGGGGAGAGACTGGAAATGTGGCTATAAAAGGAAAATCAGATATCTTAACATAATCATCAATTCTATATGCATTTTCATGCAAATAGCATAACAATTTTTCATGACTTGAAAAATTCCTCCTGTAAAGTACCACATATTCTTTATCCCTGCATGTGTTGATGGGTATCTGGGCTATTCTCACTGCCTACTTATTGTGAATGACAGCAATAATTGTGGATGCATGCTTGTAGGGTGTTGACTTGGAGTCCTTCGGGTATATAGAATATAGTTGGGTATCATAGCTAGTGCACATGAGACCTCCACTTACATGCTAGCTGTATTTTCTTGAAAAAGCTCCAGACTGATCTTTCTGGAGTTGCAGTCTCTAATCCCACAGCAGTGATGTGTTCCTTTACCCACATCCTTGTCACTGTTTGCTGTAGTTTTTTTTTTTTTTTTTTTTTTTCCTTTATGATGACCATTCTGAATGTGCCACAATGGAATCTCAGGCAATTTAAATTTTCATTTTCTCCATGCTAAGGGTGATGAATATCTTTTCAAATATTTATTAGCTATTTGTGTTGCTTCTTTGGGGAACTGTTTATTGGGTGCTTTAGCCCATTAATGCTTGGATAACTTTTCTAGTGTTTAAATATTGCAGTTCTTTATATGTTCTAGATATTAGTCCCATCTGATGTGTACTTGGCACAGACGTTTTCCCCTATAGGCTACCGTACAGGCTCTGGTGATTGTTATTTTACATAACCACATTTGTCAGCTATCGGGACGATTTTGTACTATGTTGCAAGCATAGGTTTTCTGTTTTCCTTCAGCAATTTCTAAGTTCCTGGAACTACTTTTATTTAATCCATTTTAATTGATTTTTTGATCAGTGTAAAAAATATATATCTATATTGAACATATAGAAAGTCACTTTCCAAACACCATCTGTTAAAGAAGCTACCTTTCCTCTCACACTTGTGGCTAGGGTCAAGGAGATGATTCAGCAAGGAAAGGTGCTTGCTATTGAGCCTGACGACTTGAGTTTTAGCCCCAGAACCCACACAGTGGAAGAAGAGAACTGATTCCTGCAAATGATTCTCTGATCTCCACGCATTACTTGACACACACACACACACACACACACACACACACACACACACACACACACACACGCAGTGGGTGTGATGAAATAAATAAATGTAATAAAACTTTAATTAAGTGCCTGTAGCAGTGTGAGTTATATCTGGGTCTTCTGTGCCATTGGTGTCCAACCCTGGTTTTCTGCCTGCACTGGGCTGTTTTTCAATCACGTCTCTGTAATATAATTTGATGTCACGTATGTAGATACCCATAGCATTGCTTGTTTTAGCCTGTGTCTTTTGTGAATGAGAGCTTTAACACTGTTTTTTCTATTTCTCTGAAAAATGTCATTGGGATTTTGATGGGAATTGTATTGAGTGTGCAAATCGCTTTTGATAATATAAGCTACTTTCACAATATTAACTCTCTGGATGAATGACCATGGGGACCTTTCCTATGTCCAGTGTCTCCTTAGTTTCTTCCTTAAGAAAGTCTTCATTCTAGAGGTCTTTCACTTCCCTGGTTAAGTTTATTCCATGATTCATTTTTGAAGCTAGTGTGTCAATGGGGCTTTTTCCTCTTTTTTTTTTTTTTCAAAATCTGTTATTTGTGTAAAGAGAAGGTACTGTGTTTTGTCATCATCTTACTCAGAAACCTCAAAATAAATTCTCTTAGGCACTATTATATGGCACAGTTTACCTACTTAGAAAATGGGTATTAATAAAACAAACACAAATAAAAACAGCATTCTTTACAAGTTCCTTGTCCTCTGTGAGTGTGTTGATAGAAATTACTTTAATTTTGTGCCATTGGCAAAGGAAAAGTAGATTAAGTACTAATGGTCAATTCAGTCTATAAATCTTAACAGAATAAGAGGAGCATAATTTTTATTTGTCCTTTCTTTACTGGTTTTGTATCATTTAGAAAACAGGATCTTATAGCTTCAAGGAACTGAGACTCAAACTATGACTGGGGCTTACTAGGAACGCATACACAAATCGACATTACCCATAGAATATCACCATGATTCAATGATCCAAGACAGTTCTAAAGGCTTTTAAGTCTTTCTGTGTGTCTCTGTCTCCACATCCATAAACCCCTTTTTTCCTACTCTGGTTGAGTATCTTATGACCAATCATTTTTCCAATATATCAAAATCTGGAGAAATTGAGTCTAATTGAATGAAGCTCATTCCTCTATTGGGTTCCTGACCATCCAGATACAGAAACCTTTGGGTGAGAAGACCATTACTGATATATATACTTAGTTACATTATCGGTATGAGAAAGCCTGGATGCTTCCCTTAGCATAAGCCTGGAGTCTAGGCAGTTTTGGGCAGAAGGCACAGAATCTGTGACTGATGGGGATGGTCTGTGGTGTTTAAGTGACAGAATATATCAGGAAAGACCGCACATCAGCCCTCATGGGGAGATGAGTTACTTGGATTTCAAGCATTGCTGCTTTCTCTGAATTATTTTAGTTGCAACAGCTTTGATGGCCTGTTGCCGTCTTCCCTTTATGACACTGAGATTCAGCCTATTTCTCTTCATTTTTAATAGCCTTCCTTCTCCTTACTTTAAACTCTTTCCACGTCTATATACTGGTGTGGCACATTGGAAAGTTGTTAATTATTAGAAGCCCAGAGATATTTGAGTTATTTTTAAAGAAGATATGACATAAATTTCACAGTAACTAATGAATTTTTTCCTACCAATTTGTCTGCTCATTTTCAACTGTTTAAAAATAAAAATAAATTTGGGTTGCACAGACTTTAGGAATGCTTTCTAGAATTCTATATTCTGCTACTAGGTATATTTCTGTAATTAAAATAACTCTGCTTATTCCTGCCACATGAATATTAGTAAAGTTTCTCTCTTTCACTGTCACGTTAGCTGCTCATCATACCTCTGGGTCTTTAGCAACAACAGATGTAAACAATGACGCACATCAAGTTTTCAACATTAATGAGTAGTAAACTCTCCCACTCTGCTGTGCCAGGTGTTAGGACACTTCCTTAAAGCTGCTATTTGTCACTACACACTCCTTGGGGACAGTTACAGTAAACTGAACATCTAGAATCTTCAGAAATGAAATTATAAAGAGGAAAGCATTTGTTTATAGTCAGGCATCTCTAGAACTCTACTTGGCTTCAAAGTATCCTGTGACCTTCTGTAACAGATACTGAATACCTGAAATTTCTCAGGAAAGCATTTTAGTTTTCTGATTTCTTTTTAAAAAAAGCACATCTCTTTCTCTCTGGCAAAATCCACTTGCCCTTGGAAGCTTAAAGCCTACCTCAGAGTAGCAGCCTCCTGGTCTAATGAATGTTACGGTGGCAATGCCCCTGATATATTATCATTGGTTAGGTGAAAGAAATGCTTGCAACCTTACATTTTAAACCTAAGAATACTCAAGATGACATGTTTTCAGGACTGAGACAGAAAGGAGAGAACCAGTAGGGTGCATTCAAAAGGAAAGACTAGGTCCCCCAAATCACATCCGAATACACACTGTAAGATCCTAAAATGCCTAGATACGGTTTGCTCTGTGATGGCATTAGCATAGAGTTGGTATACCTGATGGTCTTACTAAGTGTTACACTTTGAACTTGAAACGTACATTAAAAATTCCTATGTTAAGGGCTTGGTTGTCAGCTGATGGACTGAAGGCTCTAACTTCAAAAGCAGATTAATCCATTGATAAAATTGAGTTGAATGGTCTATTGGGAGGTGGGTCTGGATGTAAGGCATAGGTTTGCAGGCATTATTGTCCCTAGACCATTGCTTTATGTCCTTCTGTCTCTTGCCTGGCATGAGGTAAGTACCCTGCTCTGACAATGCTCCCCATCACATGCTCTGTCTCATCACACAAGAGCCCAGAAACAACAGAGCCAAGAGACCATAGACTGAAATAACCAGCAAAGATGAATCTGTTCTTATTTAAATTCTTCAACTCTGATGCTTTGTGATAGTGACACAAAATGACAAACATACCTAGCATTGTGAAAGCCCTTTGATTGGTGTACTGTCGTTTCATTTTAAAAGGATGGACAAGTCCCTGGTGCCTTTCCACAGCAATGCAGGTCATAGTAAGAATTTCTGTCACGATGGCAGTGCACTGGACAAATGGCACCATTTTGCAAATGAAGGCACCTATAGCAGAAAAGAAAAAATCACATATGAAAAACAGTGATATTCAGCCTGTCTCTTTTTAATTGTCACAATAAATTAATTCTGAACGTTTGCATAAGGCTTCATAATTATAACAACGTTACAGATACAACATAATTGAAAAAGTATATTTGGACTTACATCTTCTTTATCTGACTGATTTTAATATTCTAAATGTCAAGCAGTTATGCATCCCAATGAGAGAACAAATCCATGCGTAGCTACTGATAATAGGCAAGAACAAGTTCACATGAGTAGGTAGAGATGATGGAACATATCTACAATCCTAGCACTCAGAAGATAAGTGCAGAAGGATCCAGAGTGTGAGTTCGGTCTGGGTTACATAATGAAGTCTAAATCAACCTGGGTTACATAGTAAAACCTTGACAAAAATAAAATAAAAGATAACAGCATCAATGACTCTTGTCTAGGAAAGGGCTAGATATGGCATGGTTTAGGGTCTTAACTACAGGGTCATCTGTTTCCTCCTCTTTAACTTCACTGTGAAGTACTGGCAAGGGGATAACTGCTATCAGAGTTCCAAAACTTAGCTTTTATTTTTTACTTTTCTTTTGGCACTCTGCCAAAAGCTTTATATAAGTCTTCTAACACTATTGTTTTGACTGACTATTTTCTCTGCTGTGGCTAGGCAAGATGCTGCATTGGGAAGACACTTCACTTGGTTTCTGTGATCGTTTCTTTTTTAAAGATTTATTTATTTTATGTTTCTCAGTACATTGTAGATGTCTTCAGACACACCAAAAGAGGGCATCCGATTCTATTACAGATGGTTGTGAGCCACCATGTGGTTCCTGGAAATTGAACTCAGGACCTCTGGAAGAGCAGCCGGTGCACTTAACCACTGAGCTATCTCTCCAGCCCCTTGTGTGATCATTTTTAAATATTTAAATATGTTGTTAAACATGTTAGATGTTTCTCTGTTCTGCCTGGCCCTTTACCACTTGAATTATAAGCTCTATTCTGCCATGTCTGCTGTTTTTTGTGTCTGTGATAGCTATTCTTCGTTGTCAACTTGACTACATGGAAATGTTTGTTTAATTTGAAATAAGAAGATCCACTTCTTTTTTTTTTTTTTTTTTTTTGGTTTGCAGAATGTGGGAATTTTTTTTATTTTTTGTTTTTGATACTTTATTTACATTTCCAATGTTTCCCCTTTTCTAGGTAT
>CM052700.1:74398860-74416336 GCA_028551405.1 Uromys caudimaculatus
GTTGCTCCCCATGGGGCTGCAAACTCCCTCAGCTCCTTCAGTCCTTTCTCCAACTCCTCCATCTGGGACCTCACTCTCAGTCCAGCGGTTATTGTAAAGTGAAACTTGGGCATTCTGAACTTTTGGGCTAATATCCGCTTATCAGTGAGTATATACCCTGTTCGTTCTTTTGTGACTGAGTTACCTCGCTCAGGATGATATTTTCAAGTTCCATCCATTTGCCTGCAAATTTCATTAAGTCATTGTTTTTAATAGCTGAGTAGTACTCCATTGTGTAGATGTACCACATTTTCTGTATCCATTCCTCTGATGAGGGACATCTGGGTTGTTTCCAGCTTCTGGCTAGTAGGGAAAACTCTCGAACACCTGGGTACGGGGGGAAAGTTCCTGAACGGAACACCAGTGGCTTATGCTCTAAGATCAAGAATAGAGCCAGGCAGTGGTGGTGCACGCCTTTAATCCTAGCACTCGGGAGGCAGAGGCAGGAGAATTTCTGAGTTTGAGGCCAGCCTGGTCTCCAGAGTGAGTTCCAGGACAGCCAGGGCTACACAGAGAAACCCTGTCTCGAAAAAACCAAAAAAAAAAAAAAAAAAAAACCAAGAATAGACAAATAGGACCTCATGAAATTGCAAAGCTTCTGTAAAGCAAAGGACACTGTCAATAGGACAAAACCGCAACCAGCACATTGGGAAAAGATCTTAACCAATCACAAGTCTGATAGAGGGCTAATATCCAATATATACAAAGAGCTCAAGAAGTTAGACTCCAAAAAACCAAATAACCCCATCAAAAAATGGGGAACTGAGCTAAACAGAGAATTCTCAACTGACGAAATTCGCAGGGCTGAGAAGCACCTAAAGAAATGCTCAACATCCTTAGTCATCAGGGAAATGCAAATCAAAACAAGTCTGAGATTCCACCTCACACCAGTCAGAATGGCTAAGATCAAAAACTCAGGTGACAGCAGATGCTGGCGAGGATGTGGAGAAAGAGGAACACTCCTCCACGGTTGGTGGGATTGCAAGCTGGTACAACCACTCTGGAAATCAGTTTGGCGGACCCTCAGAAAAATGGACATACTACTACCTGAGGACCCAGCTATACATCTCCTGGGCATATACCCAGAAGATGCTCCAACATGTAATAAAGACACATGCTCCACTATGTTCATAGCAGCCATATTTATAATAGCCAGAAGATCCACTTCTAACCTAGAGTTTTTAGGTAGGAAGACATGCCATTAATTCAGATCTAATCTTCAGGAAACCTATATAAAGGACACGGAAGAAGTAAGACTCCTCTCTTTGCCTGCTTGCTCTCACCTTGCTAGCCAGTCCGTTCCTTCACTGTCATTAGAGCCCAATTCTTCTGGTGCATACTGGAGACCAGCTGAGATATCCAGTTTCATAAACTGAGCAGTAACTGGACTCTTAGACTCTCGGTTCACAGTCAGCCATTGTGTCAGCCTGTAAGTCATTCTAATAAATTCCCTTTTGATATACAGAGATTTAATCTATAAGTTCTGTTATTCTAGAGCAGTGGTTCTTAACTTGTGGGTCATGATCCCTTCGGGGTTGAATAGCCCTTTCACAGGGTCCCCTAAGACTCTAATAAGACATAGATACTTATATTATGATTCATAACAATAGCAAAATTACAGTTATAAGGTAGCAACCAAAATAACTTATGGGTGGAGGCCATCACCACATGAGGAACTATATTAAAGCATCACAACATTAGGAAGGTTGAGAAGCCTGCTCTAGAGAGCACTGACTGAATACAATATCTGTCCTACTTGCTCTTCCTAATTATTTGAATTCAGAGAACCAGCAACTCATGGAGGAGACCTGAAAGGTTCTGTAGTTCGAACTCACACTATACCCATTCTACTTCTCTGAATAACATTGGATTTCTGTAATCACCTTCACAATGAAGTCAACCAACTTTAACCACAGTATTTTAAAGATATTTTTATAATTCTTTGGGATTTCTTACAAATTTCTCTCATCTCCAAGGCAGCCTTCTTTCCTGCACACATACACCTGAAGCCTTTGAATGGCATTTCTCTATCCTTGAAATGTTCTTTCTAAAATAACTTCTTCACATAGCTCCCAGAAATCCCTCTTCAAGTGCCATTATGATGACTAATTCTGTATGTCAGGTTGGCTGGGATGATGAATGTCTTAAACAGCTGGTGAAGCACTGTTTCTTACTGTACCTATGGATGTGTTTCTGAAAGAAATTCGCCTTTTGATAAATTGACTAAATAAAGATAGTTTCTCTTCAGTGTAGATAGTCAACATCTAATGTGATGAGTACTTCAATAAAAAAGAAAGGTGCAAGAAAACGAACCTGCTCTCTGAAACCTCCGTCTCCCCCAACCTTGGATATATGGTACCCAGCCCCTTCGGTTTGTACTGGAACTTCACCACCAGATTTCTTGAGCCTCCAGATTACAGAAAGCAGATAATGGGACATACAACTGAATAAGAATGTGAGCCTACCCCTCAAAATTAAAACTCTCTGGATATTTCTCTGTGTTTCTCTGGATAACACTGGATTCATCTTCACAATGAGGCCAAACACTTTAACGCCCAACATCTTTTTTAGTTTTAAATTTTATTGAAAATTTCTTATAATGTACTTTAATCATAGTCACTCCATGCCTCCTTCCAGATCCATTGTACTCTCTAGATGCCGAACTTCATTTCCTTTTTTTTTTTTTAATTAATCCACTGGGACCATTTTGTACTAGTATAAACTCCTGGGTTTGTGGTCATTAGATAGAGTATAGAAACTGCACCTCTAAAGAAAACTGGCTCTCTTTTCCTCAGAAGTCAACAATTGTCCATAGCTCCCGCAGGTAGGCGTAGGGGTCTGGAACTATTCTTTATGCCGGAATTTTGAGTGGCTTGATATTATGCAAATATTGTGTAGGCAATCAACACTACTATGAATTAAAAGGTGAAAAGACCCTGCTATGTCCAAAACTCACTGCATGGCCCAGTCTTATCTCACTTCTGGTCCTTACAGTCTTTCTTTCCCCTATTTTTCAGTGGTCCCTAAGCCTTCAGGATGGAAGGTACTGTATAGATGTCCCATCTGTGGTTGAGCACTCCACTATCACTTACTCTCTGTACTTTGACAGTTGTGAATTTCCATGTTAACCACCATCTGATGTACAGAGAAACTTTTCTGATGAAAACTGAGAGCTTGACTAATCTATGGGTCAAGATAGGAATTTAGAAGGCAGTTTGATACTGTGCCCATTTAGCATAAAAACAGTAGTAGGATGACCCTTGTGAGCTCTCCAACCATGGGTTCTTAGTAAGATTTGATGTAGCAGGCATGAAATCCAACAGGGAGCAGTTGGTTATCTCCATAATATTTGTGCCACTATTGCACCTATGGGCATATGTTGTCATCCTGGTCATTGGCAATTGAATTTTTAATGGAACTCTGTCCCATTCCACTGCCATCTTATATAAGATCAACATCCCAAATCTATTTCTAACCTTGTTAGTGACTATGTATTTGTTTTTTTTAAAGCTGCTGCATCTTTTCTATAGTAGATACATCACTGTGCATTCCTTTCTTTGTTTCTTAGTTTATTTTTTAAAATTGTATTTTAATTACATTTCTCCCTTCTCTTTCCTCCCTCCAAAGCCTCCCATATTCCCTCCCTGTTCTCCTTCAAATACATAGCCTCTATTTCCATCAATTGTTATTGCATGAATATATGGATATATATAAACATACATATTCCCAAATATAACCTGTTGAGTCCATGCAATGTTACTTGTATGTTTGTTTTCAGGGCTGACCATTTGTCACTGGAAAACCAGTTTGTGTGATCTTCCCTAGGGAGGCTACCCCAACTGCTCTCAGCTTTACTCACTTGCCTGTAGTTCTTTCTGTAAGGTTGAGGCCTTGTTGACTTCTCCCTATATGCATGGCATGTTCATGGTGTTCTATTCAGCTCACATTTGAGTGGTTATGTTGATGAGATTTGTATAGGTGTAGCCTCTGGAATTACTAGGGTACATAATATCACAACAAACTCCCTGAGCCTCTGTCTCTTACAAGCATTTCATCCTTTCTTCCACAATGTTCCTTGAGCCTAAGGTACGAGAGTATTTTCTAGATGTATCCATTGGGATTGGCCACCAGAACTTTACATATTGATTGGTTGTGGGTTTTGGTTTTGTTTTTGTTTTATGGTAGTCTCCCTGTGTTGCAAGAAGAAATGTCCTTGATGAAGGCTGAAGACCTGTGGGTATAAGGACAAATGTTTATAGATTGTTGTGAGGGATTGTGGTGATTTAGTAAATTATTGGTTGTAGATTCTCTTCCAATAATCTTGATTTCACTAGCACTGGTTAGTTATCCAGGTTTTCAGTTCCAGGCATGGTATCCATCTTGTTGATTCTCTTCTTTGGAAGTTTGCATGGTACCTTCCGATCCCATTAAAGATATTCCTCAAAGAGAAGGCTTTGAAGTCAATTATAGCTCAAAGGCCTCTGGGCCCTTTTTCTAAATTTCATGGAGTCTTTACCAATAGGAATTTAACTTGCACCCCTAGCAACCAAGAACAATACCAATAACCTGTAATGTTTGGGGCAACTCTTGGACAGCTCTGATCAACGACTCAAGAGAAAGCTTTGTGTCTGTGGATTGAGGTTTTTGTTAGATGGTCTTTAGCTATCAGAGGAAACCCAAATGGGAAAATTTTATTCACAATACTTATGTATTCTAAACACCAATGTCTGTATATTATAGATATTTAAAGATGATAGTTAATAGTGTGATTCCTTAGGACTTTCTCAGATAATGTTATTTTACTCTCCTCCATCCTTCTGTATTAATCTCCATCCACCTCCCTAATTAGGGCCTCCTCTTTTTTCCCCAAATCAGATCACTTGTACCATGATAGTACCCTCTCTACTGTTTCCTACCCCCTACACCCCTGATGGTCTCTTTTTACTTCCCTGGTTTTTGCAGCCACTTAGTTAATATGCTCACATCTGCAGATTTGTAGCTAGGAACCTCAGACTGCAAACATGAGACATTTGTCCTTCTGAGTCTGAGTTACCTCACTCAATATAATCTTTTCTAGTTCTCATTATCCACTATATGCAAATTCTGTTATTTAATTTTTCATTATAGTTGAATAGTATTCCATATATACAATACTTTTATTGAAAATATTTTTCTTATGGTATATTCTGATCATGATTTCCCTTCCCTCATCTCCTCCTAGATCTTCCCATGTTCACATCTATCCAACTCCATGCCTTCTTTCTCTCTTTGGAAAACAAACAGGCCAGACAAGCTAATAAACAAACAAACCAACCAAAACAAGAATAAAACAAAGCAAACAGAAATAAAATAAAAAGAAGGAAAATCACAAGAAATACAGACAGACAGATAGACACATGCACACACACACACACAAACACACAAATAAGACACCATTAAAAAACTTACAAAATTGGAAACCATAATAGATAAGCAAAAGACAAGTAAGGTTAAAGATAACCAAATCTCAAAGCTTTATAAGACATAACATTTGAAAACATTCCAATGAGTTTGTTTCATGTTCGTCATCTATTACTGGTAGTGGGACTTCTCTCAAGTATCCTTTATATTCCCAGTGAGTCTCCATTGGAGAAAACTAGTTTTCCTTTACGAATGTTATCAACTGGACATAGCTTCTGGGTTAGGGAAGAGGGCCTGTGTCTACTTCCCCTTTCAGCACTGAGGCCCTGTGCTGGATAGTATTATGTCAACTTGAAATAAGCTGGATTCTTTCCATCTGTGGCAGGAGACCTCTGCCTGGGCCACCAGGGCTCCATAGTCAAATAGCGCTGGGAGAAAGCTAGACACATAGGAGTGTGGAAAAGCCCGTGAGAGGGGGTAAGAGGAGCAACACTACCCAGCGGGACTTGCACGGAATCCCTGGGACACAGGGACTGAGGAACAGCAAAGGGAAGGAGCCTTCCAGTTTCCATCTGTGGCGGGAGACCTATGTCTGGGCCACCAGGGCTCCATAGCCAAATAGTGCTGGGAGAAAGCTAGACTCCCAGGAGTGTGAGCAAGCCTGTCTGCTCAGAGGGACCCACCTGGAACCCCCAGGACACAGAGACTGAGGAGTGGTCTTCTGGTTTCTTTCCATGGCCAGGGAGCGGATCTTGTGACACAGGGTTCCATACTCAAATAGTGCCAGGAGAGAGCTGGTATCCCAGGAGTGCTAACACATCTTCAAGCACAGGCAAGACCACCACTTCTGTTCAAATTCACTGGATCAAGAGGGACCCTTGCAGAGCCATCAGGACACAGGAACCAAGGGACAGCTGGAGACAAGATCCTTCTGGATTCTGTCTACATGCCAGAGCTGATCCTGTACCACAGCACTTCAAACCCAAATTCTTCTCAGAGAGAACTGGTCTTCATGGAATATTGACACCGAGGCTTGCAGGATGGACAAGCCACAGTCAGAGAGAGTAAGACCAGAAAATACCAGAGATAACCAGGCAAAAGGCAAGGACAAGAACATAAGGAACAAAAACCAAGGCTACTTGGCATCATCAGAACCCAGCTCTCCCACCACAGCAAGCCCTGGATACCCCAACACACCAGAAAAGGAAGACTCGGATTTAAAATCACATCTCATCATGATGATTATAGCTGATTTAAAGAAGGAAATAAATAAATCCCTTAAAGAAATACAAGAGAGCCCAGGTAAACAACTAGAAGTCCTTAAAGAGGAAACACAAAAATCTATTAAAGAAGTACAGGAAAACACAATCAAATGGGCAGAATTACAGGAAAACACAATCAAAGAGACAAAATGAACAAAACCATCCAGGAACTAAAAATAGAAATAGAAACAATAAAGACATTTCAAAGGGAGACAACCTGGAGTTCGAAAACCTAGGAAAGAGATCAGGAGTCATAGATGCAAGCATCACCAACAGAATACAAGAGATAGAAGAGAGAATCTCAGGTGCGGAAGATACCATAGAAAACTCTGACATAACAGTCAAAGAAAATGCAAACTACAAAAAGCTCCTAACCCCCAAAATCCAGGATATTCAGGATAAAATGAGAAGACAGAACTTGAGGATAATAGGTATAGAAGAGAGTAAAGATTCCCAACTTAAAGGACCAGTAAATATCTTCAACAAAATTATAGAAGAAAACTTCCCTAACCTAAAGAAAGAGATGAACATAAATGTACAAGAAGCCTACAGATATCCAAATAGATTGGACCAGAAAAGAAATCCCCCCCATCACATTATAGACAAAACACCAAATACACAAAATAAGGAAAGAATATTAAAAGCAGTAAGGGAAAAAGGCCAAGTAACATATAAAGGCAGACCTATCAGAATTACACCAGACTTCTCACCAGAGACTATGAAAGCTAGAAGATCCTGGGCAGATGTTATATACACCCTAAGAGAACACAACTGCCAGCCCAGGCTGATATATCCAGCAAAACTCTCAATTATCATAGATGGTGAAAAAAATATTCTATGACAAAACCAAATTTACACAATATGTTTCCACAAACCCAGCCCTACAAAGGATAATAGATGGAAAACGCCAGCTCAAGGAGGGAAACTACACCTTAGAAAAAGCAAGAAAGCAATCTTTCAACAAACTCAAAAGAAGATAGCCACACAAACATATAAATACCATTGAAAATAACAGGAAACAACAATCACTATTGCTTAATATCTCTTAACATCAATGGACTCGATTCCCCAATAAAAAGACAAAGACTGACAGACTGAATCCATAAAGAGGACCCAGCATTTTGCTGCATTCAGGACACATACCTCTGTGTTAAAGACAAACACTTCCTCAGTGTAAAGGGCTGGAAAACATTTTTCCAGGCAAATGGTCCCGAAAAACAGGCTGGAGTAGCCATTCTAATATCGCATAAAATCGACTTTCACCCAAAAGTCATCAAAAAGCATAAGAAAGGACACTTCATACCCATCAAAGAAAAAATCTACCAAGAAGAACTCTCAATTTTGAACATCTATGCCTCAAATGCAAGGGTACTCACATTCATAAAAGAAACTTTACTAAAGCTCAAAGCACACATTGCACCTCACACAATAATAGCGGGAGACTTCAACACCCCACTATCATCAATGAACAGATTTTGGAAACACAAACTAAACAGAGGCACAGTGAAACTAACACATGTTATGAACCAAATGGATTTAACAGATATCTATAGAACATTTCACCCTAAATCAAAAAAATATACATTCTTGTCATCACCTCATGGTACCTTCTCCAAAATTGATCACATAATCGGTCACAAGACAAACCTCAACAGATATAAGAAAATTAAAATAATCCCATTCCTCCTATCATATCACTATGGATTAAGGCTGGTCTTCAATGGCAACAACAACAACAGAAAAACCACATACACATGGAAGCTGAACAATGCTCTACTCAGTGATAACTTGGTCAAGGAAGAAATAAAGAAAGAAATTATAGATTTCCTAGAATTTAATAAAAATGAAAGTACAACATACCCAAACCTATGGGACACAATGAAAGCAGTGCTAAGAGGAAAACTCATCACTCTGAATGCCTCCATAAAGAAACTGGAGAGAGCATATACTAACAGCTTAACAGCATACCTGAAAGCTCTAGAACAAAAAGAAGCTAATACACCCAAAAGGAGTAGAAGGCAGGAAATAATGAAATTAAGGGCTGAAATCAACCAAGTAGAAATGAAAAGAACTATATAAAGAATCAACAAAACCAGGAGTTGGTTCTATGAGAAAATCAACAAGATAGATAAATCCTTAGCCAGAATAACCAGAGGGCACAGAGACAGTATCCAAATTAACAAAATTAGAAACGGAAAGGGAGATAGAACAACAGATTCTAAGGAAATTCAAAAATTTATTAGATCCTACTTTAAAAGCCTATACACAACAAAATTGGAAAATCTAGATGAAATGGACAAGTTTCTAGACAGATACAGTCCTCATTGCTGGTGGAATTGCAAGCTGGTACAACACTCTGGAAATCAGTTTGGCGGACCCTCAGAAAAATGGACATAATACTCCCTGAGGAACCAGCTATACCGGTCCTGGGCATATACCCAAACGATGCTCCAACATGTAATAAAGACACATGCTTCAATATGTTCCTAGCAGCCATATTTCAGATATCCCTCAGCAGAGGAATGGATACAGAAAATGTGGCACATTTACACAATGGAATACTACTCAGCTATTAAAAACAATGACTTCATGAAATTCGCAAGCAAATGGATGGAACTTGAAAATATCATCCTGAGTGAGGTAACTCAGTCACAAAAGAACAAACATGGTATCTACTCACTTATAATTGGATATTTGCCCACAAGTCCATTATACCCAAGTTTCACTTCGCAGTAACCATTTGACTGAGTGTGAGGTTCCAGATGGAGGAGTTAGGGAAGGGACTGAAGGAGTTGAGGGAGTTTGCAGCCCCACGGAGGGAGCAACAGTGTCAACTGGTCTGACCCCCCATTGCTCCTAGAGACCGGACCACCCACCAAAGTATATACATGGAGTGACCCATGGTTCGGATGACATATGTGGCAGAGGAGGGCTTTGTTGGCCATCAGGGGGAGCAGAGGCCCTTGGGCCTGAGGGTGTTAGAGGCCGGAGTATAGGGGAATGCTGAGGTGGGAAGCCGGGAGTGCGTTGGCGGGTGGGTGGGAGAATGCCCTCATAGAGGCATGGGGAGGAGGGATGGGATGGGAGTTTCCAAAGTGGAGACCTTGAAAAGGGGAAACATTTGAAATGTAAATAAAATATCAAAAATTAAAAATTAAAAAAAAAATCAAAGAGTAAAAAAAAAAAAAAAGACACTAATCTATGGGTATAGCACAATGTTGTCAGGAATCATTTTATTTCTATGTTACCTAAGCAGAACAATAGGGTTTGGTTTTTCCCTTGGTCTATGGGGAATCAAGCAGTGTCAGCTATGTGTTCAATGTCATGCACTGTGCCTTAAATCCAATCAGATCCTTTCATTTGAAAGACATTAGGTTGTTTTTATTTCCTGCCTATTATGAATAGAGCAGCAATAAACATAGTTGGGCCAGAATCTGGAGTAGGATGTTAAGTCTTTTTGGCATAGGGCAAGGAGTGGTAGAAATTATGAAGTTAAATAAGGTAGAAAAGGTCAATTATTAGATACTTATTTGTTCTTGCCTGTCCCTAACTTATGAGCTTTCAGATGAAAGTGTTACCTTAGGGATGCCCTGCTGCTGAACATGCACAATGTCACTTTGAGCAATGTAAACATCCTCCTGTTTGTTAATAGGTACAGTCCATCATCAAGTTACTAACACATCATTGCTCAGCTAAGGAAAGAAACTGCTTGCTGAAAGAGAGAGTGCAGCAAACTATCAGCTTGGTTTTGCCTATGGCATTGCTATCCTGTGCTGCTCAAATAACTCCAAGAAACAAACCATGAAATTCCACACACTATTTGATATTCTGTCTCCTTTTCTCTGTGATATGGAAAGGCTCAGCTTAATATCCTCTCTGTTAAAGGATCAAAAGACAACTTCTCTTCAGAAAGTAGTCCAAATTAAATGACTAACATTTTGACAAGTGTATGAGTGACCATGGTAAGTGGTATATCAGACTCCACACAGTAAACAATTAAATTATCCAGCTGTCTTTTTAGAGGATTGTCCAGTATTATTTTTAGGACATTACATGTGTTTAATATATTCCTCACTCTGTCTCCTCTTGCTCCACATCACCTGACATCTCTAAATCTATCTCTGAAAATTGAAGGGAAAAACTTCTAATTTTGTCCAGATTCTATGTATTCAATAGAAACAGATTCTGGATAGAATATCCTCAGGCTAGAGTAACTAGATTGCTGTTAAGATTTCTGAGTTGGCTCATTGACTTAGTATTCATTCATTCTTGTGTTTTACTCTTGTTCTTAACAAGTTTTTTCCAAGTAACTTTTGAAAAATGAGAAAGTAAGCTATTTGAAAGTAGCTATCGTAATGGCATACTCAATATTGCCTTCCCTTTAATGAGAATGTAGAGGGACTGGCTTTACTGTCTTTTGGCATGCACTGCCAGTGCTAATGAGTAGACATTGTCACCCTGCTTTTTGTTTCTTTATAAACATACTACTGTATTACTAAGAAGCCTTTATTGATTTCTTTACTATTAAAATTCTGAAATGAGGATATGCCCACATATTTCTTTTCTGCTTAATTTTGGGGTTGGGGGAGGGTGGTGTCATCTGTTTGTTTTCTCCTTCTTTTTAGTCCCGGTGATCCTTTTAAATCTAGTGACTATTTTCATGTAGTTTTTCATGGCATTCCTGATGATCAGATCCTTCTATGTTTAAAGAATAAATCCCCTTATATAAAAATTTTGCCTTTGTCTTATGATTCCTCTTTTTTGTATGTACTCTCAGCACCTGTATTCACTGGGAAGCACCTTCTCTTGCTCTTTAAAGTCTTTCCAGTGGAGACTGCTTCTGATTTGCAAAGTCACTATATTCTTAAAGCAAGTAGCAGCACCTTAGTAACCTGTCTTTGAAAGTGTGGTAGTCTATGTGAAATGTGTTTTGATCCCTTAAAATGTCCCATTCCCTAAAGATTCTATTGGGTGTAATCAAAACACAGGAAAACTATCATTTCACATATACTATTCTTAAAATAGTTTCCTGAATAAACTGACAGCATAACCACTCCATGCCATGGTTAAAGGGAAGATTTTTGTTGTCAAAATGAAAGCGAGAACAGCCAGAGGTATCTGGAAGAGTCCATGGCAGAGAGAGAAAAAAGTAGACTGAACGGGGCCATCAGTCATCAGACTGGACCTGGCCAAGGCAATCTGTGAAAGTGGAGAGAACAGCATGGGGTAGGAAATACAGACAACATCATGAGAGAAGCAGGAGCAGAGAGGTGTGTGTGTGTGTGTGTGTGTGTGTGTGTGAGAGAGAGAGAGAGAGAGAGAGAGAGAGAGAGAGAGAGAGAGAGATACAGAGACACAAAGAGAGAAGGAGAGACAGACACAGAGACAGAGAATATCAAGATTATAAGGACAAGAAATAGTTGGGGGAGTGGGGGAGAAAGCCTGTGATCTGGAGAGAGGTTAGGGTAGAGGAGGAGGTGAGAAAGGTTAGGATCCTAGCGTGGGCTTTGAACTGTATGACAGATATTTGTGATATTGAGGGAGCCCGGAGGCCAGCATGGGCTTCGATATGCTAATAGGCCCCACAGGTAGCCATATGTTCCTTCTGCCAGAAATGAGGGAAACAATTTCTTTTAGTGGATGGGAACCAGTTTCACAAGTCCCTGAGGAATGCTGACTTTTATCTAATCCCCAGAAATCCTCCCATAGTCCAGGTTGAGCACATTTCTAAATATTTGGACTTGAGGAGGAATTGGAGTTTTCTTTGGATCTGACATTCTCTCTGAATACAATATTCTTACAAGTTTTTAAAATATAAAATAGTTTTTGTTCAGCTGTTCTATATTAGTAACATGTTTCCAACAAAGCAGAGTAGCCAGCACATAGCAAGTAATAAATATGTAAGGAGATATGGGCAAAATCTGCAAGAGAAATAGGGAAACAGGTGACCTGTAATTCATGAAAAAGAAAGAAAACTGAAAACCTGAGAAAGGGGAAGCTAGAAGAAGTTAAGATATCTTCACTCACAATAAGTGTGAAGGGCAGTAACGGGTGACTGGATGGATGAGGCAATGTCAGTCAAACAAGGAACCTCAAAACCTGGCAAATTCTTCATCTTCTTTATATCCTGGTAGGGACCTCTAGATGGAGTTTCAGATGTAGCTGTCATTTCAGGCTGCAACACTAAAGAGCTGCACTTCATTTCAGTCTCAGGTTCATGCTTACAGAATTTTTTGCACAGTGGTACAAGAAAAATGAAGCCATTGTGGGCCACCATATTCAGGGACAAGCTTGTTACTCTCTCGGCATAGCCTGCAAGTGAAGTCCGTTTGTTTGGTGCATTTCAGGTTTCACTGTGCCTAATTTTTGCAGGCCGATATCCCAAATGAAGTTGAAGATCTGGTTTCACAGCACGACACCGAACCATTCTTTAGCATCTTTTCTGGCTCATTTAAAGCCAATCTTTTTTATTAAGTAAGAATTGCCGAGAACATCTCACACTGAGTCAAATGAGGTAGTGCATCCTCCTCTTGTATCATTAACCCTAAACACAGAGCTCCCTTTGAGAATACCAGGCTTGTTTTCCAAAGTAATCACTTGTGATCTTGATGTTCTTCCGACTTCATTTGGAAGACAGCTTGAGAATGTTTATATATATATATATATATATATGTGTGTGTGTGTATATATATATATATATGTATATATATATATATATATATATATATATATGAATGAATTTTTTGAATGTTTTATTAAGTTCGAGGGTAACTTTTTCTTTTTCTTTATTGGGTGGGTGGGTGTATGTGTGGAAATGATAGAACAATTGAGGAGGCCCATTCTGTCCTACTATGTGGGCCTACAGGGGTCCAACTCAGGTCATCAAGTTTGGCGGCAAAAGCCTTTATGTGCTGAGCCATCTTGCTCACCATTTTTCTTTTTATATACTCATCAAGACTGGGTGACACATTCCTCTCAGAAAACAACAACAATCCTACAGGGAAAGTAGCTAGTGAAGAAACATCTATTAAAATATCTCATTAAAGTAAAATTACAACTTAATGTTTGCTTCTAAATGACCTTCTATAAAAAACAAACAAAACTCTTCTTTCTAGTAGTCGGTCTGGTTCTCCTTCACTCTAAAATGTTAATTTCTATGTCCAACAGTCCCTGACTGTCCACATAAGATAACAGAATAGGAAATGTGGAGAAGGAAAAGTTTCCAGAGATTAACATATAAACGTCAGCACCAGTGAAAAGTCTGGAAGCCCTTCCTTACCTAGGCTTCATGAAACCATAGGACCATGCTTAGAAATGCTCACACTATACAAATATTATATGAATATGCGTGCTATATTAATGATCCATAACAGATCACTACAAAATCTTGACTCACCACTGCAGGGTCCCCACTTTGCCCTCTCTGATCCTGCCCTCCAGACTCAGACACACCTGTAAAATTCAAGCATCTAAGAGTAGACCAAGGAAGTATCTCTCTTTGGGACTGGCTTGAGCAGCCAGGTCTAGACAGATGGACCCATACTAAGGACCTCACAGATTCCACACCTGGAGGTTTTCAACTAGTGGGCCTGTAGCTCACAGGAATTCTGTATTTGTCCTTGGGATGGTCCTTCAATCACATTGTAAGAAATGTCTTTGGTCTATCTGTGCAAAAAGACTAATTCACCAGAATAAACCTATCTATAATAGTATCCTCTAATTTTTATTATTCTAATAGCTAAAAATGCTATTAAAAATAACTGAATTGACTTTCTAGTTCCCACTAATGAGCAGAAATTAGACCATTCAAATAATGGACTAAAATGAGTACCCGTTAAACATTAGGACAATAATATAAAAATCAGGAATAATCGTTTAATTATGCCCAGAATGTTAAAGGAACCCACTGTGAAGTAACAGTGTGTGGGGAATTACTTTTTATATATACTGAGAAATGAACAGAAATGCTCAGAGTAAGCACTAGAAAGAATTTGTTGAGTCAACAAAATGTATTATAATGTGACCTTCAAAAATGCCTTTAAAATACAGGACATAAAGAGATTTTATGCACTTCATTTTGTACATGTACCAAATATACAGTGCTCTATCTCGCAGAGACTGATTGACTGGTGAGAAGTGCAGTGGCATTTAGCTCTAGCCCTCTGGAATAGCCATTTCCTGCTCACCTCTATGTCAGAGCAAATATCTTGTGGCTAATAGAGAAAAAGACTTTAACTTAGCAGACCACTAGCTTCCACCAATCCAAAAGTTAAAAATGTGATCTTGGACCTATAGCAAAAGCTCCCCCATCTTGCTTGTGTCCATCACTCTGATGTGTACAGCAATATATTTTTAAATTGCCTTTATTTACAACTTTCTTTGTTCTATAAAACTTCATGAAACTGCTTCTACATTGGAAAATAGAAATTTGGATAACCTAAATCTATGTGTCTGAGCCGTGGTCACTCACAATGGCTCCAGAATAAACTCTCTCCTATTCTCTTTAAAATGGGAGCTGTAGTTTTTGTGTCAACAGAATTAATGTCAAAAGTCAAAGAATGGCTAAGTAAATCATGTGTTAATGAGTCAGATTTGCTCCTGTGCACAGCTATTTATTTTCACCCGTGTAAATGCAATGGGATTTTCCTCTGGAGATTCAACTTGAGTGAACTGAACATTTACTACAACTGACAGAAACTCCTCTATGATGGAAATATGAAGTGTTAGGTCCCAAACTCCAAGAAGTCAGTACCACTGACTGCCTCAAAATGACAGTCTGGGCTCTGCTTCGGCTGACACAGTTTCTGGTGGAGAGATAAAAGCCTACACTCAAACATTCTTTAGAAACCTGTGAAAAGGGGCTCTGTCCACCAAGCGGAGCTACGCCCCTTATCTCTTCCTACCTCACAGAACTGGACATCTGGTTACATGAATGCTCCACGCTAACCCTCAGGCTTCTTCCGTCCCTATTGAATACCTGTACACATGTCAAAGCCCCAGCACTGGCCTCCAAGCTCTGCTCATCTCCCAGACTAAGCTAGTTTTCAGGATGTTCTGGTTTCTAGCTTCCTTCCCCCACTGCTCTCTTTCAAACTGGCAAGGCTTTTCCTCTCTCTATCCCCAAGAGGTAACTAAGGCAGCCTTCGACTGCACAAATGCCTCTGGCTATCCTGTCTCTACTACCCAAGAGACAGTCATGCCGCAGTTCCATATTTAAATAAATCTTGACTTTCCATGGTTACATGGAGTAAGTCACTGTTCCCTCACTCTCAGGAAGGAAGGTTTCATCAAACCCAGTGAACTCCACACCACACAAATGACTTTTTCGGGTTTATACGTGAAAAATAGCCACTTTCTTTTTTTCATAATTTATTTTTTTATTCACATAACGTCCCAATCTCAGCCCTTCCTCTCCTCCTCCTGGTCCTGATCTTGCAAACCTCTCCCCACATTACCACCTTCCCTTCTCCTCCCAGAAGGGGGACCCCCCCCCACTTAGGTATGATCCCACCCTTGGACATTTAGTCCCAGCAGGACTAAGCTAAGCACATCCTCTCCCACTGAGGCCCAACCAGGCAGTCCAGGTAGGGGAAGGGGATCTAATGGCAGACAACAGAGTCAGAGACAGCCCTCACTCCAACTGTTAGGGGGATCCACATGAAGACCAAGCTGCAAATCTGCTACAAATGGGTGGGGGTAGGGGAACTGGGTCAAGGCAACACGATAACAAGTTCCTGGCCAACCAGTACAACTGAATGAGACTGTCTCCAAAACCAAACAAACGTGCAAGCAAGCAAATAAGAACAGGAAATAAGCACTGCCTCAGGAAGTAACTATGACATTACTATTGTGCATACAAACAATGTTTCTCACAGAGCACATCTTTACAACTTTATGGTCATGCCAATAAACTGCGGGGATGGGCTTTTTTAAGCACACCAGGAGCTCAGCCCGTCTGAGCAAAATCAAACTGTCTTCAGAGACATTAGCAGACAAATCAATACATTGCACTGTAAGAAACTTCCTAGGCTCTATTCTTTCATTCAATTCCAATGGATTTTTCTTTTAATGGAGTAAATCCATCCAGAGTTCTAGCCATAGTTGGTATGCAGATTTCGTTTTCCTGAGAGCTCAGAAGAACTGATTGATACCTACTGAAACAAAGAAAAACAGAACAAAACAAAACAGGTAACTATGCCTCAGTCTAAATGATTCTTAAATATTTACTTATTTATTATTTTATGTGTACAATTATTTTGCCTACAGGTATGTCTGTATGTCATGAGTATGCCTGGTGCCCTCAGAGGTCAGAAGAGTGTATCAGGTCCCCTGGAACTGGAGTTACAGATGGTTTCGAGCTGTCACGTGGTTGCTGTGAACACAGCCTAAGAGCAGCAAGCAAGCACTCCTAACTGCTAAGCCATCTCTCACATCCTCCAAATACGTTTTTAAAAGGCATCCCGTTCAGTGGCTCAGTGGGTAACACTCTCACTGTGCAAGCATGACGACAGCACTGAACATGAAGCCCCACAGCCCACGACTGCCAGGGACAACAGTGCACACTCTATAGCCCAGCCTTCTAGGAAGGTGGGAGACAAAAACAGCAGGATCTCTGGGACAAGATACCCTGTCAAAACGAAATGGGAGAGAAGGACCAACACCTGAGATTTTCTTCTGACACCATACACACACGCTGTGGAATATGTATGTCCAAATAAACAGAGGAGGGGAGGGAAGGGAGAAACAGAGAGAGAGAGAGAGAGAGAGAGAGAGAG
>CM052700.1:74426030-74448566 GCA_028551405.1 Uromys caudimaculatus
GAGTTTGCAGCCCCATGGAGGGAGCAACAGTGTCAACTGGTCTCAACCCCCCCCCCCAAGGTCCTCCTGGAGGCTGGACCACCAACCAAAGAATACACATCGAGGGACCCATGGTTCAGATCACATGTGTGGCAGAGGAGGGCCTTGTTGGCCATCAGGGGGAGGAGAGGCCCTTGGGCCTGAGGGTGTTAGAGGCCCCAGTAAAGGGGAATATCAAGGTGGGAATATGGGAGCAGGTGGGCCGGTAGGTTGGAGTTGGAATAACCTCATAGAGGTGGGGGAGGGGGAGGGGATAGGGAGTTTCCAAAGATGAGACCTAGAAAGGGGGAAACATTGGAAATGTAAATAAAGTATCAAAAAATAAAAATAAAAATAAAAAGAATTAATGTGTAATATGCTCACTGCAAAATAATAAATTACAAATACTCTAAAGTAAAAAAAAAAACTTTTCATAGTCAAAGTAAACAAAACCCATTATGAACTTGAAAAATTAGAAATTATGTTGAACGATAAAATTCATACTATGAAAATGACATGTTCTAAATTTCAACGACATGGTAAGCTCTGTAGAATCTTTCACAGGATAAGCTTTCAAACTATGTGATTATCTGCCAGTAGGACTGGGCTATCATTTTCTGGTTGAAAGTAGAATCCCTTTCAAGGCATGTCTTGGTGGGACAACAATTTGTACAGCCTGGTTTCAGATAATGAGTGCTAAACCTACAATGATTTGAATGTGGTCGGAGGGCCATTCCATTTCCTCCTAGCTGGGAAGTACTGACAAAGCTGACCATTAGAAGCTGGTGCCAGTACTGGAATTCTATTCACATTCATAAAGGGCCAATCTGGTTTAATGCACTGCTCCATAATTTTGATGCCCAAACAAGCATTTCTTTCAGCAAGATGAAATGGATGATGATAGACACATTCATCCCACTCTTCTGAGCAGCCCAGTACTGACATTGCTCCAAAAGCTTCTCTGGTTTCTGGGCCACTCTGCTAGGTTTAACTCATCTCCATGTTTCTTACTCTCTGGGACAATTTGAAGTCAGGATAAGAATTGTGTCTGTTGAGTTTCTCTAACTTCTTTCTATGTTATTTCCTTTTGTTTCCTCTTCTTTAATGGAAAGACTTATCCTGGGTATCTTGCTTTGTCCCTGGACCATTTCTGCCAGCAATTCTTTTTGAGTTTGACGTCTGGAAGCACCCAGAACTGCCTGCTTCTGTGGAACTACAGAACAGTTAGCTGTGTCCTTTAAAGACTTCTGAGCATCAAAGGCAGCCTTAAAATTAGATTCTCATTAGTTTAGAAGATACAACAGAAGCTCTCTTGGGCTTTACTGGCACAGGCAAACTACAGGACATTCTTCCTATCAGGGAGTCATGCATATGCATCATCTGGACACAGGTCGCACTGGGAATCCATGAATATGCATCATTTTCCTCCCCCTCTTCTCCATTGTGACTCAGAGTTTTTGTTTGGGTTTTTGGTTGGTTGGTAGGTTTGGTTTAGTATGGTTTGGTTTGGTTTGGGTTGGGTTGCTGTTTTTAACATTAACAACTGAACTAACCACAAGGACCTTTGTCTTCCAGAAGTTTTTGTTCCTTGTAATTATTTTTCCAAGTTTTTTGTTTTGTTTTGTTTTGTTTTTCTCTTTTTTTCCAGCTTTTAGAGTTTATTTCTAGTGATGAAAATCAGAAGTCAACTATATATCCAAGAGTAGGAGATTGATTGCACACATTTAACCAGGTAGTATTGAAACATTATATGCATGTTAACATGTCATGAAACTTAAGATCATATTGAGAAACATTTTTCTTTAAATTATTACACCTATTAACACATATTAAATGTACAGATTAATGTGTTTCACTGTGATAGTTCCACATGTATATATATCATTCACTCATCACGGCTCCTCTTCCTTCCCTCGGTCAACTTTATTACTTCTTTTTTTTGATACTTTATTTCCATTTCAAATGTTTTCCCCTTTCCAGGTCTCCCCTTTGGAAACACCATATCCCATCCCCTCTCCCCCTTCCTCTATGAGAGTATTCCCCCACCCACCCACCCACTTCCCTTCTTTCCTCCCTGGTCTTCCCCTATACTGGGGCATCTACACCCTTAGGCCCAAAGGACTCTCCTCCTACTGATGGCCAACAAGGTCCTCCTCTGCCACATATGTGTCCAGCACCATGGATCCCTCCATGTGTATACATTGGTTGGTGGTCTAGTCTCTGGAACCACCGAGGGGTCAGGCAAGTTGACACTGTTGCTCCCTCCATGGGACTGTAAACTCCCTCAGCTCCTTCAGTCCCTTCTCCAACTCCTCCATCTGGGACCCCACACTCAGTCCAATGGTTGCTGTGAATTGGCTCGAAAAAGAAACCAGAAAGAGCATACACCAGCAGCTTAACAGCACACCTGAAAGCTCTAGAACAAAAAGAAGCTAATACTCCCAAGAGGAGTAGACAGCAGGAAATAATCAAACTCAGGGCTGAAATCAACCAAGTAGAAACAAAAAGAACTATACAAAGAATTAACAAAACCAGGAGTTAGTTCTTTGAGAAAATCAGCAAGATAGATAAACCCTTAGCCAGACTAACCAGAGGGCAGAGACATTATTCAAATCAACAAAATCAGAAATGAAAAGGCAGATATAATAACAGATTCTGAGGAAAGTTAAAAAAAAATCATCAGATCCTACTACAAAAGCCTAGACTCAACAAAATTGGAAAATCTGGATGAAATGGACAATTTTCTACACAGACACCAAATATAAAAGTTAAGTCAGGATTAGATAAAACATCTAAACATCTAAAGAGGTAGAAGGAGTCATTAAAAGTCTCCCAAGGAAAAAAAGCCCAAGACCAGATGGGTTTGGTGCAGAATTCTATCAGACCTTCAGAGAAGACCTAATACCAATACTCTTCAATCTATTCCACAAAATAGAAACAGAAGGAACATTACCCAATTCATTCTATGAGGCCACAGTTACACTGATACCAAAACCTCACAAAGACCCAACAAAGAAAGAAAACTTCAGGCCAATTTCCATTATGAATATTGATGCAAAAATACTCAATAAAATTCTCACAAACCAAATCCAAGAACACATCAACACGATCATTCATCATGATCAAGTAAGCTTCATCCCAGAGTTGCAGGGATGGTTCAATACCTGGAAATCCATCAATGTAATCCACTACATAAACAAACTCAAAGAAAAAAAACCACACGGTCATTTCATAGATGCCGAAAAAGCATTTGACAAAATTCGACATCCCTTCATGATAAAAGTCTTGAAAAGATCAGGAATTCAAGACCCATACCTAAACATAGTAAAAGCAATATACAGCAAACCAGTAGCCAACATCAAACTAAATGGAGAGAAACTTGAAGCATTCGACTAAAATCAGGCACTAGACACGGCTCTCCACTCTCTCCCTATCTATTAAAAATAGTACTTGAAGTTCTAGCTAGAGCAATTAGACAACAAAAGGGGGTCAAAGGGATACAAATTAGAAAGGAAGAAATAAAAATATCGCTATTTGCAGATGATATGATCTTATATTTAAGTGACCCGAAAAACTCAACCAGGGAACTGCTACAGCTGATAACTTCAGCAAAGTAGCCAGATATAAAATTAACTCAAACAAATCAGTAACCTTCCTATACTCGAAGGATAAACAGGCTGAGAAAGAAATTAGGGAAATGACACCCTTTACAATAGTCACAAACCATATCAAGTATCTCGGTGTGACTCTAACCAAGCAAGTGAAAGATCTGTATGACAAGCACGTCAAGTCTCTGAAGAGAGAAATTGAAGAAAACCTCAGAAGATGAAAAGATCTCCCATGCTCATGGATTGGCAGGATTAATATAGTAAAAATGGCCATCTTGCTGAAAGCCATCTATTCATGCAATCACCATCAAAATTCCAACTCAATTCTTCATAGACTTAGAAAGAGCAATTCTCAAATTCATTTGGAATAACAAAAAATCCAGGATAGCAAAACTATTCTCAACAATAAAATAACTTCTGAAGGAATCAGCATCCCTGATCTCAAGCTGTACTACAGAGCAGTAGTGATAAAAAAACAAAAAAAATAACCAAAAAAACTGCATGGTATTGGTACAGTGACAGGCAGGTAGATTAATGGAATAGAATTGAAGACCCAGAAATGAACCCACACACAAATGGTCACTTGATCTTTGACAAAGGAGCTAAAACCATCCAATGGAAAAAAAGACAGCATTTTCAATAAATGGTGCTGGCTCAACTGGAGGTCAACATGTAGAAGGAAGCAAATTGATCCATTCCTATCTCCCTGTACAAAGCTCAAGTACAAGTGGATCAAGGACCTCCACATAAAGCCAGATACATTGAATCTAATAGAAGAGAAAGTGGGGAAAATTTTCAAACACATGGGCACAGGGGAAAAGTTCCTGAACAGAACACCAATGGCTTATGCTCTAAGATCAAGAATTGACAAATGGGACCTCATAAAATTGCAAAGCTTCTGTAAGGCAAAGGACACTGTCAATAGGACAAAACAGCAACCAACAGATTCAGAACAGATCTTTACCGATCCTACATTCAATAGAGGGCTAATATTCAATATATACAAAGAACTCAAGAAGTTAGACTCCAGAGAACCAAATAACCCTATCAAAAACTGGGGAACAGAGCTAAACAGAGAATTCTCAACTGATGAAACTCGTAGGGCTGAGAAGCACTTAAAGAAATGTTCAACAGAGGAATGGATACAGAAAATGTGGTTCATTTACACAATGGAGTACTACTCAGATGTTAAAAACAATGATTTCATGAAATTTGCAGGCATGGAACTTGAAAATATCATCCTGAGCGAGGTAACTCAGTCACAATAGAACAAACACGGTATGTACTCACTGATAAGCGGATATTAGCCCAAAAGATCGAAACACCCATGATTCAATTCACAGCAACTTTTGTTGAGTATGGGGTCCCAAGTGGAGGAGTTGGAGAAGGTACTGAAGGAGCTGAGGGAGTTTGCAACCCCATGGGGAGGGAGCAATAGTGTCAACTGGTCATGCCCCGCAGTGCTCCCAGAGACTGGACCACCAACCAAAGAATGCATATGGAGGGTCCCATGGTGCTGGCCCCATATGTGGCAGAGGAGGGCCTTGTTGGTCATCAGTGGGAGGAGAGGCCCTTGGACCTAAGGGTGTTAGATGTCCCAGTATAGGAGTATGCCAGGGAGGGAAGATGGGAGTGGGTGGGTGGGTAGGGAAATACCTTCATGGAAGCAAGGGGAGTTGGAACAGAATAGTGGGTTTCCAAAGGGGAGATCTGGAAGGGGAAAATATTTGAAATGTAAATAAAGTATCAAAACAAAGGAGAAGGAGAAGGAGAAGGAGAAGGAGAAGGAGAAGGAGAAGGAGAAGGAGAAGGAGAAGGAGAAGAAGAAGAAGAAGAAGAAGAAGAAGAAGAAGAAGAAGAAGAAGAAGAAGAAGAAGAAGAAGAAGAAGAAGAAAGAAGTGCCTATAAATTTCTTCTATGCTGTTAGGCATTTCTGGTTCACACAAACATTGTGCTATGTATTCCTGGCTGTTCTGTTATCCAGGTGCTTGGAAGTGTAAATCCTCTCATTGCTGTACTCCCTCCCTGGAATCCCACTGGTCAATTCTCCAGTCAGTTAGGTGATATCCACTTTCTTTCCCACCCTACATTTCCAATTCCCCAGGCTAATCTCCAGCTTTGTAGTAGGCCACCAGACCCAGTCTCTCATCCCTCTCTGCCAGACTCCCAGGGAACCATGCAGATCCTCTCCCACCACCCTCTTCCTCATCCCAGACCTTCATCTTATCAGCCAACACCCTGCAAACCAAAATTTCCAGAAAATTTCACCCAAACACAAAAGAATATACCTTCTTCTCATCACCTTATGGAACTTTCTCTAAAACCAACCATATATTCAGGCACAAGCAAGTCTCAGAAGATATAGAAAAACTGAAATAAACCTTTGTATCCTATCAGACCACCACAAACTATAGCTGAAAATCTACAAAAACCAGAAAAAAGACAGCTTACAAATTCATGGAAACTGAACAGCTCCCTATGGAATGAAAAAATTGATCAAGGCAGAAATTATTATTATTATTATTTTAAAACTGAATGAAAATAAAAACACAACATACCCAAACTTATGGGACACTATGAAAGTGCTTCAAAGAGATAAGTTTATGACACTAAGTGCCTATATTAAGGTTGGGAGTGTGTGTGGGGGTGGGTAAGCACCCTCATAGAAGCAGGGGGAGGGGGCAGGGATGGGGGTTTGTGGAGGGGAAGCTGGGAAAAGGGATAACATTTGAAATGTAAATAAATAAAATATCCTATATAAATAAATAAATAAAAAGAATTTACAGGGGGACAAAATGAAGAAATCTCGTATTAGTACCTTGACAGCACACCTGAAGGCTCTAGAACAAAAAGAAAAAAAATCACACCCAAAAGGAGTAGATGGAAAGAAATAATCCAACTGAGAGCTGAAATCAATAAAATAAGAAAAAATCCACAAAAAAGTCAAAGAATTAATAAAATAAAGACTTACTTCTTTAAATAAAAATTAGACTGTCAAACTTTTAGCCCAATTAACTAAAAAGCAGAGGAAGAAGATCCAAAATAACAAAATTAGAGATGAAAAGGGAGACATAACAAGAGACACCAAGGAAATCCAGAAAATCATTAAAGATATACTTTTAAAACCTGCATTCCACCAAATTGAAAAATCTAAAAAAAATGGAATTTTTTCTTAATATATGCCACTTATCAAAGTTAAATCAAGATCAAATAAGCAACTTATACAGATCCAGTAAAACAGAAGCAGTAAGCAAGTCTCTCAACCCCCCTAAATGCCCAGACCCAGAATTTTTGTGCAAATTCTACTAGACTTTCAAAAGAGAATTAATCAATACTCCTCAAACTACTCCACAAAATGAAAGCAAAAGAAACACTGCCCAATTATTTTGTGAAGCCAACCTTACCCTGATACCTAAACCACAAAAAGATACAAATAAGAAAAATAATTGCAAGCCAGTTTTTCTTATGAAGATAGATGCAAAAATTGTCAATCAAATACTTGCAAACTGAATCTAAGAACACATAAAAAAATTCATCCACCATGATCAAGTAGGCTTCATCCTAGAGATTCAGATATGGTTCAAAATACATAAATTAATAAAGGTAATCCACAATATAAATGAAATTAAATTTAAAAAAAACCATGATCATCTCATTAGATGAAGAAAAGGCTTTGGCAAGATCCAACATCCTTTCATGATAAAAGTCATGGAGAGATCAGAGATATGAGAGACTTATCTCAATATATTAAAGTCAATTGACATCAAGCCCACAGCCAACACCAATCTAAACGGAAAAATCTCAAAAGCATTTCCACTAAAATCAACAAGACAAAGTTGTCCATTCTCTTAAATCTAATCAATAGAGTAGTACTGAACTTCTCAGTGAAAGCAGTTAGACAACTGAAGGAAATCAATGGCATACAAATTGAAAAAGAAGAGGTCAAAATATCTTTATTTAAAGATGACATGACAGTATATGTAAGTGACCCTAAAAATTACACCAAGAAACTGCTACAACTGATCCATACTTTCAGCAAAATAGATGAGTACAAAATTAACTTACAAAAATCAATTAGTCTTCCTATATATGAATAACAAACAGACTGACAAGGAAATCAGGAAAGTTAACACCTTTCACAATAGCCTTAAATAAGATAAAATATCTTGTGGTAAATCTAACCAAGCAAGTGAAGACTTGTATGATAAAATCTTCAAGTCTTTGAAGAAAAAATTTGAAAAGATATCAGAAGAGAGAAACATCTCTTATGCTCATGGATCAGTAGGATTAACATAATAAAAATCACCATCCTACCAAAAGCAATGTACAGATTCAGTGTAATTCCCATCAAAATTCTTCATCTAGATTGAAAGGACAATTTTCAACTTTATATGGAAACACAAAAATCTCAGTACTACTAAAACAATCTTTACTAATAAAAGAACGACTGAAGGTATCTCCATCCCTGATCTCAAATTGGACTAAAGAGCTATAGCAATAAAAACAGTATAGTATAGGCATTAAAACAGACATATTGGTCAATGAAATCAAATTGAAGATCCAGACATAAAACCATACATATACAGACATCTGATTTTTCATAAAGAAGTCAGAAATACACACTAGAAAAATGACAACATCTTCAACAAATGGTCCTGGTTAAATTGGATGGTTGCATGTTGAAGAATGCAAATAGATCCATACTTACCACCCGCACAAAACTCAACTCCCAATGGATCAAAGACCTCAACATAAAGGAAACTATATTGAATCTTATAGAAGCGAACGTGAGGAATGGTCTTTAATAAAAAAGGGCTTTTTGAACAGAATATCACTAGCAGAGAAATTAAGATTAACAATTCACAAATGGGACCTCATGAAACTGAAAAGCTTCTGAAAGGCAAAGGATACTATCATTTGGACAAAGCATCAGGAGACTGAATGGGAAAAGATTTTATTATCAACTATATATCTAATAGAGGACTAATATCTAAAATATGTAAGGAACTAAAAACAAAACAAAACAACAACAAAAAAAAACCCTTGACATTTTAAAAATGTGGTACAAATCTAAACACGGTATTCTCAAAAGAAGAAATAGAAATGGCTGAGAAGTACTTATAGAACTGTTCAAAACCCTTACTCATCTGAGAAATGCAAAGCAAAACTAGTTTGAGATTTCATCCTATACCAGTCAGAATGGCCAAGATCAATAAAACAAGAGCCCACACTGAAGAGGATGTGGAGTAAAGGAGACATTCATACATTGCTAGTGAGAATTCAAACTTGTACAGTAACTCTGGAACTCAGTACAGTGGTCCTCAGAAAGCTGGGAATGGGTCTACCTCAAGATCCATTGATAGCACTCTTGAGCATATGCCCAAGGAACTCCATTTCCTACTACAGAGACACTTGCCCAACCATGTTTATTACTGACCTAATCATAATAGCCTAAATTTGGAAACAGATTAGATGTCCATCAATAGAAGAATAGATATTTTTTAATGTGGTGCATTTACACAATGGAATATTATTCAGCTGTTAAATAATGAAATCATGAAATTTACATGTAAATGGATGGATCTAGGAAAAAACCATAGAGTGAGGTAATTCAAACCCCAAAAGACAAACATAATACATATTAGTTTATATGTGGATGTTGGCTGTTAGGCAGTTGATAAGTAGGCTACATTCCATATAACCACAGAAGTTAGGTATAAAGGACCGTGGGGGTGAATTGGATCACCCTAGGAAGGAGAAATAGTATAGTTATGCATGGGTGGAGGAGGAGACTGAAAGGAGAGGATCGAACAGGGAGAGGTCAGTAAAAGGGGCAGGGAGGGAATATACAGAGGGACAGCTAAAACTAGGGGCCACTTGAAGTCTTATATGGAAGACTAATACAGTAGAAGCTTCCTAAAATGCACACTGATATGAAGGTGATCTAAATTGAATCCTAAATACCAGAGGAGACAGAGGCCCAACTAGACATCTCTTGTCACCAAATGAAGCCTCCTGTTCAGGAAATGAGTTACATCTAATCAAGTGGTTGGTCAAAAGGGCTCCATGGGAACCCAAACCCACAGGCTATTGCCAAGACTATAGGCTGCTCTCTACTCACTGATGGTAAGGCTCTATTGAGGAAGATAGCACCTAAACAACTCACTGAATATGGAGAAGGTGAGCTGACACCTACCTACAGCCTTCACTCCTACTGACTAATTTTCATGGTATTGGAAGGTACTCTGTATGATACCAAAGCAGAAAGGTAAACATCAACCCAGATACAAACACTGTGATCTATAATAGGGACCTATTTGTTAGTGCACTAGTATAGTACAAAGCTTGTGAGACTAACATACCAATATCTTATTTGATTTAAGGACTACTCTATGGGATAGAACCTATACCTGCTTAGGTGGCACAGAACCGGAAACTAGATAGGCAAGGGACTTAAGAGAAAACTAAGTACTACTGTTCTCCTAAAGGAAAGTAGCAACACATTACTCCTAATGATGTTCTGCTGTACTCATAGATCAGTGTCTTGCTCAGCCATCATCAGAGACATTTCCTCCTTTCCTAGACAGAATCAGAGACCCACAGCTGGACAAGGAGAGACACTGGAACTCTCAGTCCTAAGTGGAATAGCCCCATTAACTCCCTCCCCTCACAGCTCAGAGAACCCTGTGGAAGAGGAGCTGGAAAAATTTTAAGCACCACTGGGGATAGAGAACACCAAGTAAACGAGACCTTCGAAACACCTGTGGACTAATGCGCATATAAACTCACAGAACTCTGGTAGCATGTACAGGACATGCGTGAATCTGCACCAGGTGAGGTCTCAGCACTGTGAAGAATGGTAGATACAAGCCCACATCCCTACTGAGAAGCTATCTCCAATTGATAACTACTCACAAATTAAAAACTAGTTTTCCCAAGAGTATCACTGAGTTTTGTAGAGTTTCATTCACTATAGAAACCAGGCCCCATATCCCCCAGTAGACAGTCAATCCAAAACAAACTCAATGGTATTTTTGGAGGTTCTTTATCTTATAAGCTTTGTTCGGGCTCTTACCCTCCTCTTCCTTCCTTCCTTCTTTCCTTCCTTCTTTCCTTCCTTCTTTCCTTCCTTCCTTTCTTCCTCCCCCCCCCTTTTCCCTATAGGACATTTACTTACACATGATTTCAAATTTTGTGCTTTTAGGGGATTTTTGTGTGTGCCAACATATGTGTCTCTGTGTCTCTGTGTTTCTTGTGCTTTTTCTTTTGGTTCTTTGTTTTTCTGTTTGTTAGTTTGTTTTGTCCTATTCAAGTTTGTTTGATTTTATCTATTATTATTGTTGCTGTTTTAGATGTCTTGTTTTCTTTTCTTTTTTTCATTGGTTATTTTATTCATTTACATTTTAAATGTTGTCCCCCTTCCCGGTCTCCTGTCTGCAAACACCCCATCCCATCCCTCCTGCCCTTTGCCTCTAAGAGGGTGCTCCCCCAAACACTCCCACCTCACCCCTTTAACATTTCCCTACACTGAGGCAACAAGCCTCCACAGGGCCCAAGGGCCTCCCCTCCCACTGATGCCAGATATTCAGGGACAAAAAATAGATGTCTGTTTTCTAATGAGAGCAAGAATGAATGTGGAGTTTGCAGTGTTTTATCAGCTGCCTATGGGCAGGTGTAAATTGAAACTCTTCAAGTGCTGATCTTAGGAAGGTGAGTGGAAGCACATGGTGCCGTCTAGTGTTCCAGGTGATGTCCAGGCATGGGATATTAGGACCCTGAGTCCTAAAGGTAGTTGCTCTTGGAGCTAAGTCACAGCTGGTAGTAATGCTAGGTGCTGCAGCTTGTTTCCATGTCTGGATGTTCCGATTCCTAAGCTCTTGGTAGCAGTGAATGTCACAGCTCTAAGCTAGCTGTCTGAGACATTTGACCTGGAGACTTGACAGTTCTCTGGAACTCCTCTATTGACCAGGGCCTGGAGGTTCTCTTCCCTGTACTTTGTAGCTTTTTATTTCTCTTTGGACTCAGCTCTATACCCCCATCTAGTCTCTGTTTCTGCTACCATCCTTCCTATCCTGGCCACTCCTTATCCAGAGCCAGCTCCCTGCTCTCCTCTGTCGGCTGACTTTTTCTGTCCATGAAGCTGAAAAGTAGGCATAAAAAGACCACTGGAGAGAAGCCTTTTGTTGGCCTATTTCAACACTCAGAGAGACAGCACACAGGAGTGTCTGCTAACTCCTCCACATAGCTAATCTTCTGAGGCAAGTATTTTAGAGAAATAATAAATATCTAAAATACCTTGCTAATAATATAGATTGTTTATGCAAAAACAGCATTCACTGTAATTATAAAACATTAAACTGCACATTTTACATTGGATATACACTTTGATAAGGATTTTGTTCCAAAACAGATTCTAAAACAAAAAATCTTTCTGTTAAGAGTGCTTTAGCAAATACTGATTACACACAATAATGAGCCTCATTGTGCCATTTTCATCCATGTATAGAGTCTCTTTAATCATGTTCACCATGCTAGCCCTATTAACCACTCTCATCTGCTTTCTACTTCCTTCCTCTCCCCAACTACCCCATCTTTCCATTGTCACAGGGTTTTGTTATTTTTTCTGTGTTTCCTTAGGGTTATATATGAGAACATGAGTTTTTATCTGCAGGATCATGGGCAGCTTCAAAGTAGCTAAGATGGTGAAGAAAATGTCTCTTCCTCCACCAGCACCCAGGGAGGGGCGGGTTCTTATGAGTCCACCATTCTCCATGGCAGAATTTTGATGGGCCCAAATCTTAAATAGGCCTTGTCCAAATAATCCTAACTCTGTGACTCCAAGAATCTAAGAACTCAAAGAACTCATTGTGCCCAGGAGATATCACTCATCGGCACTCATCCCTTCATTCAGCTCTTATGTTTGCTCTGCCCCCTCTTCCACGATGTTGTCTGAGCCTTGCAGAGAGTGACAGGGATACCTTACTCTTGGCTAAGTATTCAACATTCACTTATTTTCAGCACTTTGACAAGTTATGGATCTTTTTGGCTATCATTGCCCACTGCACTAAGAAGCTTCTCAAACCATAGCTGGCATCAGCGTGACTCTATGAACACATAGATATATCATGTTGGCAAATTGGCAGCAATGGCTTCCACACTGGGGCCTGTGACCTCTTAGCTATGTGATTTTGACCAGGTTTATAGTGCAAGACATGAAATCTCTGCTTTGGAGTAGCCTCAAATCCAATTAGAAACTGGTTAGCCATCTAGTGTGCACGGACCATAGCTAAGTAATCTTGCTGATGATAGATATAGCACTTTCTGTCAATATGGAGGCTAACCAGAAAGAATACAAATTCCAGTTTAGTTCCAGCTTGACCTTTCCATGTCCTGCAAACAGGGTGTGTGGTGTCTTCAGCAATGAAGTCTTACACCAAATGCTGGTGAGTAACCAACAGCAAGGTCAATTGTCTATAATGTTTGTAGTGTCACAGAAGCCTCATTTAATAAATTTATCAGAAATAGCCTTGCTTGGTGTTTTTGTTTGCTTCATTATTTTCCATTTAAGCACTACAAGCATACTATATACTCAATAATTAAAATCTCACACTGTGTTCCTTTTTTGTCCATTCCACCGTTGAGTACTTGTTGGAATTATGCTTTTATCTTTGGCACATTCTCAACACACAACCATCAGGATGTTTATGTATAGCTCAAGGGCTCCCACACCTAAATTCAAATGTTAAGATAAGGACAGTAGTTAGTACAAAACTAAAGTGCCTTGAAATGCTGACAGCAGCATAAGAGGGAACCTGTGACATTATTAGAGATCTAGGTATATATACCTTACAACTCCAGAACCATGTCGTCAGGTCTCAAAGATCTGCATATTCAAATCTATGTCAGAGTTCGACTCAGGCTTTGGTGGCTTTTACTAGCACTCTGGTTCCAAGTACTCTCATAGTAGAATATATGATATATGTAAAAATACATGTAAATATATGTAAAATATGTATGTATTTATATATATATAAATATATGTGCGTGACATGTATATAGGATAGATAGATAGATAGATAGATAGATAGATAGATAGATAGATATGTAAAAGTCACCTGAAAACAGGAGGTATTTAAATTAAGACTATTAAAATAAGAATGGGGTTACACATAAATATTAAACTCATAAGGCCTTCTTATTCCTCATTTTCCAGCTGAGAACTTCCAGTTTTCTTGGTATTTCTCTCATACACACACACACACACACACATACACACACACACACACAAACACACACACACACACTCACACACACACATACACACACACACACACAAACACACACACACACACTCACACACACACGCACACGTCCACCTAAATGTAAAAGGCATTAGGTCCCTTGTGTAACCTTTGTGATCTATATTTTTAACATCTGTTTACGGTCCTGTCTAAGTTACCTTAGAGACACCCCTTTAATACCAGTTATTGAAAGGGGAAAGAGATGGATTGGTGTCCTTCAGAGATCCTTTGAGCAATGTAATCCACAAGCCCATAACTGATGGCTGTTTAGTAAAGTAACTGCCCTTTGAGAAGCCCTCACCCAGACTTTTGAGAGAATCCCATTCTTTCTCCAAAGAGCCTCTCTTTCTATTAACTCCCCTATGCTTAAATCTATGTCAGACTCCAAATCTGTTCCATATTAACTTGTCCTGAAATTTCTTTTTGTGGTCAAGTGAAGATGCAGTTGTAACTGAGTGGAGGTCCATATAGGCTAATGGAACTCCTCCAGTCTGCTGGCAACAGTTCTGGGCTGGATCTCATGCTAACCTTCACAGACAGGTTTCATTTCCTACAGTCAACTGCATTTGATAATTCTCTTTAGGGGTTTGATTATGACCATGGTACATGTATAAGTGAGAGTACTAACCAGTTTTACAGCACTCTAACAGATGCCTAAGATAATAAACAGGAGAAAATAAAAGGTTAGTTTTGCCTCATTTTGAAGCTTCCAGCTGATGAAAAATTGTGCCCTTGATCTGGAGGCAAGACAGCCCATCATGGTGGGAATGTATTGTAGAAAAAAGAAATCTATTTTGCCTCACGACAAGAAATGCACTACAGAGTAAGAAGGGGCTGAGCTCTCACTATGCCCTTCAAAGTCATGCCTTCAATGGCCCAAAATCTCCACCTAGTTCCCACCTCAAAAAGATTCAAAAATTTCCTAACAGTGATGATCTAATGACCAAGCCTTTAACAGATATTTAAATTGTGGGGATATTTAAGGTTCAAATTACAGAAAATATGTAGCAGTGTATATTTATAGTTAAAATTTTACATGGCTATGTTCTTTGATGCTTTCTGTCTTAATGTACTTCAGTTTTTTAAATGGCTAATGTGCACCAAAAGACTTCCTAATGCATTACTAGATTAAAACTCCTAGCTCTAAATTCCTTTATTCGGATTACGGCATTCTTCAGAAGAATGCATTCTACAATATCTCTTGGATACGAATCTGACTACAATATCTCTGCCACAAATCTGATTGTAGTAGTAGAAGTGGGGCCTTCCAAGGTGGTTACAATTCCGTAAAGCCATCGGACTGAGGTCTCCATGACTCCTGAGTAGAGATAGCTTGAGGGAAAGATCAAAGAACACATACATGCATACACACACACACACACACACACACACACACACACAATCATTCCCTGACTCTTGTGATGTCATACTCTACCTTATCTGGAGAATTTACCAGGAAGAACACCATTACCAAATGTGGGTCCTTGGGCCTCAGAATGATGAGTTGAATAAAAGGCTGTTTTGCTTGCTATAAAACACCAGAGACACAGGTATTCAATTGTAGCAATGAAAACTGAACAAATACACCAGAGTAAAAAGTTCCATAAAGAATACATTTGCTCTGAAGACATTTTTATTTAGTGCTAAAATTCAAATGTGAAAAGGTGTAATCGAATTTCCCCTAGTTATTTGATTGGCTGATAAGGACGACAGGAAACCAATCACAGGGTGAAGATATGGGGGTGGGATATTCCGGGAAGAACAGAAAGAGAGGAAAGGAGAAGGGTCGGGTATTTGATCACAGCAGTATCAAAGTCTAACACCATGGTCTGAGAAGTTGTTTGGGTTTCCTCCTCTCTTCTTCCTGCCCTTTTTTTTTTTTTTTTAATATTTTGATATTTTATATTTCCAATGTTTCTCCCTTTCCAGGTCTCCACTTTGGAAACCCCCTATCCCCTCCCCCCTCCCCTGCCTCTATGAGGGTATTCCCCCACCCACTCCCAGCTTCCCACCTTGACATTGCCCTTTACTGGGGCCTCTAACACCCTCAGGCCCAAGGGCCTCTCTTCCCCCTGATGGCCAGCAAGGCCCTCCTCTGCCACATATGTGGTCCCAGCCACTGTCCCTCAATGTGTATTCTTTGGTTGGTGGTCCAGCCTCCAGGAGCAGTGGGGGATGGTGGTCAGGCCAATTGACACTGTTGCTCCCTCCATGGGGCTGCAAACTCCTTCAGCTCCTTCAGTCCCTTCTCCAACTCCTCCATCTGGGACCTCACTCTCAGACCAGCAGTTACTGTAAAGTGAAACTTGGGTATTCTGAACTTTTGGGCTAATATCCACTTATCAGTGAGTACATAACATGTTCGTTCTTTTGTGACTGAGTTACCTCGCTCAGAATGATATTTTCAAGTTCCATCCATTTGCCTGCGAATTTCATGAAGTCATTGTTTTTAATAGCTGAGTAGTATTCCGTTGTGTAAATGTACCACATTTTCTAAATCCATTCCTGTCGGGAACCAACGGATCTGCAGCTTTCTTATTAGCCTGAGAGAAGCCATCTTTGATAGAAGTTAGGCTTGTAGGTAGAAGTAGGCCTGAGTTTCAAGTTCCTGAGAACTAGGCTTCTGTTTAGGTTCTGTCTCCTAGGAGATGGATCCTTTCCCAGGTCAGCGTGACCCCTTTGCGGTTAGGTGGTCAGCAGAGCATAGATGGTTGCCTTAGCAACATGTCCTGGTGGCTGGGAACCTGTACTCCTTGGAATCTCCCCACCCCTATAGCATTGTCTAAAGCCCCGATAACATTGTTTAAGAGTCCTTCTATATTGTTTAAGATTCTCATACTTCCTTCTACTTGTACCCTATAAAAAGCTTGGAAATAAAGTTCATCTTTGTGGCTTGATCAGACCTTTGTCTTGCCACCACGCTACACTTGTCTCTGTCTCTTTTTGTGCAGTGGTCGTCGCCCCTCAGGACCCCAGTTCAGTGTCCCAGCGGGCTGGGGCACATTCCTCTGCTGAGGGACATCTGGGTTGTTTCCAGCTTCTGGCTATTATAAATATGGCTGCTATGAACATAGTGGAGCATGTGTCTTCATTACATGTTGGAGCATCTTCTAGGTATATGCCCAGGAGAGGTATAGCTGGGTGCTCAGGTAGTATTATGCCCATTTTTCTGAGGATCTGCCAAATCGATTTCCAGAGTGGGTTTTTTTTTCTTTGAGTTTGTTTAATGTAGTGGATTACATTGAAGGATGTCCAGGTATTGAACCATCCCTGAATCCCTAGGATGAAGCCTACTTGATCATGAAGAATGATCGTTTTGATGTGTTCTTGGATTCGGTTTGCAAGAATTTTATTGAGTATTTTTGCATCGATATTCATAAGGGAAATTGGTCTGAAGTTTTCTTTCTTTGTTGGGTCTTTGTGAGGTTTTGGTATCAGTGTAACTGTGGCCTCATAGAAGGAACTGGGTAGTGTTCCTTCTGTTTCTATTTTGTGGAATAGATTGAAGAGTGTTGGTATTAGGTCTTCTTTGAAGGTCTGATAGAATTCTGCAGTGAAGCCATCTGGTCCTGGGCATCTATTGGTTGGGAGACTTTTAAGGACTGCTTCTATTTCTTTAGGCATTATGCGACTGTTTAGATGGTTTATCTGATCCTGACTTAACTTTGGTATTTGGTATCTGTCTAGAAAATTGTCCATTTCATCCAAATTTTCCAGTTTTGTTGAGTATAGGCTTTTGTAGTAGGATCTGATGATTTTTTGAATTTCCTCGGACTCTGTTGTTATGTCTCCCTTTTCATTTCTAATTTTGTTAATTTGGATACTGTCTCTGTGCCCTCTGGTTAGTCCGGTTAAGGGTTTATCTATCTTGCTGATTTTCTCAAAGAACTAACTCCTGGTTTTGTTAATTCTTTGTATAGTTCTTTTTGTTTCTACTTGGTTGATTTCAGCCCTGAGTTTGATTATTTCCTGCCTTCTACTCCTCTTGGGTGTATTAGCTTCTTTTTGTTCTAGAGCTTTCAGGTGTGCTGTTAAGCTGCTAGTATATGCTCTTTCCAGTTTCTTTATGAAAGCATTCAGAGCTATGAGTTTTCCAGTTAGCATTTACATTGTGTCCCATAGTTTTGAGTATGTTGTACTTTCATTTACATTAAATTCTAGGAAGTTTTTAATTTCTTTCTTTCTTTCTTCCTTGACCAAGTTATCATTGAGTAAAGTGTTGTTCAGCTTCCATGTATATGTGGGCTTTCTGTTGTTGTTGTTGCCATTGAAGACCAGCCTTAATCCGTAGTGATCTGATAGGAGGCATGGGATTATTTCAATCTTCTTTTATCTGTGGAGGTTTGTTTTGTGACCGATTATATGGTCAGTTTTGGAGAAGGTACCATAAGGTGCTGAGAAGAACGTATATTCTTTTGATTTAGGATGAAATGTTCTATAGATATCTGTTAAATCCATTTGGTTCATAACATCTGTTAGTTTCACTGTGTCTCTGTTTAGTTTGTGTTTCCAAGATCTGTCCATTGATGATAATGGAGTGTTGAAATCTCCTACTATTATTGTGTGAGGTGCAATGTGTGCTTTGAGCTTTAGTAAAGCTTCTTTTATGAATGTGGGTGCCCTTGCATTTGAAGCATAGATGTTCAGAATTGAGAGTTCTTGATAGATTTTTCCTTTAATGAGTATGAAGTGTCCTTCTTTATCTTTTTTGATGACTTTGGGTGAAAGTTGATTTTATCAGATATTAGAATGGCTACACCAGCCTGTTTCTTGGGGCCATTTGCCTGGAAAATTGTTTTCCAGCCCTTTACTCTGAGGTAGTGTTTGTCTTTATCCTGGAGGTGTGTTTCCTGAATGCAGCAAAGTGCTGGGTCCTCTTTATGGATCCAGTCGGTCAGTCTATGGTCTTTTTATTGGGGAAGTGAGTCCATTGATGTTAAAAGATATTAAGGAATAGTGATTGTTAGTTCCGGTTATTTTCTATATTATTTTTATGTTTATGTGGCTATCTTCTTTTGAGTTTGTTGAAAGATTACTTTCTTGGTTTTTCTAGGGTGTAGTTTCCCTGCCCTTGTTAACTCAAGGAAATCTTTGATGGTGGTGTCCCTCTGCTGGTGATTTAATTAACTTGATGGGTGAAGTAAGTCGTGGCTGATGTTCAAAAAGCAGGAAGGAATATTTGAATGAGTGAAGCTAGGGATGGAGATGTCAAGAGTAAAGAGAAGGATAAAGAGAGGGGGGATGAAAATGTCCCGTGCTACAGCAGAGGGGAGAAATCAGATGCTCAGGAAGTGCAAAGAATGGCCAGATGAATGTGTTTATTCAAGGAGATTCAAATAGGATGAGAAGCAGAGCTGGCTTTAAGGGGCTGCCGGACAAATTGAAATCTCTGTAAATTTCCTCTCAATAAATAATTAAACAGTAAAATTCATTTACACAGTGTTATTCACTGAACCACATTTACTAGGATTTTGCATTGTGCTTTAGCAAACTCTTGAGGGCAAGGATTTACTCACCCTCTCATGAATAAAGAGGGAAGCAGAAGCTAGAAGATTCAACAAGACAGAATAAATCAAAATAGTAGAAATTGGTGATAAAGAGCAATACATATTAACACATCATTCTTTGCTCGATGCAGAGAATGACAAAATTGCATTTGTGGCTGAGCCTGGAGATGGCGAATTCCTTTTGCTTAGCTTCACAGAGGTGTTGCCCTGAGTTCTAATTCAGTTTCCATGACAGGTACCTACCTCTTGCCTTATATTCAAAAGACATTAGCCTCCTTCGTTACTACCACAAAACAAGCCATGCCATATCATCAAATTACTTGAAGTAAATTGAATGGAGGTTCCTTGCAACTAAATAAAGCCTGTAGAAGATACAGAAAAGATAGGTGCAATTCCATAGGCCATCATAGAAATGAATACTGATCTCCCCCAAAAGCTTCAAACATGACTACAATGGAAAAAATGATATTAATAAATTCATTCATACAAGTGTTTGGAATCTTTGCTAAGAACTATGTTAGATTAAACAGACCTGCTTCTGACCAATGGTACTTATATGCTAGCGTGTGGAATGGAAACTAGATAAGCAAAGGATCAAAATGTCATAAACTTGCATAAATGTGTTATTTCTCAATGCTAAAAATATAAATTTAATTTGAATTTTGAATGTGTTTTCTAAATCAACCACCATCTTGCCAACATATTACACTTTGTGATTATTCTGTATTATAAATTTAACTGAATGTACTTCTTTCTTGGAGTTTTCTTTTACTTCATTAAATACTGATTTAATTTTGTAAACAGAAGCCATGACTAATTGCTACAGCTTTGTTACTTTACTAGTAAGAAAGTCTCAGCCTGTACTCACGTTTCTTCCTCTGCACATGCTGGCGAAGTCACCGCTTGAATCAGGTTCATGTTGATTAGCTTTTAGTTTAATAAAATACTTGCTATTAAAATACATTCTTGGATAGGAGATTTCCAAAGAGGAGACCCAGAAAAGGGGAAACATTGGAAATGTAAATAAAGTATCAAAAAATAAATAAATAAATAAATAAATAAATAAATAAATAAATTATCCTGCAAAAAAATAAAATAAAATAAAATAAAATACATTCTTTATTGTTTCTACATGTTGCAGTAAAGAAACGTTTAAAAACTGAGCATGAAGTATCATCTACTGAGCAACATTATAGTCACCTATGTCCTGAGTTAACATGGAACGTGTGTACAATACATGTATAAATGCTGGGGTCCCTGCCTGAGCAGGGCCAAGGAAAATTAGTTAACAGAAAGATCTTTTTTTATAAAGGTTCTAAGCATATGGAAATTTTTCATTTCAGAGAACCTGACTGAGAAGGCAGAACTGTTACAAGCTGTGCTGAAGCAGGGGATGGGGCACAGCTCACTGAGGTGATAGAATTTTCTAGAACAACCTCTATAGTAACCTCAGACTGGAGCCCATCCTTCAGGTTATATCCTGGCATCATTACTTCCCTCCTGAGTGAGCACAGATCATTTACTATAAGGCATGGGAATAGATTTAGCTATCTTTCTCATGAAGAAGGCAGGTAGCTCAGACCTCTGAATATGTGGCAGAGATATGACTTGCTCTGTCACAGGATGGCATCATACAACTTCTTTTTTGTTGTTGTTTGCTTAGGTTGGTTTGGTTTAGTTAGTTAGTTTGTTTGTTTTCTTTTGAGACTGAGTTTCTCTGTGTACCCTTATCTGTTCTGGAACTCACTCTGTAGACCAGGCTGGTCTCAAACCCAGAGATCTACCTGCTTCTGCCTCCCAAGTGCTGGGATCAAAGGAGTCATGTCCAGTTTGACATTGTTCATCTTCTAAAACTGGGAGGCAAGGCACTGTGAAAACCCATGTGCAAGCCTGTTTGAAGGAGCCCCATTTTTAAAAAAAAAAAAAAAACAGTGGGGGCTGGAGAGATGGTTCTGTGGTTAAGAGCACTGACTGCTCTTCCAGAGGTCATGAGTTCAATTTCCAGCAACCACATGGTGGCTCACAACCAAGTGTAATGGATCTGATGCTCTCTTCTGGTGTGTCTGAAGACAGTGACAGTGTACTTACATACATAAAATAAATAAATAAATCTTTACATATACATATGTGTATACACACACACACACACACACACACACACACATATATATATATATATATATAAACGGTGGGCTCTCTGATGAAGGAAACTACCTGGGCAGAGATGGTTTGTCCCTTCTTTGGGACATCCAGTATAATAAGTGTCAAACAGGTCATTAGTTAAATGTAGTCTCATGAGTTATTCCAGAGAGTTCAGTGTAAGAAGCCTTCACTTTAGCCAAAATCAATGTGCTGTCTCTCAGAATGCAAGCAATGGTTTCTTAAATCACCCTACTTCTGAGTGGCTTTTTACCCAGAGCATATAATTGATAACATAGTATATTTGAGCACCCCCTTTCTCACCTGTGTAATGAAGATAATATCCCTAGTGCACGGTAAGTTCTCTGCTCAGAGCTGAGTATTCTTTTAACTGTTATTTTTTTTTTAATTTTTTTTGATACTTTATTTACATTTCCAATGTTTCCCCTTTTCTGGGTCTCCTCTTTGGAAACCCCCTATCCCCTCCCCATACCGCCTCTATGAGGGAATTCCACCTCCCACCCACCCGCCCACCCATCCCCATATTCCCACCTTGACATTCCCCTTTACTGGGGCCTCTAACACCCTCAGGCCCAAGGGTCTCTCCTCTCTCCCTGATGGCCATCGAGGTCATCCTCTCCCACATATGTGGTCCAAACCATGGGTCCATAGATGTGTATTCTTTGGTTGGTGGTCCAAACTCCAGGACGACCGGGGGAGGGGGGGGTCAAGCCCATTGACGCTCTTGCTCCCTCCATGGGGCTGCAAATTCCCTCAACTCCTTCAGACCTTTCTCCAACTCCTCCATCTGGGACTTCACTCTCAGTCCAGCGGTTACTGTTAGGTGAAACTTGGGCATTCTGAACTTTTGGGCTAATAGCCGCTTATCAGTGAGTACATACCATGTTCGTTCTTTTGTGACTGAGTTACCTCGCTCAGGATGATATTTTCAAGTTCCATCCA
>CM052700.1:74449066-74461566 GCA_028551405.1 Uromys caudimaculatus
CCTGGTTTTATGTGGAGGCCCTTGATCCACTTGGACTTGAGCTTTGTATAAGGAGATAGGAATGGATCAATTTGCATTCTTCTACATGTAGACCACCAGTTGAACCAGTACCATTTGTTGAAAATGCTGTCTTTTTTCCACTGAGTGGTTTTAGCTCCTTTGTCGAAGATCAAGTGACCATATGTGTGTGGGTTCATTTCTGGGTCCTCAATTCTATTCCACTGATCTACCTGCCTGTCACTGTACCAATACCATGCAGTTTTTATCACTACTGCTCTGTAGTACAGCTTGAGGTCGGGGATGCTGATTCCCCCAGAAGTTCTTTTGTTGTTAAGGATAGCTTTTGCTATCCTGATTTTTTTGTTGTTCCAAATGAATTTGAGAATTGCTCTTTCTAAGTCTATGAAGAATTGAGTTGGAATTTTGATGGGGATTGCATTGAATTTATAGATTGCTTTTGGCAGGATGGCCATTTTTACTATATTAATCCCTCTAATCCATAAGCATGGCAGATATTTCCACCTTCTGAGGTCTTCTTCAATTTCTTTCTTCAGGGACTTGAAGTTCATGTCATACAGATCTTTCACTTGTTTGGTTAGAGTCACACCAAGATACTTTATATTGTTTGTGACTATTGTGAAGGGTGTCATTTTCTTAATTTCTTTCTCAGACTGTTTATCCTTTGAGTATAGGAAGGCTACTGATTTGTTTGAGTTAATTTTCTATCCAGCCACTTTGCTGAAGTTGTTTATCAGCTGCAGCAGCTGTCTGGTTGAGTTTTTTGGGTCACTTAAGTATACAATCATATCACCTGCAAAGAGTGATAATTTGATTTCTTCCTTACCAATTTGTATCTCTTTGACCTCCTTTTGTTGTCTAATTGCTCTAGCTAGAACTTCAATTACTATATTGAATATATAAGGAGAGAGAGGGCAGCCTTGTTTAGTCTCTGATTTTAGTGGGATTGCCTCAAGTTTCTCTCCATTTAGTTTGATGTTGGCTACTGGTTTGCTGTATATTGCTTTTACTATGTTTAGGTATGGGCCTTGAATTCCCGATCTTTCCAAGACTTTTATCATGAAGGGATGCTGAATTTTGTCAAATGCTTTTCAGCATCTAAGGAAACGACCATGTGGTTTTTTTCTTTGAGTTTGTTTATGTGGTGAATTACATTGATGGATATCCGGGTATTGAACCATCCATTCTTATGCCACTTTGGTTTAGTTTTTGAGATGGCTCTAGACATCATAGAACTCATTATGTTGTTGAGAATGACCTTGGCTTCTGATCCTTCTAGGATTATGAGTGTACACCAGTATACCTAGTTTATGTGCTGCTGTGGTCAAACCCAGGGCCTCAAGCATCCTGGAAAATCATTCTACCAACTGAGCTTCATCCTCTTCCCTGGTATTTTTTTTAAATATCATTTCTATTTGATAAAAATCTATTCTACACACAAATACACCAAATAGATACAAAGTAACAGTTTGACTTTGCAATTCTAGTCTGCTGTCAGTGAGGTCTTCATAAGTGCTCAGCCCTTTTAATGCATGGGATCCTTTACTCTCATATCAGTCCTTCCAAGTGCCTATATTTAGAGTACATGTGAAGACATATTTAAAAAAAAATTAAATAGTTACCTCAATGTCAAACATGATTTTTGTGCCGTTATATTGTTAACAGATTGTAAATACCACAAGGAATTTTTTAAAATAATGCTTTCCTTTTGAGCATATACTGAAGATTTCCTCCCCCCCCCCATTTACTTAGACAATGTCTCACCCAGTAACTCAAGAAGTTGTCAAATTTGCATCAATCTTGCTGCCTCAGCCTCCCAAGTACTTGAATTGAAAGAATAAACCATCATGTCTGGTTTGAAAGAGCTTTTTAGGTGAAAAATACAATCCTTTAAGATTTATCTTTATTTTTAATCGTCTGTGTGTGGGTGTGTGTGTGTGTACTTGGAAGCCAGAAGAGGGTGTTGAATCCCCTGGAGCTAGAGTTACAGATGATTGTGAGCTGTCTACCATGGTTGCTTGGAACCCATTTCCTGTCCTCTGTAAGAACAAATGATCCTAACCACTGAGCAATCTCTCCAGCTCCAAGGTGTAAATATTACATGCATGTTAGGGGAAAGCTGAAAATCCTAAGAACTAGATATGTATTAGTAGTTTTTGTTAAAATTCAGCAAGTTATACAACTTACATCTTTGCCATATAATTCTTCGACGGCTTCATCTACCATTGCGGAGACAGCTTTGGACATCATTTTATAAATCTTCTCTGCATTGTCCTCTAATAGGGGATGATTAATGGCCAGACATGTGTTGTAGAATCTAGTTAATACAGTCATAAGTGTGGAAACAGAATTGACAGCCAAGTCTGTGTGATTCCACAAGACTCATTAGTTTTCCTGCCCCGTGCTGCCTTTGTCTTTCTCCCAGGAGAGGCACAGACTATCTTTCTTAGGTTTCCACTGCACGAATGACTTATAGTCTAGTTGGTATGAGTATACATTTCTTAAACACTCAGTCAAAGAAAGAATGGATGGAGTCTGTTTAATTTTAGTTTTATGAAATCACATCAAACAATAAGCCCTTACCTGAGTATTTCAGTACCAGTTATCAGGAACCTGCAGTGTTCAGATGTGAATAGAAGTAAGAGCAGCTTCTAGTAAATTTTTCTCAGCACCACAGGCTGAAAGGGAGATGGACAGAGAAGGTACCAAATTCTATCCACTAACCTACCATGATGCTTCAGTAAAAAAAAAAGGCAGTCAGGAAAACTGATCAGGGGAGTTGGTCCACCACAGAGGACATAAATATAAAAGGAGAGGCAAAAAGCCATATCCATCCCAGAATAGGAGAGTTTGGCAGGGGTTCATCTTGATCTCAAAAAGCCTACTTTGGGACTTGGGCTATGGAAAGAGCATCAAAGAAATCAAAGGCAGAGGATATATGTTCAAGAATCTTGGAGACCCATCAATTGAATTCAGCACCAAAGATGCATGTGACCTACTGTAGGAAGCACATTAGACAGCCTGCATCTTCTCCTCCTCCAACCAAACTTCTCTTCCAGCAGTCAAGCTCATTCCCAGCAGGGTTGTGGCTAAAGACACCAAACCTGAAGTAATCAAGTCACAAAGCCAAGTATTCCATGCTACTGTACAGCCTGTATTGAGGTAAGAAATTCTCAGATCAACTAAAACCAAAGTAGGGAGATGGCTGGAAATAGTTTCCCACAGGAAGGGATAGGAATCAATCTTGAGTGTGTCTTGCTCCAGGAGGTATGGCTAGAAATCTTGTGAAGACTCAAGTTGGATGTTACAGCCTATGTAGTCTGGGTGGAAACGTGTAAGTCAGCCACTGTGCCATGGCAGAGATACCCTGCCTACATTACCTATTGTACCCAACTTATACAGTTAGAAGTGAGTCCAGCCCTCCCCACAAGCTCTCCTCCAGCAGACTGCCATCACAGGACATAAGAGTGATATCTGAAAAGAGGGTTCCACAGGTTGGGCTATAAGCTAAGGGTACAAGGAAAACATTTGGGTTTTGTCATTGCTGTCTTCTCCTATGATGTAACTATAATTACAATTGACACAAGTAGATAGACCTTCCGCAATAAAAACCCATGGCTGCTACTGCTGCCCTTCCATCTCTCGGGAAAACTGAGTGATTCTTGACTTACAGTGTCATTACCTTGCTAAGTGTAATGGCAGCAAAGAGCACCCAGAGGCTCACCACGTGGCACAATTTCTCACTTCACTCAAGAGTAACTCCTGCTGAAGTCCTTCATTTAACTTTTTTAATACTTATTTTAAAATAGGACTGTTTTTCAATAGTTGCCATCATTCCTATTAATAGATTTTAAAAGAAAAACCACCACTTGTCCTGATATTACAACAATGTCATCATATGTAAATTTGCAAAATGTCATAGAAAGGGGGAACTAATAACAATCAAAAACGATGTTTTATAACCCCTAACCAGGTCACAAGGCTGGGAAAGTGTCAGGCTGTCACCCTGAACAGGTCTCCCAATTCACAGCGTTTTCTAAAAACTAACCGGACAAAATAGACTCCATACATGATGCGCACTCTGTCTTCTCCTCTCTTCTCCCTCCCTCCATTTTAGTGAAATTCCACTATATATCTCACATGAAATCACGTGCAAAGGGCTGCTTGTTAATAGGAGATACAGGTGCTGTTCTGATGAAGGCTGAGAACCATCCTCCTGTATCATCCACCTACAGCTACCTGTGGATAAAATACACTGGAAACCTTTGATGTGATTTGTGCTAATTACTATGAAGTTAAGTTCTCTAGAAAGGAGACCATTTATTCTACTCTGTGTTTTGAATTCCACCCTGACTCTGTGAGCACATATGTGTGTGTGCACGTGTGCATGTGTGTATATGTATGTGTGTGTGTGTGTGTGTGTGCATGTGTGTGTGCTGAGGTATATATGGCACATGATATGTGTATATGATGTATGTGTGGTAGTGTAGCATGTGTGTACATGTGTGCACAGGAATGTGCTCACCTGTGTGTGTATGTGTGTGGGCCAGAGATTGAGTTGAGTATTCTAAAGTTATCTTGAAAGACTCCAAAAAGGTTAAGGAATTCCATAAGATATAATGGACTGCATATAATTCAACTGCCATAAATCTTTGTTGAAATCCTTTTATATACTACCATCTGCATTTTGGTAAGCACTCTTAAATTCTATTCCTTAAGTAAATTAAAATCAGAATTTAGCTGGTACATATGGACAGGACAGTGCTATTTAAAGCACTGCATCTCTCATTTCATTATTTTAACAATGTTGGTGCTATAGGCGTTTACTCTGTCTCTGTGATTCTCAGCCTTAGCTGTAAATCATAATGCTTCCTGATCTCTGGATCTTTGAAAGCATAGTAGCAGTGTCCACACTCATGCCAATTCATTCAATATCTGTAGGAGTGGGAACAAACTCAAGGGGTTCTTTGTGTTGTTAAGAGTAAGAACCATTCCTTGTGTGAGAATTCTCAGATCAGGCTTTGGAAATTCAATGTCCTACCTGTCCTTTCCCTAGGAGCACCTTTCAAAAGGAAACCATCTGTGATAAATACTCTTTAGCTTGCCACCATCACTTCGGATATTTTTGGAACATCTTCATTTTTGAAATTGATTTTGGTTGGTTTTCCAGTCACTATTAGAAAGATTAATGTCACTGTCCACACAAGATGGCAGGAGGAGTCACTGAGCTCAGTGTGTTCAAAAGACTTCTCCTGGTCCTGGTCTGCACTGTACCCATGATAGCAAGGAGTGGGCATAGGCCACTGCAGGCTTCTCCCAAACACTCCTGTCTCAGTTTATTAATGCCTAGATTTTAAAATGTAGCTAGAATTAGAACTTACTTTCCACTTCCTTCTGGAAGATCTTCAAAACAGCCCAACTGTGCCTTAAGCTTTTATTACCTCTCTCTCCTAGACCTACCCTTGTCCTCAGTCTTAGCTGATCAGGCTCTGAACGTGTCCTGCTGAGTCCTGCTCCTTACTCTCCAGTGCTGTGCACTCAAGAACCCTGAGCACCACCAATTCAGACCACTTCCCAGTCTCTTCGTTAACCACTTCCCTCCCCTTCTGACTATTCCACAAGAGCACAGCTTTCTCCCACCTCCAGCACACCTGCAAACTGCTGAATACCTGTGCGATTCGGTCTGTGCCATTATAGTTGAGACTGTGCAGAAGTACAAGATATAAGGAGGGCATGCTGCATGCTGCTGCTGCTGTCCTATTGTAACAGCCTCTGTGGCAGATCAGGTACAAGACTACTCCTGAGGGAATGATTAGCACAGGGCGTAGAGTCTGTCCGAACTGACTCTGGACAGTAACCTCTACATAGAAATGAATCACAAAGGAAGAGATCGCACCCTGCTGCCATGCTCATGCATTAAGACAGGGGTGTGAAGAGTAAAGGAGGTATAGAGATGCAAAGGGAATAGTAGGAATATAGGAGTTAATGAAAGCTCGAGGAAAGTGCCCTGGAGAATTGGTGAGAGCAAAATCAGTTATTCTGAATTTATCTAGAAACAAAATACTTTTGGTCAGTGAAACTAGAGGGATCTTTAACACATCGTAAAGCAAGATACAAAAGGAAGGAAGAGGTGATGTGAAGAGTCATGAAAGGAGGTCAGGTAAATGTCATAGTCCGGGGACACTCACAGGCCAATTCAACCCTGACATCTGACCAAACAGACCCAATGGAAAGCAGACAGAGCATCCTAGGACCCATTTCAGTACACTCCATCCTAAACTAACATCAAGTGTAAGGGAAATAAGAATATGCTGCTGAAGGTACCCCAGGCAGAGAAGCTCCTCTTCTGCTAGCTCAGAGAATTTGGATGGGGGGGGGGGGGTGATGAGTGAGCCAAAGACAACAGCATGGGCCTTGGCTTGATAGAGCTGGGAGTACACACTAGCTCACCTCCTGCTGAGTAGTAAATGTAACTGCTGCAAATCAGGCACATCTCCTAAGGAATAAAATTCAGGCAAATTATCTCATGTTTACAGATTTAGTGACTCAGCTGTCACTGATAATACCAAAAAGAAACACAACATCTTTGTGACATGGTTCGATAGAAGAGGCTGACTGGTATTTTCATTTGTTTGGCTCTTTGTTTTGCAGGCCTAATTTATAGCTGTTGATTTCTATGGTGTAAATATTCCCACTAGGGATAATTTTAGGCCCACAACATGACATCCTGACACAATTCTTGAGTATAAACTGCTGCGTACCACAGCCTCCAAAGGTCAGAGCAAGCTGGATCTGAGCTGAGAGTTAACTGTCTAGACTTGGGCTCCTACAAGCAGTTTCTAAGAGCCCTTCAGAAGAGTCTCCACACAGGCAGGTCTCAGAATAGCTGCATACAGTGTCATTTACAGCCACACAGACATCGCCTGAGGATCTAGGGAAAGGCCTCATTCAGTAGGTGCTGTGATCACGAGCTTAGTTCTGTGTCAACTCGATGTAAGCTGAAGTTGTCCGGGCAGAAGAAACCTTGATTAAGAAAAAATGCTTCCATCAAACTGCCTGCTGGCAAGTCTGCAGAGCATTTTCTTGATTAATGACAGATGTGAGGTCTCAACCCACTGGGGGCTGTGCCACCCTGGAAAGATGTTCTTAGGAGGTATAAGCAAGTAGAGAGGGCAAGCCTACTAAGAACAAACAGTATTCCTTTCTATGCACTACTTCAGTTCCTTCCTCCAACTCCGGCCTTGAGTTCCAGTCCCAGCTTCCCCTTATGGTGGAACGAGACCCAGATATGTAAGACAAATAAACCCTTTCCTCTCCAAGTTGCTTTGGTCATGGTGTTTTATCCCAGCAATGGAACACAAACTAGGACAGGAGAGACGTGAACTAGAAGGAAAGGCAGTCGTTCACAGACTACCTCTGTCAAAAATGTTTACAAGAGAAATGTTTGGAAAATTCATGAACATAGAGCTTATGGGTTCTGTATGACCAAGGCTATACAGGTGCTTTATTTTACTCAAAATGCATTTTCCTCTTTAAGTCTGAGTTAGATGCCAGTATCATTTTTAAAAAATCTATAGCCAGGTAGTGGTGGTGCACGCCTTTAATCCCAGCATGTGGGAGGCAGAGGCAGGTGGATTTCTGAGTTCGAGGCCAGCCTGGTCTAGAGAGTGAGTTCCAGGACAGCCAGGACTACACAGAGAAAACTTGTCTTGAAAAAACAAAAAACAAAAACAAACAAACAAACAAAAAAACAAAAAAATCTATATTCATGGATTCTCTTAGGAAAAGAAAGGGGAAAAAGAATTGGAAATAGTAACTACACTAGAAAATATGACAGCCCTGCCCACAGCACTGGAGGAGGTTACATTGCCCATCCAGGAGGCAGCCTCCATCCTGCCATCGTCTGACCCACTTTATCCCTGGAGGCATCTGAGAGGTGTTTATATTTTAAGCTTCTATATAACATTTTTCTCCTAGTTACAGTAGCCTTCTTTTCTTATTTCCTACCATTTCCCACATACCAGCTGTGTATTTCTGAAACACCTTACACAGTGTTCTTAAAATATCAGACCTTTCTCTCCCCAAACTGTGGATGGACCAGGCTTCTACAGCATAGCCCATTCTTCTCTGTGGAAAATTGTCTGAATCATTCTTCAAGACCCAGTTCAAACAACATAGACTCAGAAAGCCTTCCCAGCAAGCTGGATCTGTCTTGGCTCACTTGGGCTACATTCTATTCTTGGAGGTCCCACAAGGGACTATATAAGCTTATTTGTTTTTTATGATCTCAAGGAAAAAATCCTTTGCCATATAGCAGCATCTTAATCACTTTATCAAATGAATAAATTAAGAGTTAGTTTTTAGCTCCCATTAATTTGGGTTAACCTGTGTTAATTCATCAAAGGAATTTTGCAATACTATCCTAACCTATAATATACAAGTTACTTCTTTTTCATTTCCTTGTTCAGTCTCTCTGTAGACCATTTCTTCTCCTCTAAAGTTTTGTTGTTGGTCACTCAGTATACGGAATATTATTTATTCCATAGTCTTATCCTAGATAAGTACTAAGAGGCTATCTATAATACTTCTTGATACCTTGTACTTCCATGATATGACAACTTTTTTGGTTTGTTTCTGGGTTTTGAGACAGAGTTTCACCAAGCTGCCCAAACTGGCCAGAAACATAAAATATCCCTGTCCCTTTACCTCCCTCAGCACTGGAATTAGAAGTATGTTCTACAGAACCAGGGATAATCACCTTTTACAAACCACTTTTTCTGGCACACTTTATTCTTACACCATCTCTATAAAATGTAACATATGACCCTTGGTTAGTAGTTGGAAGCTAGAATGACATATCTTTCCCAGAGTAGGATGAGAGCAGAAAGCTTGAGAGAATCTTCACACTCCCCTTTTAAGGAAGATCTTCCTGAGATCTGCCTCACTCTTCTTGCAAACTACTTCAAATTTTAACCTGTTACTTAAAAATCAGGGCCTAGACATGTTCAACTAGTCCATGTTAGAGCAAAGTATTACACCTAGTCTTTCCATAACCAGCAGAGATACTCAGTGCTTGTGGTCAGTGTCACAATGATGATGTAACCACTCAGCAGAACAAATATGTTTCTAAATACATATATGAGCAGGAAAACTAGTAACTCTATGATTTTCTCCTCAAAATGTAATATTTGATAATCCAAAACCTTCAATAAATAGATGGAATTAGCTGTCTTAGGTAACTCTAGAATATCCAAATGCAAATATTTTATCTGAGAACATAAAATGTTTCTAACTTATAACCTATTTATAGTGATCTGTATATCCTGGGTCACTTTCAAGCCAAAGCTATGCACTCAATATTTGATGTTTTTTAGAAAATATGTCATAGATGAAATGAAAGCAATTTAGTATTCTTAACTCCAACAACTGTTGAGTTAATGCAACTCAAGTTCACGAAAAACAGCAATATTTAAGTATTCACTGGCAATCCCCTAGTGGTGGTAGGTAAGGTGGAAGAGCCTCCAGTAGTTTAAATAAATTAGTCTAGGAACAGAAACGGCAGGGTAAGAAGGTATAATGAATCCATTTCTCATGCATTTACAACCACTTTCTAAGGATTTCAATGTACCCATAGGATACAGCACTCCGGAAAGCAGGGGTAGAAGGGTTACTTCCTACGTAAGGTGCCCTGGAAGCAGTGGGGAGAACATTACCCCTGTCCAGAGGCCCCTGGAACCCAGTGTCCACCTTTCTTCTATTCCACCCATTGCCTTCTCATTGCCTCCAGTCTCTGTGATTTCTTTGCCAGTCCTACCCCTTGTTCTAATACAGAGCAATTTCACCTGTCCTTTAGAAATGAAGAAGGAACATGATTACTTAAAATTACTAAACCAAGACAATTTTGTTCCAGTGTATATTTGTTGTCAAAGGTTTTAAGTCTGTGTGTTATTACTTAAAACATCCAAAAACATGTTTGGAAGCCATATAAATAACTGGGAAGGAAGCCTGGAAGTTGGGGGAAAGGAGAGAAAAAAACAATCTTTGAAATGTTTTATTATTTGAAAGATTATCCTAAAATTGCAATGGTTTACTTTAAACCATGTGGGAGAGAACCCTGTAATTATGGTGAGGGGCTGAAATGAGTGAAGAATCAAGCTGCTCTGAATGGTACTTAAATCTTAGCACAATCAATATACCTATGGGACAAGGAGGGATGCTGGCCCCAAGGAGAAGCGGCAAAGAAAATAAAACAAAGAAACAAACGCCTCCGCAGCAAGTAAGCCCTGCAGAGAAGTTCCAAGACTTCAGGGGTTCTCTTGATGGAGAAACAAAAAGCGACCAGAAAGGAGAATGCCTAGCGGGGACCTCCTTACCCCCGAGCCAAGTGTCTGAGACGTTCTGGAGCATGGTGACTGGGATGCAGAAGAAGACGATGAGCAGGTCGCTGAGTGCCAGGGAGCAGATGAAAATGTTGGTGACGGTGCGCATTGCCTTGCTGCGGGTCACCACATAAACTACCAGGGCGTTGCCAAAGAGCGCCAGGGCGAAGATGAACAGGCCTGCTAGCAGGAGGGCCAGCCTAGCACGCGCAGGCAGCTGCGGGGTGAGCACCAGTGGCCGCAGCCCATAGCGTGCGATGAACTGCGCGCGCGTCAGGTTGTGCAGCTGAAGCACTGCCGAGAGATGCTCCGCAGTCAAGTTCCACGACATGCTGGGCTCCGGAGGTGTCTCGTCCGCGCATGGGGCCGTCGGAGGGCCAGGAGGTATAGGAGAGATGCCAGAAGCTGCGCCGCGGTGCAAGCCGCGCAAGAGAGGCTAGCAGTGACCAGAGCAAAATCAGAGCCACCAAACTGTTTGCAGTTCTAAGAAAGTTCCCAGCCAGGCGCTCTGGTCCTCAGAAACCTCGCAGCGCCACGCGAGGCTCAGTGTCCAGTTTTCTGGACCTTAGTGGAGCTGAACCCCGCCCCTCCGCGCACACCCCAGCCCCTGGAGGGCCGCCTCCTGCAGCAAAGCACCCAGCATAGAGCTTCCCGCCTTGCTGGAGCCACCCAAAACCCTGCTGCCCAGCCCAGGCAGATGATGCTAAAACAAAAACTGCTGTTGAGGTTTGGAAAGCCTCTTGGTTCTCCTCTTGTAAAATCATGTATGGGCCACAACTACCCGTGGCAAAATGGGGTTTAAGTCTTTTCAGCATTGAAATAATAATTACAGAAGAGAAGTTTCAGTCATAAAAAAAGGGTCTCAACGTATACACTGTTTTCTCTGTCGTGTCTTAACTGTATATGACATAGTACAAACCTAAAAATTTGACGTAGATGCCGTGGTGTGTGTGTGTGTGTGTGTGTGTGTGTGTGTGTGTGTGTGTGTGTATGTAAAACAAAAGAAAGGGAGAATGGAAATGGAGGGGGTACGGAAAGAGAAAGACAGAGACAGACAGACAGACACAGATAGACAGACACTGTGATCAACAGGACCAGATTCCTAAAACTGGCACCTAAATCAAGATACAAAACTCCATCACCACCCAGATCTCACTCTGGGACTTCTTCATGGCCCCACTCCTCCCTCCATCATCTCTAACCTCTAGACATCTCTGCACATCTGTCACGAGTATAATATCAACAGAATCAGATAATATAAACTTTTAGTGTACATGATCTCCTCCCCCTTGTCACAATATGCTGTAAACCTCTCCAAGTTGTGAGATGTTTTGTAAATCTATCCAAGTTAGGGGGCATATTGCTGACATATACTGGTTTATTTAACTGTTCACTCCTTGTAAAACAATTGGGGTGTCTCCAGTTTTGGGCTATGAAGAAACATGGACTGGTTTCTGTATGGCTATAGTTTGAACTTTAATTATGGGAAGCATCAAGAAGTTCGTCTAGTCTGTGATGTTGTTCTGGCTAATTGTCTTATTTTGGTTTGGTTTGGTTTATCAGCTTAACACAAGAGAAGAGGAAACCACAGTTGAGAAAATTCGTACATCAGTTGGCCTACAAGGAAGTATTTTCTTGTTTAAAGACTGATGTGGGAGCGCCCACACAGGCAGGTCATGTCGGACGATACAAGAAATCAGGCTGAGAATTCTCTGCTTAGCTCTGTTCTCCATTTTTTGATGGGGTTATTTGGTTTTCTGGAGTCTAACTTCTTGAGTTCTTTGTATATATTGGATATTAACACCTAAAGAAATGTTCAACATCCTTAGTCATCAGAGAAATGCAAATCAAAACAACTCTGAGATTCCACCTCACACCAGACAGAATGGCTAAGATCAAAAACTCAGGTGACAGCAGATGCTGGCGAGGATGTGGAGAAAGAGGAACGCTCCTCCACTGTTGGTGGGTCTGCAAGTTGGTACAACCACTCTGGAAATCAGTTTGGCGGACCCTCAGAAAAATGAACATATACTACCTGAGGATCCAGCTATACCTCTCCTGGGCATATACCCAGAAGATGCTCCAACATGTAATAAAGACACA
>CM052700.1:74464066-74475318 GCA_028551405.1 Uromys caudimaculatus
AGGACATTTTCTGTGGCTATGTCTGGGTTGGAAGGTTTTTTTATTTTTTCCCAGCATTTGTAAAAGACTTTCTTACTTTGGTCTGTTTTCTGCGGTCTCTGAGGTGAAACCTATTGTTTCTTAGATTGCTTCTTCCTGCAGGTGTTATTTTAAGACTTTATTGTCCTTGTCTTTCATAAATTTTGCTGGTATTACCAGACTTGGGGTCATAGCCTGTGCCCCAAAAAGCCAGGTTCAACCACCTGTCCTAGATAAATTAATTAAGTAAGTCAAATAATAGTGAAAAGCAGAAAAGGTAGAGTTATTCAGTGGCATCCAATTGTGAAGAAGGAAAATGAAGCCCCAGTCTATGCTCAGGATCCTGATGAGATGTTGAAGACAGAGTAATGCATAGCTAAACGGCCTCTAGTCCACACATTGTCCTGACTCCACTGAGCATCTTTGTCTCTGTGGAACGTTGTCATCAAGTTGTCAATCTCTAGCTAGCCCAAGATTTTGGTTTTTCTCTTCTCCCAGCAAGCGACTGTTGGAGAAATTCTGGTTTCCTGATGCCCATTGTTTTGGTAATCTAATTGCCAGCTTGAGTGTCTCCCTGTAAAATATCTCCATCCCTGCCGCAGCAGTTATAGGGCATGTGTCTTCATGCTGACTTCTTTAGGTTATCTTGTTTTGGATTTCCTGAGGCTCTTGAATTCAGAACGTCTATCTTTTACTATATCTGGGACATTTTAGCCTTTATTATTTCATATTCTTTAAATTTCTATTAGATTTATTAATTGTACTTTATGTGAATGAATGCTTTGTCTGCATGTCTGTATGTGAACCACATAAGTGCCAGTGAAGGTCAGAAGAGGGAGTGGGTCCACTGACCCTGGAGATATGGATAGTTGTAGACCACCATGTGGGGCTGGCAACCAAACCCTGGTTCTCTGCAAGAGCAATGAGTTTTCTTGACCGTTGAGCTAGCTCTCCAGCCCTCCATATTCTTTTTTTAAGCCCTGTCTTCTTTCTCCTCCCCTTCTTGACTTTGAATGCTGGAGGGCTACAGTTTTTCTCTTATTATCTTCTTGAAGGGAAGAATCCAGTTGAGAGACAGACACTTTAAGCAGAACTTCATTCGGCAAAGTGATAATATACTCCAGTCAGCTGAGCCAAGGGTGGGTATCAGTACAAAATCTCAGATGGCTATTGATAAAAGAGAGTGTTTGATGATTGTTTATGAGATGGCTTATTCACCCCAATCATAGATTAGTTCTCCCTTTCAGAGTACTTTTCCCCAATATCTCACTAGAAATTATCCTGAGGCAGATCAGAACTCACAATGCAAATGAAGTTCTAATAAAGCTTAGCAATAAGCACATAGAGCTCACCTTTGATCCCAGAACAGAGGCAGAGGCAGAGGCAGAGGCAGAGGCAGAGGCAGAGGCAGAGGCAGAGGCAGAGGCAGAGGCAGAGGCAGAGGCAGAGGCAGAGGCAGAGGCAGAGGCAGAGGCAGAGGCAGAGGCAAGCACATCTCTTGAGTTTGAGGTCATCCTGGGCTACAAAGTGAGTTCCAAGACTGCCAGGGCTACACGGAGAAACTCTATCTCAAAAAATCAAAATACATATGTCCATACATAAAAAGAGCAAGTTAGTTTTTCTGTGTCTGCAAAGTCTAAATTGATGTGCATGTTTAGCAATTGAGGAAATTCTCCTAGCACTTAAGTTTGATACTGTGAAGATTTAACTGCAGTTCCCAGAGTATTTACCCAAAAGGGGGCATTCTGACTATTGGGAAGCACAGGTGCCAAGAGAAATCTTTAGTTTCCTTAGTTTCTCAGGAATAAATAACCCTTTGCCTATCTAGTCTCATGGTGATATAAAGATCAAGTCTTGTTATAGTCCGAGACGGATCTAAGACTCCATCCAGCTTTGGGAGTGTGGAGACTAATTTCTCTCTGCTGTTTCATAAAACTCAAATTTCATTGTCTACAAAACTTTTAATGTTTTATTAAAGTGAACCTTGTTTATTGGTTCAGATATTATGTACACTGCTCTTTTACAATAGTTGCATATCAGTTGCCCATTTGTGAAAGAGCCCCAAAGCAGAAAATATTTCCTATTTGATACTTTACAGGAAACATTTTATCAGCTTCTGATCCTGTCAGTATGGCAGAGTAGTTATGTATCCACATTAATATCCTTAGCTCAATGAGTAATCAGAGAAGATGTGTTCTAAGAATCTAAACCAATCAAAACTATAAATGGTTCTTACAGAAAGCAGAGTATAATATAAATTGGTCTAAGAGGAAGACAGAGTAAACTTCCTATAGAAGAATGAGTTCTCTGCTCTGAATCCTGATCAGCACATAAAGAACTGGTGATGCAACTGTAGCTTGCTAGCTGTTGGATATTCTCAGGCTTGGAGGACATGGGGATGGGTCCCTCCTTCATAATCAAGGACTGAAACAATGGGATCCTCTTTATTGGTTACAGGAACTCCTTTCTGGTTCTGGGAAAAGGTGTGACATCTTAGACTGCCTGGAGGATCATTGGTAAAAAACAAAAAAACTGAAACCAAAAAATTCTCTATACCTGATTCCAGGAGCCCTGGGCCTTACAGGATGTCTACCAGGAAGCTTTCTGCTAAGGACATAACAGTGCCCCTTCTGTAAGAGTCCAATCAAATGGGCCTGTCAATTACCTAGACAAGACAAAGTCCCCCAGAAAAGGCTTCTTGAACTAAAGAATTTAGAAATTTTCCTATATTTGTCTAGAAGATAGATTAGTACAGTGTTCCATTGGGCATTATCCAACATCAGCCACTGAGCATATACTTGGCACTACATTACAATAGATTCTGTTTAACTTTACATCAGCACTCTGTGTTTTATTGTCTGCAGATGGTTCATGAAGAGGTAAAGAGCAAGGAGACAAGAGGAGGGCAGAACAAGACCCGGCAACACCCATTGGAGCCTCTTCCCTGTCCTGGCCATAGCTTTTCTATATTTATCATGCTATGGTCTCCCCTTCTTTGGGGTGAGGTCATGCAATTTTTTGCCCCTTTAAGCTTATGATATCCTTTGTGTATGAATCTCTCTGCCTAGCTATGATTTCTCTCTCTCTTTACTGTATTTGTCTTTATGTGCGTCAGATGTGCCCTAGGTCACCTGCTTTTCTTCTCCATGAGCACCTTGTATTCTGTCTTTCTCTCCTAGATTGCTAACTATACTTTGATGTCCATTAATTCACCATTCGTAAGTATCCTCCATGATTAGGACAATTTTGATTCTAAATTTTAAAAGAAAAACTAGTTAACTGACCTGAAAACTTGTTATTTTTATCCATTTTGTAAGCTAATGAACAAATTATCTCAAGTAATGTAAAAGTTCCTGATGATTATGGACAATTTGGCCAGGTAATGACAGCTATGTGTTAGAGTAATCCTGATAAATGGTATTTTAAAATTTAGTGTGATCCTGTAGCTAGATGGGAAAAAAAAGTGGTTAGACATGCCCTATGTATAGGTTCTGGTGGTTTTAAAAACTCAAATTACACAAAAAATATTGTAAAGGAAAGACAGAAAGAAACCAACAAATATTAAAACAAGATTAAACAATTAAAGCTTTATAGATACATTTCTGGTTTAAAAATTTCTTTGTCATAAAAATTTTTACATGGTAAAATATAGTTTTGTTCTACAAGTCAATGAATACTCCAAAACAGAAATAGAAATTAGAACAAGTCACAAGATCAAAATACATTTTGTTTTGTTTTTTAATGTTTATGGTAGGATATGGTGGCCCATGCCTTTAATCCCAACACTTGGGAGATAGAGGCAGGCAGATCTCTGAGAGTTTGAGGTCAACCTGGTCTACAAAACAAGTTCCAGGACAGCCAGGAGTATTAAACAGAGAAAAAAAACAAAAAGCAAACTAAAGGCTGTGAAAGATTGCATAAATACAAAGTTGCTATGAATTATAAGAAGACTACTACTTAAAATTCCTCATGTTAAAATAGGATAAATTGACATTTATCCTATTAACAAAATTCTCTGTTTACGGTGACATTTTCCAAGAATATTGATCCACTCTTAATGACATTTGCAAAAACAAAAACCAAACCAAACCAAACCAAAATCACAAAAAGAAAAAAATGACTTAAAATTTAAAAACTCAATGATCTTGTTTTGTTTTCAAAATAATTACTTTTTTTTCTCCTGAGTTTGATAGACTTAACCACCAAAAACCCTGAGTTTTCACAGTCAAGTTGTATTTTAAAGACTATTTTCAGGCTGGAGAGATGGCTCAATAGTTAACAGTACTTGCTATACTTACAGAGGACCCAGGTTCAGGTCCCAGCACCCACAGGAGGCTCACAACCTTCTACATATACAGTACAGGACACTCTTATGGCATCTTTCGGCACTAGTCATGCATGCAGCGTACATACATACACACAGGCAAAACATACATACATACAAAATAAAACTAATAAAAGCCACTTATTTTTGTCAAGCTTTTGCTAAATGCTGCACTCCTAGAATTGAAAGGCACCGCTCCTTCTTCAGGACAGGAAGATCTGTCTTCTGGATGTTTAACAACCATGCTTGGAGGGCAACATGTGTTCTGAAGACAAAGGAGCTAAAAGGGTACCAATATTTTGGACTAGGCTCTCAGTTGCCAGTTCTAAAGGCAATAAGGGCCCTTCTAAAATGGTTCTAGAAGCCAGTAAGTCACCATCCTTTTGGCAAGAGAGGCCCTGGAGACACCAGAGGTTGTACTCTAACCAGTGAACATTTAAGCCTGCAGCATTTCCCAGGTAGCTCTCTCTCTCTCAGTGGATCAGGATGTAAGCTCTCAGTTACTGCACCAGTGCCATGCCTGCCTGCCTCAGTGTTTCTTGGCATAATGGTCATGGACTCTAACTAACACTCTGAAATGGCAAGTCTCAATTACTCTTCCTTCTATAATTTGCCTTAGTCATGGTGTCTATATAGCAATTGGAAAGTGACTTAGAATCTCAGTACTATGGCAGTCATTATAGAATTTTTTAAAAGTAGCTAGTATATTTCTACAGCATTTAGCCATACCTGTGGTGTCTTAGCTAGCAATCATATAAAGTCCAGAATCATATTCTGAGCCCATCTAGTTTCTCACCCTATTTAAATGAAATATTATGAGGTCTTATACTATAAAATAACCCTGGGAACTGGAGAACTAGAAACATGATTATTGTAACTTTTTTTTAAGCTGCTGAAGCTCTTCAGGCTGTACTTCACATCAATATTCCTCCATTTGGCCTCCAAAGATCTCATCAAAGTGTTAATGGTGTTCCTTGATTTTCCAGATACTTCAAGCTACAGCTAAACCTCTGGGAATTAGATATTATCTTCATTCATTTTAAAGACCTCAGTCCTCCTGAGAGATGAAATATGCTAATCAGACCTAAACTTACCCATTATGTTTGAAATCCTCAAAGAACTAATAAAAGATAAGAAAATATATGATATTTATCATTTTGAAAAATATGCATATGTCACATGGGACATGAAAATATTCATCAGTTGTCACTATTGTAGGGAAGGAAAATATCTACTAATATTGATAAGTTCAGGTGTATAAAAGCTAATTTAAGCAAGCATTTCTAGAAGAGTTTTCAAATTATATAATTGTATAAAAATTATATATACCTTTAAGCTTACAGCTTACATTATAAATTGAAGTTTACTTTAATTGTTTTACCTTTATTCTTTGGTTTTGAAATTTTTGAAGACAGCAACCAATCTCACATCATTAAGAAATAAATTTGGATATTCTATTGGTTAAGATCAATGATCCTTGATTCTTTCAAATACATTTTAGACTGAAATATGGAAAAGAAACTCTTGACTTCCGTAATGCATGGGCTGAATAATGAATAAAACATCCCCATTTTAGTCACATTAACAATCATTGCTATCGTACAGACATTTTGTAACATTAGAGAAAGCACAGGGTGTTGCAGTAAATCTCCAACCCAAATAAGCCCGAGTAATAAAAACACAACTCAATTAATATGAATCAAGCTGCATGCCTATATTGGGCAGATCTGCCACTACACTACCCTCTTTCCCATCTAAGTGACCCCTTATAACTTGCAGTTACTCCAGGCCACATTATCCTCCTCTCCTTTCCTTCTCCTTCCTCTTCTCCTACTCCTCCCAACTTTTAGCTCCACCTTTCCCTCTCCTGCCCAATCACTGGCTCTAGCCTTTATTTTACAAATTAAGGTGAGAAGGTTCACAAGAATTCACCGGGAGTACTGACTCCTTCCTAGTTTGCAGCCTGTTCCAGGAGTACAGAATTACCATCAAAATACAAGCAGCCCTAGGGCTATTTGCAACAACAGGGTTGCTTAACATGAATTGCAGGTGGAAATCAGTGTGCTGTAATATAGACCCTTAAAGTCTTTGAAGCTATTCTGTCAGTGCATGTTTTCTGTCTATGGTGTATTCAGCCTATTAATATAGCCAAAATATTTCTAAGGAATATTCACTAAACTGAAGGGATGGACTATTTGCTAACAACCTTGTAGTTTATAAAGTCTCTAGGAAATGAGGATAAATGAAGCTTAGCCAAGCAACTCTTCCTACCTCTCCTTAGAGTCCATACCAGCTTTCACTTGGCTATCAGCCTACTACTTCTTAAGGCGCTTAATGGATGCCCTTTTGTAAATGCAGTCTCTTCCCTGATGTGATCAATCCATCTTTAAATCAATTTGCCAATAGATTCAGTGGATTCTAACAGGCTATCAAAGTTTATATTAACAGAGAATGTGTCACTCACTTGGTGAGCATGAAGATTCTTTTTGTACAGAGAAGACAGATGCTAGTTAGAATTCACAGGACGGCCCTCAGGAACAACAACTAATTCTTCTGTGTAAGGATCCCTTTATGGCACTTCCATTTTTTCCAGTAGCCATCAAGATGCCAGGACTTGTGGGCTGTATTTATCAGTCCTATGTTAAAACCTAGAAGGGAGATACCCTAGAAATACATCCCAAAAACTTTTGGGGAAATTAATACAGAAGTGACCTTAAATATATGTTCAAGTGAGCAGTTAAATGATGTATTAATGTATGTTCTTCCCTCATTAAGAAGCCGTGCTTTATTCTCTGTAACTGGTTCTGGTCAGCCTTTCATTTCTGCCTTTTTTTATGGACCCAATATTATGCCCTAAACACTAAGAAAAGCAACTGTTGCATTGCGAATTGCTAATCTCTTCCAGTACTTTTGGACTTTCATGGTGTGTAACTCTTCTTTAAGGAGGATTCTGAAGTCAATTCAAATAGCACGTCAGTTAAGCTAGAGATAGCTCCCACCCCACTGTCAAATATGGATACTTTGCCTGCACATGCTTCTGTGTACCGCACATAGAACTGATGCCTGAAGAGGCTAAGAGACACTATCAGATCTTCTGAAACTGAAGTTATAGATGGTTGTGAGCTGTTATGTGGATGCTGAGCATCCAACCCAGGCCCTCTGAAAGAGTAGTGGTACTAACTTCTGTTTCTTATTTTAAACAATAAACTTTTGTTTACCCTTGATCCACCCTTACAAGATCCTGTGAAATTTTAAGTCTATATATTTTGGTCCCCTGAATGTCCACTGAGTGGAGACCTTGAACCTTTCTGAAATAGTCAGTTTAGCCCAATAAACATATCCTAATCATTTTATGGTCTCAACCCTTGAAAGAAGATTCCTAGGTTCCTAGTTATATATTAGGATCTTGATGGACATTGGGAAGAGGTCTCTCCTTCACAATTAATGGATTGAAAACCAAAGAACTAAAATGGTAGGACTCTAAATGCTGATCAAAGGAATGGTAAGAGACATGACCTCCTAAACTGCCTAGATGATCATTGGGAGGTAACCACTAAACATGGTTTCAGGAGTCCTAAACCTATGTTCTAGCATGGAGCTTTCTGATAAAAGACAGTGCTTACTATTACTTCCTCCTATAAGATTTGTTCCAAACAATCCTGTTGATCAGATGGGACAGAACAAAGTCCCTTACAAAAACCTCTAGAGACTTTGCAGCTAGTATTAAGATTGCCTCCCATGTTGATTATTGCAATGGCATTTTTGGCTAAGTCCACTCTCATTCCTTGACAGACTGCTGCATTTTATTATGTAACTAACTACCTGTACTCTGTGTGTTTCATGTGAACTCTTTCAGTGAAGATATCATGCACTGGGAGGTCATAGGAAGTCCAGAACAAGATTTCAATGACAAAGTGAGACTGAAAGAAGCCTAAGAAGGTATTAATGTCAATGTTGAGTAGAAAGTAAGGTGGATCACACCACACATTTCCAGGTAGGAATTTACAGCTTCAAGAAGCCAAACTGGTGACAAAAAAAAGATGAAGTGATTCCTTGGCTGTAGTTTCTACAATGGAAGCTGACAAATAAGGATACAGGGACACTGGTATTTAAATTACTGACAGCGTAGTAGAGGACATCACAATGAAAAAATGATGACATTATATCCACTGGTATATCAAAAGTCTATAGAATCATCATTAGTACTGCTAGAGAACAAGTATTTGTTCCATTCTACAAGAACTACACTCACAAACACACATGCAAATATAGAAATGTCTAGAAATAAAGCCTTGAGGATAGTCCAAAATAATTTGTGTGTGTGAGTGAAAGTGCCTACAGAAAAGGGGGAAAGAAGGCTGTTTAAGTGTATATAGTGAGGATTTTAGTTCGCCACCAAGATAACTGGAGGTGGTTTGTGCTAAAAGATAATTGTATCTAAATACTGGATGAAGTCTTAGAACTGAGAAGTAGGTTCTGCAAGTTGGAGAATACAAAAGCAATTCAAAAATCAATTGCATATTTGTATGCTGACAATGAACATTCTGAACAGAAAAGTAGTTCCTTGCATAATGACACCAGGAGGGATAAAATACTTAAGAATATATTTTACCAAGGACATAATGATCTGTACAGATAACTACGAACTTTTATTGAAAGATGTTAAAGAGATCTGTGGCAGGAGACCTCTGCCTGGGCCACCAGGGTTTCATAGCCAAGTAGCACTGGGAGAAAGTTACACTCCCAGGACTGTGGAAAAGTTGTGAGTGGGGATAAGACAAGCACCACTGCTCACCAAGACCCGCCTGGAACTGGCGGGACATAGGGACTGAAGAAAAGTCAAAGACAGGAAACTTCCCATTTCCATCTGTGGCTGGGAACCCCAGCTTGTACCACAGGGCTCCATAGCCAATTAGTGCCTGGAGAAAGCCCGCCTCCCAGGCACTCAGGACATAGAGACTGAGGAGGAAAAGTCATGGACAGGAACCTTCTGGTTTCCATCTGCAGTGCTCTCTCCCGTTGGGGAAGCGCAGGGCGGACGGATTCTCTGGGTCCGGGGACCACCAGGGGTTGGGTCCGCGCCCTAGGCTTCAAGGATCACCGCTGCAGCACCCCCAGCGCTGATGGAGTCCGTCCGCCTGCGTGCCATGAGTGCTGCCTAGTCTCGGCCAGCCGCTTGGCCACGGTGTAGGGAGGGAGCGAACAGAGATCAGCCGAGGGCATCCACTGACTCCGTTGTGCTCAGAGCATTCGCCGCCCTGCGCCCTCCTGCCGGTGGGTGGAGAAGGAGGGGAGAGAAAGAGCTACTTGGGTCAAGGTGTTTTATTTATAGTTCTGAGAGAGGGGGACAGGGCTTGGTAGTTGATACTTTCCATTGGCCAGCTTGGGAGCTCATTTGCCTCTACACAAGTTTCACACGCCAGGCCTCTCTCCATACAGGGGTCGTGATAGTTATGAAGAATTTCCCGGGAGCGTTGGCCAGAAGCATAAATTCTGGTCCCTGGTGTACCACCAGGTCTCCCAGAGCTTCTAGCTTATGCTCAACCGGGTGTTATAGAACACTACCCCACATCCATCTCTGGAGGGAGACCTCTGCCTGGGCCACCAGGGTTCCATAGCCAAGCAGCACCGAGAGAAAGTTACTCTCCCAGGAGCGTGGAAAAGGTGTAAGTGGGGATAAGACAAGCATCACTGCTCACCAGGACCGTCCGGAACCCGAGGGACACAGGGACTGAGGTAAAGTCAGGAATAGGAACATTCCGGTTTCCATCTGTGGCAGGAGACCTCTGCCTGGACCGCAAGGGTTATATAGCCAAGTAGCACCAGGAGAAAGCTACCCTCCCAGGATCGTGGAAAAGCCTTGAGTGGGGTTAAGACAAGCACCACTGCTCACCAGGACCTGGGGACCTCAGCCTGGGCCACAGGGCTCCAGGAGAGAGCTGGTATCCAAGGAGTGCTGACACACATTCCAGCACAGGCAAAAACCACCACTTCTGTTCAAACTCATTAGATCAAAAGGGACCCTTGCAGAGCCATCAGGACACAGGAACAAAGGGACAGCTGGGGACAAGATCCTTCTGGTTTCTGTCTGCACCCCAGAGCTGACCCTGTGCCACAACTCACCAAACCCAAACACCTCTCAGAGAGAGCTGGTCTTCAAGGAGTATTGATACAGAGACCTCCAGGAAGGACAAGCCACAGCCAGACAGAGTAAGATCGGCTAACAACAGAGTTAACAAAATGGCAAAAGGTAAGGGCAAGAACATAAGGAACAGAAACCAAGGCTACTCGGCATCATCAGAACCCAGCTCTCCCACCACAGCAAGCCCTGGATACCCCAACACACCAGAAAAGCAAGACTCAGATTTTAAATCATATCTCATGATGATGATAGAAGACTTTAAGAAAGAAATGAATAACACCCTTAAAGAAATACAAGAGGACAGAGATAAACAAGTAGAAGCCCTTAAAGAGGAAACACAAAAATCCACTAAAGAATTACAGGAAAACACAATCAAACAGGCAGAATTACAGGAAAACACAATCAAACAGACAAAGGAAATGAGCAAAACTATCCAGAAGCTAAAAATAGAAATAGAAACAATAAAGAAATTGCAAATGGAGACAAACCTGGAGTTAGAAAACCTAGGAAAGAGATCAGGAGTTATTGATGCAAGCATCACCAACAGAATACAAGAGATAGAAGAAGAATCTCAGGAGGAGAAGATACCATTGAAAACACTAACACAACAGTAAAAGAAAATGCAAAAAGCTCCTAACCCAAAACATCCATGGAATCCAGGACACAATGAGAAGACAGAACCTAAGGATAATAGGTATCAAAGAAAGTGAAGATTCCCAACTTAAAGGACCAGTAAATATCTTCAACAAAATTATAGAAGAAAATTTC
>CM052700.1:74475418-74493421 GCA_028551405.1 Uromys caudimaculatus
CCTGGGCAGAACTCATACAGACTCTAAGAGAACACAACTTCCAGCCCAGGCTGCTATACCCAGCAAAACTCTCAATTAGCATAGATGGTGAAACCAAAATGTTCTATGACAAAACCAAATTTATACAATATGTTTCCACAAACCCAGCCCTACAAAGGATAATAGATGGAAAACGTCAACTCAAGGAGGGAAACCACACCCTAGAAAAAGCAAGAAAGTAATCTTTCAACAAACCCAAAAGAAGATAGCCACACAAACCTAAAAGTAACATCAAAAATAACAATCAATATTCCTTAATATCTCTTAACATCAATGGACTCAGTTCCCCAACAAAAAGACATAGACTGACAAACTGGATCCATAAAGAGGACCCAGCATTTTGCTGCATTCAGGAAACATACCTCTGTGATAAAGACAAACACTATCTCAAAGTAAAGGACTGGAAAACAATTTTCCAGGCAAGTGGTCCCAAGAAACAGGCTGGAGTAGCCATTATAATATTGGATAAAATTGACTTTCACCCAAAAGTCATCAAAAAAGATAAGGAAGGACACTTCATACTCATCAAAGTAAAAATCTACCAGGAAGAACTCTCAATTCTGAACATCTATGCCCCAAATGCAAGGGCACATTCATAAAAGAAACTTTACTAAAGTTGAAAGCACAAATTGTACCTCACACAATAATGGTAGGAGACTTCAACACCACATTATCATCAATGGAAAGATTTTGGAAACACAAACTAAACAGAGACACAGTGAAACTAACAGATGTTATGAACCAAATGGATTTAACAAATATCTATAGAACATTTCATCCTAAATAAAAAGAATATACTTTCTTCTCAGAACCTCATGGTACCTTCTCCAAAATTGACCATATAATCGGTCACAAAAATAACCTCAACAGACACAAGAAGATTGAAATAATCCCAAGCCTCCTATCAGATCCCTACAGATTAAGGCTGGTCTACCATGGCAACAAAAACAACAGCTCATATACACATGGAAGCTGAACAATGCTCTACTCAATGATAACTTGGTCAAGGAAGACATAAAGAAAGAAATTAAAGATTTCCTAGAATTTAATGAAAATGAAAGTACAGCATAACCAAACTTATAGGACACAATGAAAGCAATGTTAAAGGAATACTCATAGCTTTGAGTGCCTCCAAACAGAAACTGGAGAGAGCATACACTAGCAGCTTAACAGCATACCTGAAAGCTCTAGAACAAAAGGAAGCTAATGCACTCAAGAGGAGCAGAAGGCAGGAAGTATTCAAATCAGGGCTGAAATCAACAAAGAAGAAGCAAAAAGAACTAAACAAAGAATCAACAAAACCAGGAGTTGGTTCTTTGAGAACATCAACAAGATAGATAAACCCTTAGCCAGACTAACCAGAGGGCACAGAGACAGAATACAAATTAACAAGATTGGAAATGAAAAGGGAGACATAACAACAGATTCTGAGGAAATTCAAAAACTCATCAGATCCTACTACAAAAGCCTATACTCAACAAAACTGCAAAATCTGGAGGAAATGGACAATTTTCTAGACAGATATCAAATACCAAAGTTAAGTCAGGATTAGATAAACCATCTAAACAATTCCATAATGCCTCAAGAAATAGAAGCAGTCATTAAAAGTCTCCAAACAAAAAAAATCCCAGGACCAGGTGGGTTCACTGCAGAATTCTATCAGACCTTCAAAGAAGACCTAATACCAATACTCTTCAATCTATTCCACAAAACAGAAACAGAAGGAACACAACCCAATTTCTTCTATGAGGCCACAATTACACAGATACCAAAACCTCACAAAGACCCAACAAAGAAAGATGTCTGTATGATTTATTAAATAAGACCTGGACCCTTAAATAAAGAATCCAGCTATATCTATTGCCCCCGTACAAGCAGAGAAAATAGCTAAAAGTGTGTGAAATAGCTCAGTAAAAACAAAATTGTATATGACTGTAAATAATTTATTACAGATCTTAGGGTAAGTGCAGAGACGTCTACCAAACCTCAGACCGAAGTGACCAACCCACAGGATGGGTCTGGATAGAGAACACCAACATTTGGAAATACCCCAGAATCTAAGACTAAGTCAGAGCAAGAAATCACAGCAGAAAACAATAAAGTAAAAACTATCCAGAAGGTCTCAGATGATCACAGCAGTCTGGCAATAGATGTAAGACCATGAAACAATGCCATTCACAGCAACAGGAACAAGACAATGGCTATCCTATATGGGGCCATGAAACAATGGATATCATAGGCCCCAGGTAGCAGGAGGAAAGTCAAGACTGGGAGCTAGAATTAGGGACTTGGACAACAGAATCCAATGGGACTTAAGAAAATAGGAAAGGACCATTGCCTTGAGTAAGGATTATGTCAGAGTCTTGTCTTTGAAGGTAAGTATAAAGAAAACGGAAACAGAGGCCCAGTTTTTAAAACGGAAATATAAAGTATAACAATGAAACAAGTTAACAAACCACTTGATAGTATAGTAAAAGGACCATCAAAAATGGCATAGTGTATGTGCCAAGTAACTGTTCTGTGTGCCTCACAGAAGACTCACTCCAGGTATCACAGCTAGGCTCTGCTGGCATCAGCTGAGGTCCTCAGAAGGGGCCTCACACCAGGGAGCCAGCATGTCACTCATAAGATACTGTGGCTAGACAGTCAGTCTCTGCACACAGTTGCCCTGATGTGAGAAAGCAAGTCCCATTTAGATGAGACAGTATTTTATTTTCCCACCGGCAACATGTGGTGCTGTCTTCCCAGGCAGTGGAATAAGTCAAGGCTCCTCATGAGATTCATAATCTAGGGAATTAACAACCCTTTCTCTACAGTTTTCTGCCTTACTAACCAGTGGCATCTAGGATGAATATTGAATGCAATGTTCTGAACTTACTGTGGGCTTATAGGAATGTAGCATCTTCCTAGGTCTATAGATTCCAAGCAAAAATGGCGGTCAGAGTGCCCACTCCTTAAGTCTACAACTAGGAGGGATTCTTTCTGTTTCATTCCACATATCAGGGTATTTTTAAAAGCCAGTTCTCAGTGTGTCAAGGCTCAGTGGTCAAAGAAACAGATGGAGGCCAGTGGAGAATGTTGGAAAGGCAATTTTCAATTAGTGTATGAGAAAGCATGCTAGTAGTGACAAAGAGATTTCCTAGGAAGCAATTTACAATTTCTGTGACCCTGAGATTGTAGGTGAGGAGTAAAGACGTTTATTCCCAGAGCCTAACACTTTCTAAATGACATTAGGCCAAACAGTTTCTAATCAGAGCTGCTTGTTGCAGATGGCTTCCCGTATCTGCCACTCATTTCTGTGTATGAAGCACCAAGGAACGATCCTCTGATGTAAGTGTTCCAGGAGTGCCTGCTGTCACCACAGTCACAACTACACTCCTGGAGATACAAGAACAGAGGGACAATAATAGGGTTTCACAACCAAGCTGATGGAGAAAAAAAAAATCACCACTGTCACTTAAAATGTGTGTCACTTCAACCAAGCTAATTTCTGTGCCTTATTTTGGCAGCTCTAACATAAAGATCTGAATAGTATCAGAGGGATATGAATAATATTGGTAAAAAGCAGATAATATTGAAATAATTTATGACAACAGGAGACTGTTGCATGATACTTAGCAGGAACATAGTATTCCTTATTATTATAAATATTATTAAATTACATTGTCATTTTAACAATCTGTTTGTATCAAGTATTTCTCAATTTCAGCTACATGTTGGAATCACCTGGGAAAAGTCAATGCATATGGAGTCAGGATCCCACCCTCTGAGATACTAATGTACCCAATTTGGATGAGTGTGGACATCAGGTTCCCCCTGATGACACATGGGTAATCAAGTTTGAGAATCACTTATACAAACAATGACTCCCTTGATTTTAGTAATAAAGGGGTATTGTTGATTAAACCGGCAATTGTATAATGAAGTCATAGATGAGCTCACTAATGACACCTAAACAAACTTCAGATATACCACCAATTGGGAGGAATCAGTTTTGTGGCTTCAATTTAGGTTGTGATAGAATTGAATCGGTAATGCTTGTTTGATGGATTCATGGGAAGAACCACAAAACTGTGTTAACTAATAGATAATGGTCAATGCATTGGAGCAAAGGAACAGCTGATATTTTGTCAGGGAAACCACAGGGGGTAAGTCTGCTCTATTCAGAATGTGTGTACCCTCATGCAAAGATTATAATAATAAGCTGTTATTATTCGTCTGGGTTGGCTTATCATGAGGACACCATATAACTGCTGATATCCCTAGGAGAGCATAGCCTACACACTATTGACTTAATCAGAAATTCTTCGGTACTGACATTTTGGAGGCACTGCTACAAAAATAGTTATTAATGCTACATTTTCCAGAAAATGCTGAATGTCATTAAATAAGAGGTCTATTTCCAATTTGGAGTCTAAATAGTCAATAGTTCTACTGTCCAAATGAAAGAAAAATGTTTTGCCCATTATGACAGCCAAATCTGATTAGAGAGAGAGACCAGCACCACTGATTAGCCCTGAAAAGAGACTGTTCCATGTAGAGCACATGCCAGCATACTCCCTGAGATTAGCTAGACACACAGTCAGAATCTGTTGCAGCTTTTTGGATAGAGACAACTTTTTGTCAAGAAATTATATGCTTCTGAAAGACAAATTGTGGGACAATTAGCAGAAAGATTTCTATAATTTGTTTTCATTAAGTCTAAAGTGAGATATCACTGCATTCACTAGACAGGAGGGAAACATCCTTTGTCCAGTAGGATTATACCAAGGGCCTTTTCCACATAGAGGATGTTGAACTTCTTTCTCCCAAGTGATGTTTATAGTTTAAACAAATCTAGACTTGCAAATCACTTAATACTTTTCACATTGCTGAAGAATGCTTTTTCCTTTTTAAATTAAGTTTTAAGTTAGCACACAGAGGAGTGGGTTTCAGCATGGCATCGTCATACATGCTAAAACTTCTTTGAAACACCCTCCCACTCCAATCAGAATGGCTACCATTAAGAAAACAAATGACAACAAAGGCTGGGGAGGATGTGAGCCTAAAGAACTCTCTGTGAGGATAGACGTGACCAGCTGCAGCCTCTGAGGAGATCAGTATGGACGTTCCTCACAGAAAGAAGGAAGGAAGGAAGGGAAGAGGAAGAGAGGGAAGGAGGGAGGGAGGGAGGGAAGTAAAGGCGGCAAGCAGGAAGGAAAGAAGGGAGGGAGGGAGGAAAGAAAGGAGGACATCAGTATCACCCTGTGCTATCTTGAGTATACCCACAATACAATATAGCTCACACTTACACATCCGTATAGGCCAGGAAATAGAACCAGCCTAGATAGTCATCAATAGATGAGTGAACTATGAGTGGGTAAAGGAAAATAAAATCATGACATCTGCAGAAAAAATGGATAGACCTGGAGATCACAATGTCAAGTGAAAGAGTTGGATTCAAAAAACCAAATAACACATTTTTTCCCCTATATGTGGAGCCTAGATTTAAAATTAATGATTTAAAATGTATCTACAACTGCATGGGGGTGTGGAGGGGTGTAGATGTGTGTCTGTGTGGATGTCTGTGTAGATGTGTGTCTGTGTGGATGTCTGTGTGGATGTGTGTGTGGATGTGTGGGTATATGCGGATGTGTTTCTGTGTGTGTTATAATTAGAAAGGAGATTGGAAAAGGAAGAAATGATTTTAAGAGAGGTGGAAAATCAAAAACAGTGGAATGCATGTGACTAGAAAGGCTTTTGAAGTATTACTCACAGCCTCTCCAATTCAATATTCCTCCTGACTTTGTCATGTATAGAGCCAGAGGCACAGAGAGTCTCTCTGACAATCAGACTCCCAATTGTGCACTTTGAGGGGGAGAAAATAAGATAAGCAGTCTTCTTTCAGAGAGCTCCTACTAGGAATACTTCCTCCTGGATGGAAACCATGCTAACAAAAGCTGGTCAGGAGATTTTCTACTGACAAAGATGCCATTAAAGATGGCAAAGCTAACATTTGCTTAGTACTTTCTTATAATTGGAAAAAGAGTGTAAATCAACTCTGTTAGATTTCTAAACTAACAGATAGTGAATGAGAGGCAAATGGTACCCAGTGTTTCTATCTATTCAGTGGGACAGCTGGTTTGCTACATTACTTATTTGGCTTCTTTATTTAGGGAGTTTTACAGTCCAAGGATTAGGATAGAGGTTGGCCGTGAAATTGCAGAAATGTTTACATCCCTAGTTTTTCTGGATTTGATAATTCAGGGCAGAGATTGTTCTTTTAATTTGAGTCTTGCCAGCCAGTATTCGGTATCAGAAAAAAAAAAATGTTGGTACCAGTGTTTCAGGGGTTTGTGCCACACATAGATGAGAATTGCATTCACTGGTATCTACAGCTTGGAATCTAAAGTACATGGATACACACACACCCCATTCACACCCTGCCAAAATTGTCTGCTAGTTACCAGCCTTGATCCTGATGGGCTCTGATGTCTAGAGCTAAGGAGGGCATGTTGGGGCCCGGTGTCCTGAAAGTCTCAGATACACCTGACTGGTGAACAAAGCAGTGCCCAGGAGTCCAGTGCTCTGGGTGACAGGAGCCACAGACACCTTCTTATTTGTGGCTTTAAGTTTTCATCCCTATTAATGCGACAATATACTGTTACCATCCAAGTTAACAGAGGAGCCAGGATTTCTAAGGGTCTTTGCAGAAGAGGGCTCAAGAGCCCACAACCAGCTGCCACAAGAGGTTTCTTCCTCTTTCTTTGCTATTTTCTTTAAACCTAGACAAACAAAGTACATTTGTGTTAAAATAGCTACTGAGAAAATAGTGTTGATATTAATAATTTAAAAACCTTTGAATTTTAGTTTTTTCTATTTAAAAAAAATTCAGATATCCAGGGGCCCCTTGGAGGAGAGTGGTTGTGTTGTTGTTGTTGTTGTTGTCGTGTTGTTGTTGTTGTATTTTCTGTTTAGTTTGGTTTGGGTTTTTTTGTATTGTTTTGTTTTATTTTGTTTTAGTTAGAACTGTGAATGTATGCGTCAGTGACTCTGAAGAAGCCAGTTCCACGCAGTCTAGTGCCATCAATTGAGTTTCTGCCAAATGGACGAATCTTGTGTAACCAGACTGTGTAGTGTTTACACTCTTTACTCTACTTCGTGAATATTGTTGAAGTCCATTGCCTCAACACAGATGCTTTCTCAGTATAACTCATGTCTTTCCTCTTTTCTGTAATAAGAGATGCTGGGCTCCGCTACCTCTGGAAATCCCTCAGGGACATGCAGCTCATTACTATTTTGTATTATGTTCATCACCCTGACCTCTAAGTCCAAAGGAAATCATCACCATGGTATTAGCAAGCACTCATTCCTCCTTAGAGATGGTCTCTATTTGAATGGACCAAAAATAGAACCGTAGAAAATATTTGCATGGGGTATACTTTTATACCATTTTATATTTTTATTAACTTTTTACAAAGTAGTTAATATAAAATACAAATATTTAAAATTACACTGAAATGACATGGAATTACTTTTTGGTTTTATGCACATAAACATGTTGAAATATATTTTCATCAGCATAAGTCATGAAGTAACATCTTGATTACCAAAGGATACTTTGGAGTACGGTGATAAAACACTTTCCTCCAGGCTGCTGAGATGGCTCAGTGTCCCTCAGATAAGTCAGTAGCGGTTAAGAGCACTTGCTTCTCTTGCAGGGGCCCTGGATTTAGTTGCCAACAGTCACGTGGCAGCTCAAAACTACCAATGACTCCAGATTCAGAAGACATCCTCTTCTGCCTATGCAGGGTCCAGGCACGCATGTGGTATACACTATACATGAAGGTAAAGCATCCATACACATAAAATTATGTGTGTGTATTTCATATTCATCATTTATTAGTATTTCAAATTTCTATATATATCCTGAACCATAGTCCCTTATGTACTATTTTACAGTGTTTGAGTAATTTTTACTCATATTTATTTTTACTGATATATATTTATATACTTATGAAGTAAAATGTGATATTTTGGTTCATATATGAATTGGATACACTCAATTGGTAATTAGCACATCAACTTTCATCATTTCTTCATGGAGAATATATTCAAATTCCTGGGTTTGCTTTTATAACTACTCTGTAAAGAGGCATTCAGGTATTCTGCACACCCGAATGCATAATCTTTTTTTTTTATGTAAAATTTAAGTTTATTCTTAATTTCATGAAGTGTAAAGTAAATGCTGACATGCACAATAAATTTCTTTGGCTAAAATTAAGTCTAAATAGGTATAATAGGATCATAGTCAATATTTGACTATGACTATGGTTATCTCTAGCTAAGTTTTGATTTGATAATCTAGTAAATAAGATTTTTCCTTCAGTTTTGCTTGTGCAGATAATTATGCACAGAAAATGAAAATTGCAAATATTCTCATTTTTCTTTATAAAAATGAAGAATCTGTGATGTTTTTCATAGCTTCAGCTAAAACTGGGGTCAACATCTTTTGCAAGATTTTGAAAATTTCTTTTTTTTTTCTTTTTTTTTTATTTTTGATACTTTATTTACATTTTCCATGTTTCCCCTTTTCTGGGTCTCCTCTTTGGAAGCCCCCTATCCCCTCCCCATCCCTGCTTCTATGAGGGAATTCCACCTCCCACTCACCCGCCCACCCATTCCCATATTCCCACCTTGACATTTCCCTTTACTGGGGCCTCTAACACAGTCAGGCCCAGGGGCTTCTCCTCCCCCTGATGGCCAACAAGGCCCTCCTCTGCCACACATGTGGTCTGAACCATGGGTTCCTCCATGTGTATTCTTTGGTTGGTCCAGGAGGACTGGGGGGGGGGGGGTCAGACCAGTTGACACTGTTGCTCCCTCCATGGGGCTGCAAACTCCCTCAGCTCCTTCAGTTCTTTCTCCAACTCCTCCATCTGGGATCTCACTCTCAGTCCAACAGTTACTGTAAAGTGAAACACAGGCACGTGAAGGTTTTCTTTTTAAATTAATGATTGATGTGGAAGGGCCCAACCCATTGCGGATGGTACTATGCCTAGGTAGGCGATGGTCCTAGAGGGCATAAGAAAGCAATCGGAGTAAGCCATGGGGAACAAAATAGTAAAAAGCATCCTCTCACTTCCCTCCTCCTCATCATGTCCTCTGCATCCAGTTCCTGACTTCCAGTTCTAACCTGAGTGCCTGCCCTGACTTCTCTAAATGATGGACTACAAACCATAGGCTGAAATAAATCCTCTCCTCCCCATGTTGATTTTCGTCGTGGCATTTTACCGTAGCAATAGAAACTTTGACTTATGTGGTTTTTGTTCATACATCCATGGCCTGGTTGATTCCTCCCCCATCCCTGCCTTATTCTGAGTGCTCCCACTCAACTTTCATATCAATTGCTCTATTATTCCTTTCCTTTAAGTGCTCCCTTCCCACACACACAGTGGTCACATTCTTCCTTTTAGCTTCTAGAGACCTTTCACATTAAAACATTGCAAATCTAAAACGTTGAGACTACTATCCTCATATGAGACAGAATGTGTGCAGTTTGTCTTTCTCAGCCTGGTTACCTCATTCAGAATAATACTCTTCAGTTCCATCATTTTCTTACAGCTTCCATTTTTTCTTCCAGCTGAATGAAATCCCTCAGTGTATGGAAACCTCACTATCAGTATTCATCCTTCTGCTCATGGACATCTAGACTGGTATGATCAGGATGACAATGAACACAGATACGCAAGTATCTCTGTCACACAACATAAAGTCTGTGGGGATCTGATCAGGAGTGGAATAGATAGGTCATATGGCAGTCCTGTGGTTTTGCTTTTGGAGAAATGTCCACACTGATTTCCACAATATACTCACAACACCATACTAGCACTTGCTGCGTATGTTTTCTTGATGTTAGCCAGTCTTGAGAGGGGTGGGATATAGTTGCAAAGCAGTTTAATTTTCCATTTTTCTGATGATGAAGGATGTTGAATACTTAACAAATACATTTTATGTGTGTGGATGTTTTATCTGCATGTGCCTGTGCACCATTTGCATGCTTGGTGCTTATGAAGACCAGAGGAGGGTATCAAATGCCTTGGGCCTGGAGTTATAGATGTTTGATAGCCATCATGTGGATGCTGAAAATCATACTCAGGTCTCTGGAAGAGCACCCACTGCTCTTAACTACTGAGCTATCTCTTTAACACTCTTGAACACTTTGAAAAATGTGTATTAGCTATTTATATTTCTGTGTAGATTAAAGATTATTGTTAATATTCTGTACATATTAATTAATGCTGGAAATTAATATATTCTTAACCAGCTTTCCCCCAAATAATCACACAAAGACCTTTTAATATTTCAAAGCCTTAGGCCTTAGTTAGGCAGACTCTAAACTAGCTCATCTAAGTTAACTCAATCACCTAGCCCCATTCAGCCATGTGGCTAGTAGCTATGTCTTCCAGGCCCATAGTCACGTGAATTTCCTCTGATGTCTCCTGGCAAAAAGCCTTTTCTAATTCTCTTTCCCAGAGTTCACTTCTCCCTCACAGGATGTCTCAACTTCTACTTCCTGCACAGCTAATTTGCCATCAGATTTTTATTAAAGCCAATCAGAGAATGTCTTAGGTAGGTGAGGAGAGACAGAGACACAATTTCACACAGTGTACCCCAACATTTCTGCAGTTGAGAACTCTGTTTAGCTTCTTTGTACATTTGCTAGAATGCTTTGTTTTCTTGATGTTATTTTTTGAGATTTTATTTTTATGTGTATGCTTGTTTGACTGAGGGTATATATGTGTACCCAGAGGTCAGAAAAGGGTGTTGGGCACTCTGACACTGGAGTTACAAAGAGTTGTGAGCTACCATGTGAGTCCTAGGAATTGAACCCTGCTCTACTGGAAAAGCAGTCAGTGCTCTTAAACAATGAGCCATATTTACAGCCCCTTTGATTTTTGTTGTTGTTGTTGTTGTTGTTAAGCTGATTATATATTCTAGATACTAACTCTCTGAATATCTGGAAATATTTTTTCCTGAGGAATTTTTTTGTCTATTCTTGGTCTTTTGTGTTTCCATATAAATTTAAAGATTTTTTTGTATTTCTATGATGAATGGGGTTGGACGTTTGATAAGGATGGCATTTATTCTGTACATTTATTCTTTTCATGGGATTGGAGAAAAAGCTCACTAAATGAATGTATGACATTGTAAAAAAGTAAAAAAAAAAAATTTAAGCATATCATATTAATTCTTCTTTTATGAAACATGGTCTAAATGTATGCTCAGACATAATGGAAAGAGAAAAGCAGTAAGAAATCACTAGAGAACACAGTCAGAATATATAATTCAGAAGAGAACTGAACTAAACATAAACATGTTTTACTGATTTTAAATATTTTCAAATGATAAACTTGAATATGATTCCCTAGATGCTATTCACCTTGACTTGTATTATTAATTATGTGTGTGTTTATATGTCTGTATGGGTATATGACACTTGTGTGTGGGTGTCCATGGAGGCCAAAAGAGAGCATCAGATCCCCTGCCACTGGGTTTACAGACTGTTATGATCCATCTGATGCGGATGCTGAGAACTGAACTCGTGTCTTCTGGTAAAGCACCAAGTGCTCTTAACCATCTCTACAGCCACCCCTCTACACACACACACACACACACACACACACACACACACAAACACACTGATTTTTCAGTTAGAGTGTCTCTTTGGCCTAGAATGTATTAACCAGACTGGGCTTACCATCCACACCCAGAAACGGACCTTCCTCCATTTCCAGCCCTAAGGTTACAAGTGTGCTGCCACACTCACATATTTTTATATTGGTTCTGTGGAATCAAATTCAAGTTCCCAAGCTGACAAGGCAAGCACTTTACCTCCTCAGCCAGGTTTTCTACATCTTCAAACTGCACATTGGACGGCCTAAAAAAATGGAGGAGTCCTAGTCTATAAACTCAAGATGATTAAATCGTAAAGAAGTGGAAAACCTAGGTAGACAAATAATGAAGAACAAGGTTGGGTATGGACATTGTCTTAATATTTTATTCATTTATTTTTAACCAAAGTTAATAAAAATAAGTTAATAATTCAATAGTTATTTCTTTTTTCTCTAGATATACCCAATACAAATTAATTATTCCTATAAAGACAAAACAGGCATTTGATCTTATTTTAATATTATATCTTTGGCTTCTCAAACATTTGAATCATTAATCATGATTTTTTATCAATTCTAAATCCCTTATGTAAGAACTTCAGAGATTATATAATCAGAGCAATTAACATTTTCCCACTGATCAAATGAAAGTGTTATTTATTTTCTGATTGCTTGCTTTCTAATTACTTTCTGTATTTGGGAAATATAGTGGAACACTTATTAAACAATCTTTTAGAAATGTGGTTCATTTATCAAAACATTTTTAAAATTTTTAATTGACATACAGTGATGCTACACACCCATAGGGTAAAGAGTTCTGTTTCACTACCAGTATGTGATTTACAAATATTAAATGTGTGCACTCAGATGATCACCTCCTCAAACATTAGTCATTTCTCTTTTTTTAATTTTAATTTTTTGATATTTTATTTACATTTCAAATGTTTCCACCTTTCCAGGTCTCCCCTTTGGAAGCCCCCTGTCCCCTACCCCCTCCCCTGCCTCTATGAGGGTATTCCCCTACCCACCCACTCTCGTCTTCCCTCCTTGGCATTCCCCTATATTGGGGCATCTAACACTCTCAGGCCCAAGGGCCTCTCCTCCCCTGATGGTTAACAAGGCCCTCCTCTGCCACATATATTGCCAGCACCATGGGTCCCTCCATGTGTGTTCTTTGGTTGGTGATCCAGTCTCTGGGGGCATTGGGTGGTCAGGCCAGTTAACACTGTTGCTCCTTCCATGGGGCTGCAAACTCCCTCAGCTCCTTCAATCTCTTCTCTAACTCCTACAACTGGGTCCTCATGCTCAGTCCAATGGTTGCTGTGAAGTGAAGCTTGTGTATTCCAAACTTGGGCTAATATCCACTTATCAGTGAGTACATACCGTGTTCATTCTTTTGTGACTGAGTTACCTCACTCAGGATGATATTTGCAAGTTCCATCCATTTGCCTGCGAATTTCATGAAGTCATTGTTTTAATAGCTGAGCAGCTCTCCATTGTGTAAATGTACCACATTTTCTGTATCTATTCCTCTGTTGAGGGACATCTGGGTTGTTTCCAGCTTCTGGCTATTATAAATATGGCTGCTATGAACATAGTGGAGCATGTGTCTTTATTACATGTTGGAGCATCTTCTGAGTATATGCCCAGGAGAGGTATAGCTGGGTCTTCACGTACTATTATGTCCATTTTTCTGAGGGTCTGCCAAACTGATTTCCAGAGTGGTTGAACCAACTTGCAGTCCCACCAACAGTGGAGGAGTGTTCCTTTCTCCACATCCTCACCAGCATCTGCTGTCACCTGAGTATTTGATCTTAGCCATTCTAACTGGTGTGAGGTGGAATCTCAGGGTTGTTTTGATTTGCATTTCCCTGATGACTAAGGATATTGAGCATTTCTTTAGGTGCTTCTCAGTCCTTTGAGTTTTCTCAGTTGAGAACTCTCTATTTAGCTCTGTTCCCCATTTTTTGATAGGATAATTTGGATCCCTGGAGTCTAACTTCTTGAGTTCTTTGTATATATTGGATATTAGCCCTCTACTGGACGTAGGATTGGTAAAGATCTTTTCCCAATCTGTTGGTTGCCTTTTGTCCTATTGACAGTGTCCTTTGCCTTACAGAAGCTTTGCAATCTCATGAGGTCCCATTTGTCTATTCTTGATCTTAGAGCATAAGTCATTGGTGTTCTGTTCAGGAACTTTTCCCCTGTGTCCGTGTGTTTGAGACTTTTCCCCACTTTCTCTTCTATTAAATTCAATGTATCTGGTTTTATGTGGAGGTCCTTGATCCACTTGGACTTGAGCTTTGTACAGGGAGATAGGAATGGATCAATTTGCATTCTTCTACATGTAGACCGCCAGTTGAACCAGCACCATTTGTGGAACATTCTGTCTTTCTTCCACTGGATGGTTTTAGCACCTTTGTCATAGGTCAAGTGACCATAAGTGTGTGAGTTCATTTCTGTGTCTTCAGTTCTATTCCAATGATCTACCTGCCTGTCACTGTACCAATACCATGCAGTTTTTATCACTACTGCTCTGTAGTACAGCTTGAAGCCAGGGATGCTGATTTCCCTAGAAGTTCTTTTATTGTTGAGAATAGTTTTAATCATTTCTTTATGGAAAACATTCAGAAACTTTTCTGATAGAGCTTCTAAGTATAGTTCATATTGTTAGCTAGAACCAGTCCTTAAATAGAACACTAAAATTTACTCCTACTCTGTGGCTTTGTAACTATGTTAGGCTACAAACAAAGTTCTACTAAATATAAGTCTGAAATTATTTTCCAATGTCTTCTCTACACACAATGCTATAGCACTAACTCAACAACAGATGACCTTCAGAAATTTTCCAAGCACAGAGTGTTATCATGTTTCTGAACCGCTAACAGTGAAAAGAAAAAGTAAAAAGTTGTGGGCACATTGTGGAAGAAAGGCAGAATAAACCTAAGAGCTAAAGGTCAGGAAGACTATATGCCCTCCCCCGACACCCCACCTTGCCCCCTGTAAATTCTCCAGAAAAGGCACCATCATTTCTAGGGCCAAACGAATGTGAATATTTATGTTATTCTATAGTTAAAGGTCAGAATCCTCCATAGTTATTTAGCATGAGAAATAACATCCACACAGTCCACACACGAGTCTTTGGGAATCATTTCTGCCTTGTAGCAGAGTCCCTGGGCTCTGTACCAAGCAGCTCTGAGCATCCATCTCTCTGCCCAGCGCTCCCTGTCAGATATTACTTGTTCTGATTCTAATTGCTTTTCAGTTTGTTTGTACGGGCAAGCATTTTGTTACCTTCTGCCATACTTGACTCAACATTCTGAACCCAAAGTCTATTCAAACTGGAGTTCAGGTGGACACTGAGCTTTGTACCAAAGTTTCTGAGACATAATATACCTCTGGCTGCTACTTAAATGTCTCAGGAGGAAACATTCCTTCCTAAAGTGGAGAAAGCAAAAGTGTGGGTCTTGGGCTGCCTGAAGTCCATGGACATGCATGATATTATTAAAATCTTCTATCTGTAGCATTTATGTAAAAATTGCTTATAAAGATTTAAGCTTATCATTGGGGTCTGGGGAGACCACAGTTGAAACCAGGAGCCTGGAGTTTTCCTTCCAAATCAGAGTACCCACTGGTGTGTGGGCAGCAGTTACAAACCCTGATTTATTGGACTCATCTTAGTTCTGAACCTTTTTCTATTTATCAACTGTATAAATATCAAAACAAACAAAAAACCAGCCAGAGCCAATTCATCTGTAGTGATATTCCTGCAGTATTGTCACAGGCTAATTGGTGAGACCAAATCAGACTGAAGCTTTTAATGTCAGGTCAAACACTAGGTTTCTTGTACCCCATGCTGACTTGTCCTTAAGTGTTTCATTCTGTAACCTTGAGGCTGCTGGTCTAGGTTGGAATAAAAACATTAATTTCTTCTTTCATAAATGAAAGAAGACTGTTTTTGCAATGCTCGAATCATCAGTGAAAGGAAACCATTGAGGTGCAAAACCACACTGTGAATACATGTTCTCTCTTTTAGGAAAGTCTTTGCAAAACAATAAAAAACATTGTCCTTACTGAAATATTTAAGCCTTCCCAAACATTTCTGAGAGTCCAATTTTTGTGAATATTTCTTGTATAACTGGATTCATGTTGAAAAACTCCTTTCCCATGCCTATATTTTGAGGATGTAGCCAACATTTACTAATTCTGAAATTTATAAGATCAAACCTGAGGGCACATCCTGTAAATCTTGACTGAGATCCTGTACTCGCTTTCTCCACTCTTAGTTAACAGAATGTTTAAGGTTTTAGCTAGAACAATAATACAATGGAAAAACTAAAAGAAATAGAAATAAGAAAGGAATAAGTCAAACAACCACTGTTTGCAAAAGACCTAGTCATATATTTCCAGGACCCATAAAAACTCCTAGACCTGACAAATGATTTCCCCAGCAACGTAGTATGATACAGAGTAAATATATGAAAATCAGCTTCTTTCTTACAATTCAGTAATGAACTCACCAAGAAAGATCAGAAGAAGGAATCACATTCACAAAACCCAGGAATAAACCAACTATAGAGGTTGAAAGACCTCTGCAGTAGAAATTTTAAGACATTAAAGAAAGAAATGGAAGAACACATTAGAAGATGAAAAGACATCTCATGTTCATGGATTAGCAGAATTAACCATGGGAAACTGTCTATATTACTAAAAGAATTGAATGATGCCCATCAAAATCTCTATGATCTTCCTCGCAAAATTAGAAAAAAAAAATATTGAAGCTCACATATGGAAGTACGAATGGCCACAGATAGCTAAAGCTACTCAAGCAGAAAGAACATTGCTGGAATTTGTGATCTTAAGTCATATTCCAGGGTTATGGTCACAAAAGCAGCATGATGGTGGCACAAAACAAACTATAGGACAACAGAACAGTATAGAGGACCCAGAAATAAACCCACACAGTTACAGCAACCTAATTTTTGGCCAAGTGATCCAAACATACACTGAAGAAAAGACAGCCTCTTTAACAAATGGTGCTGGTAAGCATGGCTTTTCACATACAGAAGAATGAAACTAGATCCACGTCTCTCACTCTGCATGAAAATCAGTTCAAAATGGATCAAAGATCTGAATTTAAAACCTGAAACTATGGTGCTGATTGGAAGGGTCTGTGGAGTTTATTTCAATGGCTCTTGGTTGCATGAGAACACTTAAAGACTCTTTGTTCTAGACCAATTACATGAAAACATGCAGGGGTAGCATGTAATCATCAGCACTTTTCAAACTCTACTGCTGAGTTTGTATGCAGCCATGGGTGAAAGCAGTTATGTTAGCTTCCTGTTCTTCAAGGTATCATTCAGCAAACTGAATGGACATAATAATAGAGGTTTGGAACAAAATATTTTGGAGAGAAATTTTATATATGGTCCACTTACCTATAATTTAGGGCAATCATTTAGAATGATGTCTAGAATGTGGCCATAAATCTTATAAGTAGATTGATGCAAAGATAGAATGAAGTCTTCTTCATAACAGTAAGGTTTGTTTGTTTTTTAAGTACAGGTCTGTTCTCATTAAGAAATTAGGAAAAAAGAAGGGCCTTTTCTGTATTTTCCTTTGAAGTCTTAACCATGAATGCCTTCAATGAATGGTTGTTGGTATTCACAGATTGTATTTTTATGAGAAGTTTTTAGCTCTTGATGTTTTCAGTAAATTTCCCAAAATTAAATTCTAAGTTAAGCCTTTTTTATTGATGTGAGTTATGGAATTTCCCAGGTGGTCCCTGATCATGTATCTGAAGAAGATACTAAATATGTGGGCTATTGGACTGTGTGATATATTAAATTATATAGGAAGCACTGAGCTGTATTTCATGGGTTGTATTACTAACATACATTTGAGAAAAAAAAATTATTTTTTACTACATTATTTACATTTCCAATGTTTCCCCTTTTCTGGGTCTCCTCTTTGGAAGCCCTCTATCCCCTCCTCATCCCGGCCTCTATGAGGGAATTCCACCTCCCACCCACCCACCCACCCACCCATGCCCCTATTCCCACCTTGACATTCCCCTTTACTGGGGCCTCTAACACCTTCAGGCCCAAGGTCATCTCCTCTCTCCCTGATGGCCATCGAGGTCATCCTCTGCTTCATATGTGGTCCGAACCATGGGTCCATAGATGTGAATTCTTTGGTTGGTGGTCCAAACTTCAGGATGACCGGGGAGGGGTGGGTGGGTGAGGCCCATCGGCACTGTTGCTCCCTCCATGGGGCTGCGAACTCCCTCAAATCCTTCAGTCCTTTCTTT
>CM052700.1:74493921-74515303 GCA_028551405.1 Uromys caudimaculatus
GAAAATGTGGTACATTTACACAATGGAGTACTACTCAGCTATTAAAAACAATGACTTAATGAAATTTGCAGGCAAATGGATGGAACTTGAAAATATCATCCTGAGCGAGGTAACTCAGTCACAAAAGAAGGAACATGGTATGTACTCACTGATAAGCAGATATTAGCCCAAAAGTTCAGAATGCCCAAGTTTCACTTTACAGTAACCACTGGACTGAGAGTGAGGTCCCAGATGGAGGAGTTAAAGAAAGGACTGAAGGATTTGAGGGAGTTCGCAGCCCCATGGAGGGAGCAACAGTGCCGATGGACCTCACCCACCCACCCCTCCCCAGTCATCCTGAAGTTTGAACCACCAACCAAAGAATTCACATCTATGGACCCATGGTTCGGACTACATATGAAGCAGAGGATGACCTCGATGGCCATCAGGGAGAGAGGAGAGGACCTTGGGCCTGAAGGTGTTAGAGGCCCCAATAAAGGGGAATGTCAAGGTGGGAATAGGGGCATGGGTGGGCAGGTGGGTCGGAGGTGGAATTCTCTCATAGAGGTAGGGATGGGGAGGGGATAGAGGGCTTCCAAAGAGGAGACCCAGAAAAGGGGAAACATTGGAAATGTAAATAAAGTATCAAAAATAAAATAAAATTAAATTAAATTAAAATTAAAAAAAAAAAAACATTTGAAGATGTAAAAAAAACACCCTGCTTCTTCTGTACATATGCTGGAGACTTTCAGGTAATGAACTACTTAGCCTTTTTGAATATAACTATTTTCATTAAAATAGAGCCCAAATATTTACATTATCAAATTATGATGCAGAATAATAGAAACTATTTACCCCACTATCGCCCCGTATACATTGCAGTATCTAGCTGGCCTCTAGGGAAATGAAGCCTGTTTTCAGAATTACAAATTGGCATCTGAAAAGTTTTAATGATGATTTATAAAATTTTCTCAGTCACCTAGTTTCGTACTCGATGACCTCAACTTAGCTTGCTTCCAAAGTAGCAATATCCCCTCTCCCCCCAGTCAAAACTGGTTTTAGGGCCTATTATTATTAATCTTATGTTATATTTTCAAACACAATTTCACCTCCTATTATTTCCTCATTTTAATTTTTTGTAATTTTATTTATTTTATGTCAAATGTTCTTGTGCTATGGGATAGGCCATTAAGAAGTTGAGATGGGCAACTCAAATACAGGGTTAGAAAGAAAGAAGAAAGAACAAGAGAATAAAAGAAAGAAGGAAAGAAAGAAAGAAAGAAAGAAAGAAAGAAAGAAAGAAAGAAGGAAGGAAGGAAGGAAGGAAGGAAGGAAGGAAGGAAGGAAGGACGGACAGAAGGAAGGAAGGAAGGAAGGAAGGAAGGAAGGACGGACAGAAGGAAGGAAGGAAGGAAAGAAAGAAAGAAAGAAAGAAAGAAAGAAAGAAAGAAAGAAAGAAAGAAAGAAAGAAAGAAAGAGAAAAAAGTTAGTGGTAAAATAGGAGACATAGGGTTGCTGAAACAGTGATGAGACCACCCTCCCACCCCACCCCCTCTACCCTGCTCTGTGGAGGACTTGCGAAGTGCTAAACATTAAGATTTATGTCACTGAGTTTTGCTTGTTCACAGCGGCACCAAGCCTTCTATCAATGATCTTGCATCTCCGAGCAGCTTCTCATTTTATTCTTAATTCTTTCTTTTTTCTTTTTTTTATTATTTATTTATTTTTTGATACTTTATTTACATTTCCAATGCTTCCCCTTTTCCAGGTCTCCTCTTTGGAAACCCTCTATACTCTCCCCCTCCCCCGCCTCTATGAGGTTATTCCACCTCCCACCCACCTGCCCACTTGCTCCCATATACCCACCTTGACATTCCCCTTTACTGGGGCCTCTAACACCCTCAAGCCCAAGGGCCTCTCCTCCCTCTGATGGCCAACAAGGCCCTCCTCTGCCACATATGTGGTCCGAACCATGGGTCCATAGATGTATATTCTTTGGTTGGTGGTCCAGTCTCCTGGAGGACTGGGGGAGGGGGGTCATGCCAGTTGACACTGTTGCTCCCTCCTTGGGGCTGCAAACTCCCTCAGCTCCTTCAATCCCTTCTCCAACTACTCCATCTGGGACCTCACTCTCAGTCTAGCAGCTACTGTAAAGTGAAACTTGGGTATTCCGAAGGTTTGGGCTAATATCCACTTATCACTGAGTACATACCATGTTCGTTCTTTTGTGACTGAGTTACCTCGCTCAGGATGATATTTTCAAGTTCTATCGATTTGCCTGCAAATTTCATTAAGTCATTGTTTTTAATAGCTGAGTAGTTCTCCATTGTGTAAATGTACCACATTTTCTGTATCCATTCCTCTGATGAGGGACATCTGGGTTGTTTCCAGCTTCTGGCTATTATAAATATGGCTGCTATGAACATAGTGGAGCATGTGTCTTTATTACATGTTGGAGCATCTTTGCTCCTTTTCTTTGCTTATCTCTTCCCAGGGTTCATAGGATCACAGCATTGCCTTCAGTGACCATCGTTAGTAGCCTCGCACAGTTACTATTCACAACCTTCAACCAAGCCCTAGTTCCCCTAAGAAAACAGCTGTTCAAGCTGGGTGGCCTTTGTCCCTCTCTTGTTCCCATGGTGGAGTCTAAAATAGATTTATTTTAGAGAAATAATAACTTCATGTACCGAAGCCCTTCATCTTGTGCTGCAGAGAAAAATCAATTCTCAGGAATTGGCCAGCTGCATTTTGTGAAAATAGGCATTCCATTCTTATGACTGCATCTACCAGGCAGTTCCTATCTTATCCTAAGCCTGGAACTGGAGATAAAGGAGGAGAATAAAGAACACAGCACAATGACAATCTTGAAATAAGTGTATTCCTGCTACATGATCTTGACACAAAAACATAGCAGAAATATAAAATGTCAGATAAACATATTACTATGATCAAATATAATCTAATGTATTTATTCTAGTTTGATTTTATTACACTTTAAGAATTCTCAGCCTTTATCATTTTATTAGCTGCATTAACATTAATTATTTGAAGTTTAATTCTATTTAGTCTTTTCTTCTGTGATGGGTCATTTCTATGTTTTAAAAAGAGTTTATCCTGAGCACTGCTATAGTCTCAGCTACCAGTAGGTTTTACATTTAAGGATGACAAAAAAAAAAAAAAAAAAAAGAATGAGATACATGCTAACAATAATCTTCTGGTTTTAAAAAGAATACAAAAGCATACAGCTGATATTGGGGTTGAAGTATGCTGAAAGGATAGCTCAGTGGGTAAGAGCACTTGATATGTTAGCATGATTGGAAATCCCCAAAACTTACATAAAAGAGCTGAGTACAACCATGCCTGTAATTCCAGCACTGAGAGGCAGGGGCAGGCAGATTCTCGGCACTGACTAGCCAGCCCACCTGCCTAACCAAAAGGACAAGTTTCAGGATCAGCAAGAGATCCTGTCTCCAAAATAACAAAGTGCAAAGCAGTACAGGATAACATCACTTCTTCCTTTGACCTTCCTAGGTAGACACACCCATGGTAACTACGTGCCACAATACACACACACATACACACACACACACACACTAAACTACATAAACACACTTGACATTATACATACACATAAACCATACAAACACACACACACACCAAATGCCATACAAACACACCCACACCCACACACCCTATACCATACATGCACCCATACACCACACTCATACACAGCATACAACACGTACACAGCCCACACACAAACAGACATACCTCATACATATGCTACACACACACACATATATACACACACTATAACTCATAACACTCATACTCCACATAGTACATAAACTCATACCATGTACACATACCATAATATACAATGCACATACAGCACAACACACACCTTACATACACTATACACATACACCACACCACACATACACATCGTACCATATACACACACTCTACTCACATATCATATAAACATATACACTACAATGCACACAACATACAGCACTGCATACACACACACACTCTTTCACACATACATACCTAGCATACCATACATACATAATACATATTTGCCACACAATATGCATACACCACACCATCCACACACATATCACATACACAACAAAATTTACACAATATACAACATGCAATATACATGCACACACACACACACACACACACACACACACACACAGATGTTGAAGTCTAGCCTTCACTCAATATTGAATGTGACCTTGTTTGGAAATGGGGTTTGCATAGATTAATCAAATTTAGGTGAGCTCATACAGAACAACAAACAGCAGGCCATAATTCAATGCTTGGGATCTTGCAAGAAGGAAAGGGTGCAGATGGAGACACATCAAGAAGAAAAATATGTACAGCAAAGAGAAGAAAAGGATGGAAAGCTGTGACTACAAACCATGAAACATCAGGATTCCTGAAACAGTAGAGTTGAGGGAAGAGGATGGAGTCCTTCAGAACCTGCAGAAAGGGCAAACACATACACAAACACACACAGAGACATAGACCCACACACAAACACACACGTGCACATGCACACACACACACACACATCAAAATGACAAAAATAAATCTTAAGGAAAAACTCTTAAATTTAGAACTGGAGTGCTAGTCAATCCTGTAAAAAACTCTGAGTCCAATTTCCAGCATGACAGAGAATAAAATTCATCAAGCCGCATATTAAACTCAATGCAGAAAGAACTTGCATCTAGACAATAAATCTAACATGACATAGAAGGCTGGGACAAAGATAGGACGACAAAACACTTTCGGATTCTTACCAATAATTTTTCCCTAAATCACCAGATTACCCTCTGTAACATTAAATATACCCTTACATGCATGCATATATGTTACAAATGCCTACACATAGAAGCATACACATCATACACATATCTACAGATGTATACATGTGCATTTGGATATGTGTGTAGTACACTGGAGATATTTTCATGTATTTGTACACATAATGTTTTTTCTCGACTGTAAAGAGAAATGAATTTGTCTGGTTGATGGAAGTTTCTCACACAAGAATGGGATGCATCATAACCAATGTGCATCTTGGCTTATTGCAGAAAAGGGAAAAACACAAACTTAACAGTTCCCAAAGAAAACCAACCATTCCACTTACGTATGCCTTGTTGAAAGAAAAAAACAACAACAACAAAGCAAAACCAAACAAAACCAAAAACAAAACAGAACAGCGAATGACAGACTGTCAGATCACTTGTTATTTAAAGAGATAAAATGTAATCATTTTAAATAGAGCCAACCCAGAATTCTATGCCTGGATAAATGCTAACAAAGAGATATTCAAGCAAGTATTGAGAGCATTTGTCACTAAATCAATTTCACCAAAAGGAAGAACTTTTTTTTTAATGATGTAGAAATAGAAGCTAGAAGAGTGACATTCAAGAAGCAGCAGCGATCTGAGACATGGCAAACACATTATTAAGTGTAAATGAACATTCACTCAAAAGATAATGTCAATAATGACCATAGCAACAGAGCATTCGTTAAATGCAATTGTAGACTAGCAAATGAGAAGGGGAACTAGAGTGGATGGTTTTTAGTGTCCAGCAGAGAACATTGACTTGTGACATTAGTTAGGTGAGTATGTGTGGTAAAGAATTTAAAAGTGGCTCTTAAAAAATTTTAATGGAATATCTTCAAAATGAATAGTGCAGGAAATTTAGTGTAGATGGGCAGGAAATAAATTAAAGAATAGAATTTGCAAAGAAAATAAAAGATGAGGTACAAAATTTAAAAAGAGAGTCTCAACTGAAATGAAAGATAAAGAGCATGGTAGACTGTATCAGGCCACTACCACCAAATGAGTCAGTATACAGTGGTCCTATCAAATGTCATCTACAGTAGGGCAAAAGGCACTATGGGTTTGCGGTCAAGAGAAGGTCTACCTCCAAGATCCTTGCCTCCTAATTGTCTAATCTTAGTGTAATCTCCCTTCCTTTCCTTTAAACAAAGCCTTGAATTGAACAACCAGAATGTTGCAAAGTCATGGGATTTCACTTTGTGATGGATTCTGTCTCACCAATGACTCTACCGTTGCCCTTCTCCCTGCCTGCCTCCTGTTGGCCTCCTTCCTTCTCCACAATATTAGCCTGCTATCATGCCACATTAATTCCATTTTCTTCTGTTTTATTCTTCCCAGTTTATTTCTTTTATTCCACTTCACTTGTCACTTGTATGTTTTTGAGCCACTACAATGCTGTCTGTCTTAGTCACTGTTCAATTGCTATGAAGAGACATGCTGTGCACAAGGCAATTAGTATAAGTGAAAGCATTTATTTGTGTGTTTGCTAGTAGTTTCAGAGGTTTAGTCTATTATCATAATGGTAAAGACTGTGGCAGTGTACAGGCAGCCACTGGGGCAGTAGTCGAGAGCTACTTCCTGATCCATAAGCGGAGGAGGGGAGAAGGGAGAAAGAGAGAGAGAGAAAGAGAGAGAGAGAGAGAGAGAGAGAGAGAGAGAGGGAGAGAGAGAGAGAGAGATTCTATACTTGGGGTGAGCTTTTTGAAACCTCCAAGTCCACTCCCCAGTGACACACTTCCTCCAAGAAGGCTATTCCTCCTAACTTTCTAATCCTTCTCAAATAATTCCACTCCCTAATGACTAAGCATTCAAACATATGAGCCTATGGGGGCCATTCTTATCCAAATGACCATAATGTCTTTGTCATTATACTTCCATATGTCTTTGTCATTATACTATCCAATGACCATAATGTCTTTGTCATTATACTTCCTAATTGAGGTCAGGCACTATAATAATTCTTTCTGCTTAGGTTTAATTTCGCTATTCTGAGATGACTGTTTCCATATAAACTTAGTTTCTTGTTCTGTGAAGATTGACATGCAATTTTGATGAATATTACTTAGAATCTATCAGCTTTGATAATGTAAACATTTGCCCAATATTAATTCTGCCAATTCATAAACATAGAAGGTCTTTAAATTTTCTAGTGTCTTTTAATACTTAAACTTTTCATTATGTTTCTCCTCCTATGTTAGGTTTATTCCTAGTTTTCTTTAAAAGTTTCTTTTTTAAAATCCATTGTGAACGTCATATTTTTCCTAATTAATTTTTGGAAAGTCCATTATTATTATATTGAAAAGCTGCTAAATTTTGTCTGTTGAGTTTTGTATCCTGTTACATTTCTGAAGTAATTTATCAAATCCAGAATTTTTCTAGTAGAGTCTTTAGGGTCTCTTGAATAAGGAATCATATTATATGTACATAGGACTAATTTGCCCTCTTCTTTTCCTACTGAAATAGAATAAAGACAATGACACCCTTGTTTTAGATTTTAAGGAATAGTCTCAGTTCTTTCTTGTTTTGTAAACTGTTGACTGTCATACATAGCCTTTATCATGTTATGACATCTTTCTTCTATTCATAATTTCTTTGGGAATTTTGTGGGGAAACATGTTGAAATTCATTGAATGCCTTTTTTTGTTATCAGTTGAAATGATCACTTGGTATTATTGATCCTTAACTCTATTCTTTGTCATACATTTATTTATTTGCCTATGTGGAACCTACCCGGCGTCCTTGAAATGATACCAGCTTGTCCATAATATATGATCGTGTCTGTAATATTTTTAAATTTGCTATGCAAGTACTTCGTTGAGAATTTTTGTGTCTATTTTGATCATGGCGATTGGTGCACACAGTTTAATTTTTGTTGTGTCCTTATCTAGTTCACTGTATCCTTATCAGAGTAATGCTGACTTTGTAGAAAGAGTTTTGTAGTATCTCTTCCCATTCTATTTTCATGGAAAAGCTTGAGAACTGTGGCAATTAGCTTTACTTTGAACTTTGAACGTTTGTAGTGAAACCATCAGATCCTGGGCTCTGTAGAGAGACATCTGATACTGGGCTTTCGTCTGTGGAGAGCCTTTATTGTTGCTTCAGATTCCACACTTGTTATGAGGTCTGGATTTAATTTTTGTAAGTCATAATTGCTTATGAATTTAGCCAGTGTATCTTGATTTCCCACTTTCTGTACTAAAGTTTTCAAAATACTCCATTGTGATCCTTTGGATTTCTCTGGAGTCTGCTCTGCCACCTCTAATTTTATTGACTTGGCTTTTCTTTCTCGTTTATTTGGCTAGAGGTTTGTTCTCTTGTTTATCCTTCTAAGGAACCAACACTTCGGCAAATAGTCTTTTAGCTTTCCTTTTGTTAGTTTCTGCTCTTAGTTATTTCTTGCCATCTACCTCATGTGGCTTTGGCTCATCCTTGCTTTTCTAAGCCTTGAGGCACATGATTAAATTTTGAGTCATCTCCAGCACTCTAACTTGACATCAACAGCCTCTGTTTGTTGAATCTGAAACTTTTGAGCTCTGCCTGGATTTCACGTAATTCTAGAAATCTTTAATCTTTTTCACTAGTTCCTCTAATAGCACACTTTTGATTTCTCCAAGTATTTGTGTAGTCTGATGTGTTCCTACTCCCTCTAATTTTATTTTACTAGGCTCTAATAAAAATCCAAAGTCACTCTGTTTGCTAAGGTTTCTTTGTGACTTATGATCTGATTGATTTCAAAGGAGGTGCTGTGGATCTCTGAAAAGAATGCCTATTTCCTAGCTGTTGCATGAAATATTCTGTAGATATATGTTAAATGAAAATAATTTGGAATAAAGCTTCTCTCTGAATTTTTTAACTGATTTTTAATTTGAAGACTCTCTTAGTCAGGGTTTCTATTCCTGCACAAAACATCATGACCAAGAAGCAAGTTGGGGAAGAAAGGGTTTATTTAGCTTACACTTCCATGCTGCTGTTTATCACCAAAGGAAGTCAGGACTGGAACTCAAGCAGGTCAAGAAGCAGGAGCTGATGCAGAGGCCATGGACGGATATTCCATACTGGCTTGATTCTCCTGGCTTGCTCAGTCTGCTTTCTTATAGAGCCCAAGACTACCAGCCCAGGGATGGCACCACCCACAAGGGACCCTCTCCCTTTTATCACTAATTGAGAAAATGCCTTATAGCTGGCTCTCATGGAGGCATTTTCTCAACTGAAGCTCCTTTCTCTGTGATAACTCCAGCTTGTGTCAAGTTGACACACAAAACCAGCCAGTACAAAGACCTAACAGTGAGAGCAAGCTACTAATGTCACTATAGTTTATCCAGACACATCTGGTCTTTCACTGTTTATTTATGAAATTGGAAGCCCCATTATTTGATGCATAAACAATCAAAATTATGATATACTCTTGAATTGCTTTCTCTATTAACATGTACCAGACTTGTTAGCAGGTGTGAGAATATGTAGTGAAAGTTCATGTGCATGTATGTACATGTGCATATGTGTGCACCTGCATGTAGAGCCCAGAAGTTGATGTTGCTTGTCTTCCTTGATCTCTCTTAACCTCATTTTTGATACAGGGTCTCTCACTGAATTGAACTCATCAAATCAATAGGGCTGGCCAATGTACTCCAGGTATCTAACTGTCTCCATTTCGCAACCCAGTGCTGAGGTGGCATGGTGACTGTTATCTCATTTTCTACAATTCCTTTGCTGTGTTTGTGAATCCACTGAATAGGTAGGTATGTTTTTCCTTTTTATCTACTTTTTGTTGCTCATTTTCTTTTCTGTGAAACTTCTTGGTTGGTTGTCTGCACTTGAGTTTACATTTCCTACAGGGTGGGGATGCTTTGATAGGAGTTCCAGAGTTAACCAGCTATGGAAGACAAAGAAGTAGTTCACTTGTGCGTATGATTCAGAGATGGTGGCAAAAAGTTGATGTCTGCAGAAAGTATAGCTCATACTTGTTAAAACTAAATGCATCAGTAATGAAGTATCCAAATGAAGACAGAAGAGGAAAACTGAAAAGAAAAGGTGATGGCTGAAGGAGAAGGGAAGGATCTTCCTTAAACTTGTGGGGAATAGTAACATTAATGGTGCAGAGTAGGTATGGAGAAAGTAGAGGGAGTCATAGGTGAGATTCAAGCTAAAACACAACATCTGAACAATTAAGGACAAAAGCTTAGATGAAAATAAATACAAATGAAGTAGATGTCCCAGCCCCAGTCAGTGTCCTCCTGCTTGGCACTTTGTGTTCTCCTCTCCTTCAGTGTTCTTCAAGGCAGTGTTCTTCATGGCAGTGTTCATGGGTGGGGAGGCTCTGTTTGCTTCAGCAATTAGAAGCAAGTGTGTTTCTCTTAGGGAGAGGATCTATGGCTGTAAACTCCACTCGGCTGCCATGTCCTGCTCTGAGACTCCTCCACTTGCTAATTTACAACTTCCTCTTTGGCGTTCTGAAAACTTCTTGTTCAGAACTACAGCCCATTTTCAATTGGGTCCTTTGTTTTCTTCTTTTTCTTCTTCTTCTTCTTCTTCTTCTTCTTCTTCTTCTTCTTCTTCTTCTTCTTCTTCTTCTTCTTCTTCTTCTTTAATTCTACAATGAAAACTTCAAATCTTTAAAGAAAATGTTTGAGAAATACAGTAGAAGGTGGGAAAACTTCTATGTTCATGGATTCTGTCGCGCGTGCCTCTCGCCAGCAAGAAGACAGGCGCCACGCAGTAGGCTTCGTCTGCAGTTCAGCTTTATTTTGCCATTGATAGAGGAGGAACAACCCGGGGCCCCAGAATGGCGGTGTTATATAGCTCCGAGGCAGCGTGTCCTCCATTGGTTGGCGCGCCCCGGGAGTGGGCGGTGATTAGTCATGTACACCCATAATGCGCTTCGGGGTTTTCCCGCGCTATCCGTAAGTTTCCTCAGAGTAACAGCGCCATCTGGTGATGGCGAATACCCTAACCGCTCCTTACAGGATTCTTAAAATTAATGTCAAAGTGATTATCCTATCAAAAGCATTTTACAGATTAAATACAATCCCAATCAAATGCCCCCTCACATTCTTCACAGAAGTAGAAAAAAAATCCTAAAATTCTTATGGAATTTCAAAACCTCCAGATAGCCAAGGCAGTCCTGAAGCCAAGAACAATACTAGCAGGTTAACCAAACCATAGTCCCATCTGTATTTCAGAGCTATAATAAAACACCATGGTACTAGCACAAAAGACAGACATATAGATTAACTGAACCAAAGGGGAGACCTAAATATGAGTGTGAGTAATTGCAGCCGTATCATATTTGACAAAGATGACACTGGTGGAGAGACAGTATCTTCAACAACTGGTATTGGAAAAACTAGATGTCCAAATTTAAAAGAATGGAGTTAGACAAATACCTATTACTCTGTACAAAAATCAAGTCCAAACAGATCAGAAACTTCAATGGGAAACCTGAAACACTGAATCTGCTAGAAAAAACACAGAACATACACTACAGATAAAGGTTAAGGAACAGACTTTTGGAATAGGATTCCATTTGCTTAGGAATTGAGAAAAAGTAACAAAGGAAACAACCAAGCCAATCAAGAAAAGACCACAGAAAAGGAAGAAATTTTTGTTAGCTGCACATATGATAGAGCATTAATATATGTAATATATGAAAATACAAAAAACTTCATTTTAATATTTGTTATGATTTAATGGAGTAGTTTTATGGTGGAGTTATAGTGGGCATTTTTTTTTTTTACGTATTTCTTCCACTTCACTGGAGCTCTTATAAACAATGATATGGCATTTTTTAAAGGACTCAAAAGAATATGCGAGTTCTGCAGAGTCCTGCTCTTATGGAGTATAAATACACAAGTGTTTAGTTGGAGAAGAGAAGCAACATGGAGTATAATCATACACAGTATGCTTTCTGGTATTAAATGAACCCTCAAAATCCATGTTATAAGATAACAGCTATATGGCTGTGACTAGGACCTCAACCTCTGTCTCCTGATTCCCTGGTCCTTATGATCTCCATCAAAAGAATTCAGATCTGATGCAAATAGTGTAGCATAGAATATAAAGATAGTTTATTACAGAACTACTCATGCAAAACACACTTGCAGGGAGTGAAAGCAGCCAAACAGACCACTGTCCTGGCCTACACTATCAGAAGTTTTTATACTACCTTTCAAACTTTCTAGAACAAGTAGCTTTCTTGAGGGCCTTACTTTTGTCCAGATGACTGATGACCTGTTTAAATTTGTCATTTCTGGAGGTGGCAGTAATGTGTCTTTTTTCTTTATCTGCAAACCTTCCGTTATTTAGTAATCTTATAAAATCCAGGCCTCCTGTCATTTTGTACTGTTCAGGATGTCAAATCTCTTTCCAAAACAAGAGATATGGCTTAGGTTCCATTCTTCTGACCAGCAATTAAAGTCCCATTTTTTCCAATGTTCTTTTTAAAACAAGCTGTAGACTCTCTATGTGCAATGGATCTATTCATAGTATCCCTAAACCACCAAAGCACTAATAACTACCTAATATTGAGATGTGGTTCATAAAATTTAAAATGTTAAGAAATTATGAAATTCGAAACAATAAAATTGAGTCTTTAAAAGTTTGTGATTCAATAGTTTTTAGTATATTTACATTTAGACAGCATCACCAGGAACTCATTCTAAACATCTCCATCACTCTACAGAGCTATCTCTCTTCGTTAGGGTTTTACTGCTGTGAACAGGTACCACAACCAAGGCAAGTCTTATAAGGGATAACGTTTAATTGGTGCTGGCTTACAGGTTCAGAGGTTCAGTCCATTATCATCAAGGTGAGAGCATGGCAGCATCCAGGCAGGCATGGTGCAGGTAGAGCTGAGAGTTCTACATCTTCATCTGAAGGCTGCTAACAGAATACTGGCTTTGAGGTACCTAGGAGGAGGGTCTTAAAGCCCACACCCACAGTGACACACCTACTCCAACAAGGTCACACCTTCTAACAGTGCCACTCCCTGGGCAGAGCATATACAAACCATCACACTATCTCCTGCCCATTCTCAGTACCTTCTAATTTGCCCTTCCCTCCACCACTGGCAGCTGCTAATCTTCTTCCTGTCTCTATAGATTTACATATTTTGAATATTTCATGTAAGTGGAACTTTTCAGTATATATTTTCTGTGGTTTTCTTCTTTCAATTAATATAATACTTTCCATGTTCATCCATATTGTATATCTGTATGATATTATATTATACTGAAATATTATTACCCAGGAACTTTTGGGGGTTCTTGATCTCATTGGTAAAATCACTTTAAAATGGATTCAGTAGTAATATTGAGGGCAATCATATTAGACTTTAAGAAAGAAAAAAAACAAGTCTAACCAAGAGATAATTCCCAGCAGCTACCAGGAGGAGAGAGATAGAGAAAAACTTATGCCTTTAAAGTCAGCCATAGAAGTCAGAGGAAGCAGTGAGAAAGCCCAGTCTGTTGAGGAAAATGTGTTTAATAGTGCTGAGCTGAGGATCTGAGTTAAGGGAACATCCAGTTAAGAGAACCTCAAGCTCTTATTTCCTAGGGGGAAGATTGCGCCAGGACGCACAATTAGAAAAAGGTAGACAGATTAGTAAGAAAACAAAAGCAGTCTCGAAAATGGAAGTGGGCTAGTGACCAGAGAACCAGATCCCCCAAACTGTCCTGCTCCACAATGTATAGACCTTTAGAGTGCCTCCAGCTCCCATGTGTAGTTTAAAGGCTCTTTTCCCACATGCTCCTGTCATTAGATGAAGCCTAGGTAAGGAAGAGCTTCCAGGCTTCCTCTGCAGAATGCCCTGTCTATATTGACTTCATGTTTCAGCTCAGTCTCTACTCTTCTACATACTGCGTTTGCTTGTGCATTTATTACTTGACTTGGTTCCATCGTTTGCCTACTTTGCCTAACACCATCACAGACCTTCATTTATAAGATTCTGCATGGACTAAAATTTCAGTTCCCCTATGCACATCCACTGAACGGGAGCGGAAGCACTATTTTCCAATGTTTAATTGCCCTGGGCAAAGTGAAGAAGATTTGTAGCAAAGAAAAAAAAGAGAAAAAATTCAGAAAGGAAAAAGACAGTCTCCAAAGGACATGCACAGTTATTCTGATGCTGCTCCAGGAAGGACAAAGCTAAGATGAAATACAAATGCATCATCTAAGAAAATACTCTTTTCTTTGCAGACACAATATATATAACTTTTGGTCCAAAACAAATTCTTTAATAATTATTTGTCCATGTGTTCATGTCTCCAACTAAACTCTTGCTACTTGCAGGTATAAGCTTAGATCATTTTTGATCCTTCTATCATACAAAGAAGTCTTCAGAAGATAAGTGCTAAAGAAACATTGTTGCAAAGAATGTGTAATAACACTTATGGTTGCTTTTCTCTGACCAGAAGAAATACTACAATACCTTTTTTTACCTCAGTAGGTATGCCTTTGAGAGGTAATTGCCAAAATTGAACCTGGAACACGAAATGGGTTGGCTGAGACCATTGGAAGTGAGAAAAGCAAAGAACCTGGGATCTCAGATCGGCTAGGATCTGTCTTACTTTTCATTTCTGTTGCTATTATGAAATATCCTGACAAAAGCAATTTCAACTCATAGCTCCAGGTGACAGCCCATTATTGCGGGGAAGTCACAGTGAAAATTGCTAGAGACAACTGGTACATTATATACATACTCATGAAGTAAAGAGGAATGAATTAATTCATAAATGCTAGTGTTCAGCTCAATTTTTTTGCAAGTTTTCCTAAACTTACATTGAGTACATTTTCCCACATCAATTAAGGTAATTAAGATAATTCCTTATAGAATTTCTCAAAGATCCTATGTAACTAGATTATGTCAAGTTGAAAATTAAAACTAATCATCACACCATCCAAGAGAAGTTGGTTCAGATCCCTATAAATATTGTTGGGATTACAGTGAAGATAAAGATAACTGGCTGGGTGTGGTGGTACATGCCTTTAATTCCAGTACTATGGAGACAGAGACAGGCAAATCTGTCAGTCTGAGGCCATGCTGTACTACATTGCTAGTTCAGGATAGTCAGGACTACCTAGAAAAACTATTTATAAATTAATTATGCTAATTTTTTTATAATTGTTCTCTTGACCATTCACACTACTTATCTTTTTTTTTCCACACTACATTTCTTTTTTTTTTTTGATACCTAGAACAGAGATTAATGTATATAAAATTAACAATTATATTAAATATATTAGTGCACATTAATGAGTATAAAGAAAACAAGTTTAAATTCTAGAACAAGTAAGTAAAGTAAATATTTGTATAATATATAAGAAAAAGTTTCTAGATAATTTTTTATAGAAAACTGATGGAAAGATACATACCAATTGGTGGACAAATATGACCACCTGTAACACACTACTTTAATGTTATTATTCAATGCAAAATGATGATATTAACTATTTGTTTCACCCTTACTCATCCATTATCCACCATTCTACTCTGCACATCTGTTTTTAAATTAAGAATGTCTTAGTGTAGATGCTTTAGATGAATTGTATTTAATAGTTACAAAATGGAAGTTGTGATTATTAATTCACATACAAACCATAGTAGTAAATTATAATGAATCCCTAAATGAGAGTCTCTCTCTCTCTCTCTCTCTCTCTCTCTCTCTCTCTCTCTGTCATCCTATCCACCTGCATATATGTGTGTGTCCACACTACATTTCTTTTTTGTTTTTTTTGTTTTTTTTCCTGAGACAGGGTTTCTGTGTGTAGCCCTGGCTGTCCTGGAACTCACTCTGTAGACCAGGCTGGCCTCGAACTCAGAAATCCACCTGCCTCTGCCTCCCAAGTGTTGGGATTAAAGGTGTGTGCCACCACTGCCCAGCTCATACTGCATTTCTAACAAACCTTAACCTATTTATTATAGTGCTCTCTGTCCTCTGTACACCAATTGCAGGAGAGAATTTGTACATTACATAAGGAAAATTAACCCATCTTTTCCAGAAATTGTTTGTTTTTTTCTTTCCCTCAAAAGACAAGTTTCATAGTGCTTTTGGAGGATAAAGAGGATTGGAAAAACTTAACACACGCAAGTAAAAAAAAAAAAAAAAAGCAAAAGAATGGTATCAGGGGGATCACTGTGTATGCAACGAAGCTTTGATTTTGGATATTAATTAGTTTTGCTGCTGTTGGCACACAAAAAACAAAATGAACTGTGACTATGGACTCCACCGAACACTGTTTCCAAGCGATTATCATAGTTAGCCCTTTTACTGCTCAAAAACTGAAGGAGAAAACACTCAGTACTGCCATTACTTATCCTCACTGTTTCTCAGCCTGATTTTTGCTTGGTGGATGCATCATGATCAAACATTACCTTACAGAAGGATCCATAATGTGTAGATGTGCTACTCAAGACATGGTATGCTTTTATTTAATTACTAAACAAGAAACCTACAGCCTTGATTTTTACTCTTTGTGAACGTATTTAAAAATTTTAAGTATTTACCTCCCTTTCTTTTGCTTCTACTGAGGCTACATGAAACAGCTAAAATTCAATCTATTTTCTCCCCAGGACCACTCCTTGAGTTCTCCCAAAAACAGAGTCTAAGGTAAAAATTCAGATCAATTTGAAAAGGATAGAGAACAGAGAAATGGGACAGGAAGGTGGCCCTGTGAAAAGACACAATCCACAGTTGAGCCAACCACAGAAGTAGATCCTTAGAGATTCGGAGTGTTTATCTAAACAAGAATTTGGGAAAGAATAATTTTGGCTAACTGATATTAAGTGACAGTCCACCTACCCTACGGTCCAGGAAAGCAGGATGGAGGGAAGAGAGTACAAACAACACAACTTGCCAATCCCCAGTGCCTGCTTCAGCCTAAGCTAGACATCAACCTCAGGCATGATCTATGATCCTCACAGCACAGTAAACTAAGATAGACATATGCCCTAGTACTCAGGACAATGACAGTTGGTGCTCAGTCCCAGTGCAATTACTATGATCATAGTCTTTTCATGCTGTATAGTACTATTAAGTTTCAAAATAAATTCTATGTTTACCCTACAAACAATCTGTTTAAATAAGAAAAACAAGCGCTAGAGTAGTCAATAGATTAGACTAAGTTTGCCCATATTAAGGGCTGAGTCAAAATTTAAATCCGTATCTTCCTTGTTTTGAAGCATACCTTTTTGTTTGTTTGTTTGTTTATTGATATTTACTTTATTTACATTTCAAATGTTTCCCCCTTTGGGAACCCCCTATCTCATTTCTCCCCCTACCTCTATGAGGGTGCTCCCCCAGCCACCCACTCCCATCTTCCCTCCCTGGCATTCCCCTATACTGGGGTATCAAACACCTTCAGGTCCAAGGGCCTCTCCTCCCACTGACATCCAACAAGGCCCTCCTCTGCCACATATGTGGCCAGCACCATAGGTCCCTCCATGTGTATTCTTTGGTTGGTGGTCGAGTCTCCAGGAGCTCCGGGAGGTCTGGCCAGTTGACACTGTTGCTCCCTTCATGGGGCTTCAAACCCCCTCAGCTCCTTCAGTCCCTTCTCAGACTCCTCCATCAGGGAACCCACGCTCAGTCTAATGATTGGCTGTGAGCATCCGCCTCTGTATTTGTCAGGCTCTGACAGAGCCTCTCAGGAGACAGCTTATCATGCTTTCGTCAACAAACACTTCTGAGCATCCACAATAACATCCGGGTTTGATGGCTGTAAATGGGATGTATCCCCAGGTGGGGCAGTCTCTGGATGAAGGCAAAATTTTTGTAGTAGGTAGTATTTTATCTTCAGGATATGTAGTTATGAGTTCTATTCACCTATATCAAGCAAACCTAAAATCATTAATTGTCTGTTTATCTGTTACCAACACACACTATTGTAGCTATCCTTGTTAACATCACATCACTGAGGGCTTGTGGCCATAATAATAAATAGCATTTACATCAACAGTACTAATTTGCCTCACTAATTCAAATTTACACTAAACACCAAGGATTACAGTTCACCACTAATGTCATTGTAATAAAATTAGCCAGTCTTACACTCTACCTGTCTGCTCACTATCTGTGAACTACTTGTAATTTTTATCATCATTCCCTTGATCATTTGTACTTCATTCCTAACAAAATTTAACATATTCGTTATAGTGCTCTGCACTCTCTGTACAGCCACTGCAGCACATAAGTGAAATTGACCCATCTTTTTAAAAAATATTTTTGAATTAACACATATAATTATCTAAATTCTCCATCTTTAAATCTTAATTTATCGTATGATTTCCAATAGAATATTAGACTGTGATTCTAATAAGAAGTCTTAGAACTGAGAAGTAGGTTCTGCAAGTTGGAGAATGCAAAAGCAATTCAAAAATCAACTGCATATTTGTATGCTGACAATGAACATTCTGAACAGAAAAGTAGTTCCTTGCACAATGACACCAGGAGGGATAAAATACTTAAGAATATATTTTACCAAGTACATAATTATCTGTACAGATAACTACAAACTTTATTAAAAGATTTTAAAAAGATCTGTGGCGGGAGACCTCTGCCTGGGCCACCAGGGTTTCATAGCCAAGTAGTGCTGGGAGAAAGTTACACTCCCAGGAATGTGGAAAAGCTGTAAGTGGGGATAAGACAAGCACCACTGCTCACCAGGGCCCACCCGAAACCTAAGGGACATAGGGACTGAGGTAAAGTCAAGGACAGGAAACTTCCCGTTTCCATTTGTGGCTGGGAACCCCAGCTTGTACCACAGTGCTCCATAGCCAATTAGCGCCTGTAGAAAGCTAGCCTCCCAGGCACTCAGGACACAAAGACTAAGGAGGAAAAGTCAGGGACAGGAACCTTCCTGTTTCCATCTGTGGAGGGAGACCTCTGCCAGGGCCACCAGAGTCCCATAGCCAAGCAGCACCGGGAGAAAGTTACTCTCCCAGGAGCATGGAAGAGCTGTGAGTGGGGATAAGACAAGTACCACTGCTCACCAGAACCCACCTGAAACCCAAGGGACACAGGGACTGAGGTAAAGTCAGGCATAGGAACATTCTGGTTTCCATCTGTGGTGGGAGACCTCTGCCTGGACCACCAGGAGTCCATAGTCAAGTATCTCCAGAAGAAAGTTACCCTCCCAGGAGCATCAAAAGCTGTGAATGGGGATAAGACAAGCACCACTGCTCACTGGGACATGGGGACCTCAGTCTGGGCCACAGGGTTCCAGGAGAGAGCTGGTATCCCAGGAGTACTGGCACGCCTTCGAGTATAGACAAAACTACCTCTTCTGTTCAAACTCACTGGATCGAAAGGGACCCTTGCAGACCCATCAGGACACAGGAACCAAGGGACCACTGGGGACAAGATCCTTCTGGTTTCTGTCTGCACCCCAGAGCTGACCCTGTGCCACAGCTCTCCAAACTCAAACACCTCTCAAAGAGAGCTGGTCTTCAAGGAGTATTGATACAGAGGCCTGCAGGAGGGACAAGCCACAGCCAGACAGAGTAAGATCAGCTAACATCAGAGTTAACAAGATGGCAAAAAGCAAGGGCAAGAACATAAGGAACAGAAACCAAGGCTACTTGATACCATCAAAACCTAGCTCTACCACCACAGCAAGCCCTGGATACCACAACACACCAGAAAAGCAAGACTCAGATTTAAAATCAATTCTCATGATGATGATAGAAGACTATAAGAAAGAAAGAAATAACACCCTTAAAGAAATACAAGAGAATTGAGGTAAACAACTAGAAACCCTTAAAGAGGAAACACAAAAATCTATTAAAGAATTACAGGAAAACACAATCAAACAGACAAAAGAAATGAACAAAACTATCCAGGAGCTAAAAATAGAATAGAAACAATAAAGAAATCACAAAAAGAGAAAACCCTGGAGTTAGAAAAAGTAAGAAAGAGATCAGGAGTCATAGATGCAAGCATAACCAACACAATACAAGAGATAGAAGAGAGAATCTCAGGAGCAGAAGATACCATAGACAACATTGACACAACAGTAAAAGAACATACAAAATGCAAAAAATCCTAACCCAAAACATCAAAGAAATCCAGGACACAATGAGAAGACAGAACCGAAGGATAATAGGTATAGAAGAGAGTAAAGATTCCCAACTTAAAGAACTAGTAAATATCTTCAACAAAATCATAGAAGAAAACTTCCCTAACTTAAAGAAAGAGATGAACATATATATACAAGAAGCTTACAGAACTCCAAAGAGATTCGACTGGAAAAGAAATTCGTCCCATCACATTATAGTGAAAATAGCAAATACACAAAACAAGGAAAGAATATTAAAAGCAGTAAGAGAAAAAGGTCAAGTAACATATAAAGGCAGACCTATCAGAATTACACCAGACTTCTCACCAGAGACTATAAAAGCTAGAAGATCCTGGGCAGAACTCATACAGACTCTAAGAGAACACAAATGCCAGCCCAGGCTGCTATACCCAGCAAAACTCTCAATTAACATAGATGGTGAAACCAAAATATTCTATGACAAAACCAAATTTACACCGTATGTTTCCATAAACCCAGCCCTACAAAGAATAATAGATGGTAAACATCAACTCAAGGGAGGGAAACCATACCCTAGAAAATGCAAAAAAGTAATCTTTCAACAAACTGAAAAGATAGCCACACAAATGCAAAAGTAACATAGAAAATAACAGGAAGTAACAATCACTATTCCTTAATATCTCTTAACATCAATGGACTCAATTCCCCAATTAAAAGACATAGACTGACAGACTAAATCCATAAAGAGGACCCAGCATTTTGCTGCATTCAGGAAACACAACTCCGGGATAAAGACAAACACTACCTCAGAGTAAAGGGCTGGAAAACAAGTTTCCAGGCAAATGATGCCAAGACACAGACTGGAGTAGCCATTCTAATATCGGATAAAATCGACTTTCACCCAAAAGTCATCAAAAAAGACAATGAAGACACTTCATACTCATCAAAGGAAAAATCTACCAAGATGAACTCTCAATTCTGAACATCTATGCTCCAAATGCAAGAGCACCCACATTCATAAAAGAAACCTTACTAAAGCTCAAAGCACACATTGCATCTAACACAATAATAGTAGGAGACTTCAACACTCCACTATCATCAATGGACAGATCTTGGAATCACAGACTAAACAAAGACACAGTGAAGCTAACAGATGTTATGAACCAAATGAATTTAACAGATATCTATAGAACATTTCATCCTAAATCAAAAGAATATACCTTCTTCTCAGCACCTCATGGTACCTTCTCCAAAATTGACCATATAATCAGTCACAAAACAAACCTCAACAGATACAGGAAGATTGAAATAATCCTGTGCCTCCTATCAGATCACTATGGATTAAGGCTGGTCTTCAATGACAACAATAACAACAGAAAGCCCACATACACAGGGAAGCTGAACAATGCTCTACTCTATGACAACTTGGTCAAGGAAGAAATAAAGAAACAAATTAAAGACTTCCTTGAATTTAAAGAAAATGAAAGTACAACATACCCAAACTTATGG
>CM052700.1:74515803-74543092 GCA_028551405.1 Uromys caudimaculatus
TCTGGGGGAATCAGCATCCCTGATCTCAAGCTGTACTACAGAGCAGTTGTGATAAAAACTGCATGGTATTGGTACAGTGACAGGCAGGTAGATCAATGGAATAGAATTGAGGACCCAGAAATGAACCCACACACATATGGTCACTTGATTTTCGACAAAGGAGCTAAAACCACTCAGTGGAAAAAAGACAGCATTTTCAACAAATGATGCTGGTTCAACCAGCAGTCTACATGTAGAAGAATGAGAATTGATCCATTCTTCTTTCCCTGTACAAAGCTCAAGTCCAAGTGGATCAAGGACCTCCATATATAACCAGATACACTGAATCTAATAGAAGAGAAAGTGGGGGAAAGTCTCGAGCACATGGGTACAGGGGAAAAGTTCCTGAACAGAACACCAGTGGCTTATGCTCTAAGATCAAGAATCGACAAATGAGACTTCATGAAATTGCAAAACTTCTTTAAGGCAAAGGACACTGTCAATAGGACAAAACGGCAACCAACAGATTGGGAAAAGATATTAACCAATCCAACATCCAATAGAGGGCTAATATCCAATATATACAAAGAACTCAAGAAATTAAGACTCCAGAAAACCAAATAACCCTATCAAAAAATGGGGAACAGAGCTAAACAGAGAATTCTCAACTGAGGAAATTTGTAGGGCTGAGAAGTACCAAAAGAAATGTTCAACATCCTTAGTCATCAGGGAAATGCAAATTAAAACAAGTCAGAGATTCCACCTCACAACTGTCAGAATGGCTAAGATCAAAAACTCAGGTGACTCCAGATGCTGGCCAGGATGTGGAGAAAGAGGAACACTCCTGCATTGTTGGTGGGATTGCAAGCTGGTACAACCACTCTGAAAATCAGTTTGGCAGACCCTCAGAAAAATGGACATAATACTAACTGAGGACCTAGCTATACCTTTCCTGGGCACATGCCCAGAAGATGCTCCAACATGTAATAAAGACACATGCTCCACTATGTTCATAGCAGCCATATTTTTTTTCATAGCAGCCATGTTTTAATAGCCAGAAGCTGGAAACAACCCAGATGTCCCTCATCAGAGGAATGGATACAGAAAATGTGGTACATTTACACAATGGAGTACTATTCAGCTATTAAAAACAATGACTTCATGAAATTTGCAGGCAAATGGATGGAACTTGAAAATATCATCCTGAGTGAGGTAACTCAGTCACAAAAGAATGAACATGGTATATACTCACTGATAAGTGAATATTAGCCCAAAAGTCCCAAATACTCAAGTTTCACTTTACAGTAACCGCTGTACTGAGAGTGAGGTCCCAGATGGAGGAGTGGGAGAAGGGACTGAAGGAGCTGAGGCAGTTTGCAGCCCCATGGAAGGAGCAACAGTGTCAACTGGCCTGACCCCCCCTGGTCTTCCTGGAGGCTGGACCACCATCCAAAGAATACACATCGAGGGACCCATGACTCAGACCATATATGTGGCAGAGGAGGTCCTTGTTGGCCATCAGGGGGAGGAGAAGCTCTTGGGTCTGAGGGTGTCAGAGGTCCCAGTAAAGGGGAATGTCAAGATGGGAATACGGGAGTGGTTGGGCGCGTGGGTGGTAGGTGGATTACCCTCATAGAGGCAGGGGAGGGGGAAGGGATAGGGGATTTCCAAAGAGGAGCCCTAGAAAGGGGGAAACAATGGAAATGTAAATAAAGTATCAAAAAATAAAAATAAATGAAATAAAAATTAATTTTCTTCAATGACGTATTGCCCAAGCTGTTACTTTGGAGTAAGATGGAATAAAGGATGTCACAAAAGCCTTCTATGTCCCTCTTTCTCAACTGTAAGTCTTCAGTCATCAATATCACTGCAAAGTAGCTTCTTTGCCCCTTACAGTCAGTGGGAACATGGATCATGGACTTCCACATGGTTTCTGGTGACAGTGGGTGCCATGAATCTGAGCATAGTCTCTGTTGGGAATACAAACCATGGACATTATTAACATGGCCCTCTGCTACAGCACAGACCACAGACACCTTCATAGCTCTCCATAGCACAAGCCAAGGACATCAACATGGCCTCCAGGGCAACATGGGCTACAGATATCAATATGGTCCCTGGCAGCAGCCTGGGTCCATGGACATCAACATGGCTTCAACAGCAGCACAGACCAGGGACATCTTCCTGGCAATTGATGGTAACATAGGCCATGGACATCAACATGATCCCCAGCTGCAGAAAGACCATGAACTAGACATGGTTCTCTGCAGCAGCATGGAGCACAGACATCAACATGCTCTCAGGGAGCAGCACAGGGCATTCACATCAACATGACCTCAAGTAGCAATCTGTACCATGGACATTAATATGACTTCCTGTGTTAGCACAGACTACAGATGTTTAACTGGCCTCTGGCAGTAGCACAAGCCATGAACATCCTCATGGCCTTCAGTGATAGCCCAGACTGCGAACACCCACATGAACCCTGGGTCTCAACATGGCCTGGAGCAGAGGACCAAGGATAACCATGTGACCTTCAGGGTCAGCATGAACCATAGAGGTCTTTTGAGGAGGACCAATCCAGAAAACTGATCTTCACCTCAGACAACTCATGTGTCTGGGCAGAATGTTTGGGAGCAAAGTCTTCACAGGCTCAATGCTACTGTGTAACCACTTGTTGGTGCTACTCAGTAAGGCCATGTTCTCAGTCTATAGCAGCTTTCTCTCATATCTCTCACCACCATCATGTCTCTAGTTCCAACTGTCTCCACTGTGCACTCACCATTACCAAGATTCCTCCATCTTTCACACATGGTAAGCATATTTGCTTATCACAGTAGCACTGGAAATTACAGTGTGTCACATAATATTTTTTCACCCAAATAGTTTTACATCCAAATAATCATTGCAATGAGTCATTGGTCTGGTTCAAGGTTTTGGTTTCTGAAACACTATAAATATAGGACCACTGTCGAGACTTGTCTCCAGCTGTTGCCCAGAGTCAGGGTGGTGTATTTCTCAAACTCCCCAGAGCTCCAAGCAATACTGGTGGCCTCAGCCATCTTTATTTTACTTCCATCCAACTGACTTTTTCATATTTGAACACACATTATATTTTGAAAGAAATACTATATAATATTCAGGATATACTATTTACACTCTTAGTAATAAACTACATCTGAAATAAACACATCTGAAAAATTGGCACAGCAAAAACTATATTATACACTGCTTTCTCATTTATAAGTAAGAGCCTACCATTTACTAGAATACCACAGAATACCATCTTAACAAGAATGTATGCCAAAGACCTTAGCATTGAATGTACCAACATGTCACAGAACAATAGCTGACTCCCACTAATTGTATTCATTGCCACTTCCCAAACAGCTGTGTGGAGCAACATGAAATAAATTTTTTGTCATTTGGGATAATTTTGATTTTTACCCTTACCAATTGTGATGGCTAGTCTTGGTTGTTAATTTGACTACATCTAGAATTAACTAAAACTCAAATGTCTGGGTACACCTGTAAAAGTTTTTTTTTCCTTAATTAAAACATTTGCAGTGAAAAGGCCCATTTTAACCTGGATCTTTGAGGTAGGATGACAAATCTTTAATACAGATTTTTAAGGTGGGAAGATCCACCTTTAATCTGGGTCACAAGTGCTACTAGCAGCCTATACAAAAGACACAGAAGGAAGTTCTCTCTTTTTGTCTGCTGGCTCTCATTCTCAATAGCAAGTCCATTCCTTCACTGACATCAGAGCCTACCTCTACAGGATTCTAGCATATACTGAAGACAAACTTACACATCCAGCCTCACAGAATGAACAGCTACTAGATTCTTAGATCTTCTGTCTACAGGCAGCCATTGTTGGATTAGCTGGACCACAGCCTGTAAGCAACTCTGATATATCTCCTTTTTATTTTCAATATACAGATATAGACTCATTCTTTAAGTTCTTCCTCTTGAAAACCCTGATTAATATGCCAATTCCAGTGAAAACTAGCCTTTTAAAATACCACATAATTAGAAAATATCTTCATAGAATTCTTAGACAATATTACTTCATTAAACAGTCCTTGAGTAATTGTACCATTAACTTCTTCAGGTCTCCTTATTATGACTCTTGGCTTCAAAATAGTGAAAGATGTTAACCTAGTAACCTTTCATCTCACAACTAAATTATCTTGATCTACATGTAACCTCTTAACTTCTAAGCCTTTTTCAACTGTAGCTCACCAAAATTCTTTTTTTTTTTAATTTATGATCATTAAAAATAAAGCTTTAATGACCATAATCCTGTGTACTGGCTGGTTTATGTGTCAATTTGACACAAACTGGAGTTATCACATAGAAAGGAGCCTCTCCTGTGTGGGGCGGTGGTCTGTGGCAGGCAATCTGACACCCGGTTGAGCACAGGCAGAAAACTCTGGGAGACCCAGTGGAATATCCACGAGAGACCAAAATATGTTTTTGGCCGATGCTCCCGGAAGACTCCTGTAAAAACAGCTACAGCTTTACAACCCCTATATAAAGAGAGGCCTGGCATGTGAGATGTGTCACATAGAAAGCAACTCTGAGTCCTCCCACAAGCAAATGAGGTACTGCAAAACCCCCAGACCAAACCAATGGGAAGTATCGGTTGCCAAACTCCTGACCCCTCCCAAATAGTATATTAAACCGTCCTAACCTGTGTAACCCCCCACCCCCGCCTGCCCGCCACCGCCATCCAGAAGGAATATAGGTGTGAGAACTACTCTGGCGTCTGAGAGCTTCTATCATAAGAGCTGTAACACTTTCGGCCCAAGAAGAGATCCGTCAGCACAGGGCGGCAAGTGCAATGTTTTAGCGTGATCCCAGTGGCAGCTGCAGGGACCTAGGTGGAGGAGACTCCATCCCCACTCGCGCTCCCTCCCCTGCCAGAACTCTCGCATTCGGCTGGGCCAGAGACCCCCCGGGGAAGGGTCCCAGCATGCAGCCCAGCACCCTTGAGGAAATATCTCCATGAGATCCAGCTATAAGGCATTTTCTCAATTAGTGATCAAGGGTGGAAGGGCCCATTGTGGGTGGTGCCACCCCTGGGCTGGTAGTCTTGGTTTCTATAAGAGAGCAAGCTAGGCAAGCCAGTGGAAGCAAGCCAGTAAGTAACATCCCTCCATGGCCTCTGCATCAGCTCCTGATCCCTGACCTTCTTGAGTTCCAGTTCTGACTTTCTTTGGTGATGAACAGCAACATGGAAGTGTAAGCTGAATAAACCCTTTCCTCCCCAACTTGCTTCTTGGTCATGATGTTTGTGCAGGAATAGAAACCCGGACTAAGATATCCTGGAACTTACAAGGCTGAGGCAAGAAGATGAAGAGTTTGAGGGCAGGCTAGAGTACACAGTGAGACCCTGAACAAGAGAAAAATACCTAGAAAATGGGAAAATAGAGTGAGTAAAACTAGCTCTGTGATAAATTTAGGAAGAAGTACGTGTTTTCCTTTTGTTATTGCAAGTTTTTTTCTTATTACATGTATTTATTTGTGGCATGGTGGGTGTGGTTGACAACTTGTAGGGATCTGTTTTCTCCCTTCTCACATGAGGTTCTGGGATTGAACTTGGGATATCAGGTTAATGCAGCTAGTGACTTTACCTATTGTTGCTGGCTGTTGTTATTGTTGCTGTTGCTCCTGTTGTTCTTGTTCTGTTGTTCTGGGGCAGGATTTTGATATGCAGCCCAGGCTGTCAATCCTCCTACCTCAGTTTCTTGAGTAGCTAGATTCAGGGAATATATAATTATATATAGCTTTAAGAATAATTTTTACAGTAAATATTGCATGTTGTTATTTTGTCTGTTAATGTAATTAGCGTGTCTCGTCTAATTGGTGCAACAACCACATTTGATAGACTATTACTACTCATATTTCAATAACAAAGGCTTACAGCTATAATTGTCTCAAAGTCAGGCAATGGGAAATGAACATCATAATGGGGCTAGTTGATGTCAGATGGCAGAGTATTTTGTCAATGACAAAACTGCATTATTTTCTGAACTGCATAATTTATTTATATATTACTTTTGTAAATAAAAATTAAGAGACTTAGAAGAAATAGAGCTTTAAATCTAGATGTGACTGGGAAAAGTAGCTCCTAAAACTATTCAAACACCTGCCTCAAAAAAAAAAAGAAATTGCATAAAATCAAAAAGAATATACTTTATTTCCTTTCTTTCTTCATTATATAACTTTCTATCATGTTCTTTATCGTTTAATTTCCTTCATCACTTTAATAACAACAAAAATACTTGAAAATAAATACATTAAAAAAAAACCCTGCCAGCGACAACTATTAACCAACCCTGTATATAATACAGTGTATCTATACCATGTCTGTCGAGATCATTCTCTTCACCCCATAAGTTATTCTGTCTCCCATTTATTCAATTCAGCAACTTCTATCACATTATAACGTACTAATTGCACCAACATGACCAACTCTAGGAAAAGTCCTAACACTAGTATCCCTCAGATGATTGGATTTGACCCTAAAACTCTGAATATTCCTCTGTTGCCATAGGTTTGTCAATTACCACTCAGACACCCAAATTAATTAAATTATAATTATTTTTAAAAACCCAAAACCCACACTATTACTGATAATTATCCCCTTCTATAATTTCTATGTGGTCTCTAAACAATGACCAACTATGGAAAAGCATCATTGCTCTTTATCTATGGAAACATTACTGATCAATATTTGAAAACCTTGTCTTTCATCAAAACTATTAACCCACTCATTCGTTGATTTACTATCATTGTCTAATATTTCAGCATTATGAAAATTTGGTTCCCTGGTTGCCATCTGCTTAACCTGTAAATAATCCTTGGCAATGCACTGTATGTGTAACACACAGAAAAATGGTATCTATTATGCATATATGGCTAAGAGGTCAGCTATAATTGAATCTTTCAATATTGTCATACCCAGTGCAACTGTTTTTCATCTATTCATTTCTTTGTGCAGAACAAAAACCGTACTATGGTTTGCATACATTCTTTAAGATGAGAGCCCCAGAATTATATTTAGTATATCAGTTTAGGTGAAAGTGTTTATAAGTTATGTCTTACTGTGATGGCAAATATTCCTTTCAGGAGCAACTGTTACTACAAATGGTATATCAGCTGCCCCTTACATCCCCTCTGCTTTTAGTCAAGCAGCTCTGAGAATTATCAATTAATAAGATTCCTTCACACTCTTCTTTGCCTTTCATTTTATTTTTCCATTCTCATAGTCTTGGTAATTATTCACCTTCTATGCATGCATGAAACAAATTGAAATAGCACATTACAAATAAGTTCCAGTGAGAACAAAACCTCATTCCACCCTTTGAAAGGACTAAGTTTAGACCAGGCTGACTCCATGACAGGATGCCACCTGACAGTTTGGGAGACTAGGCCTAAGTTTCCCAGAATTGAGAACTTGGATCCAGAAACCTGTGGTCAGCCAACCACAGCATGGGCAGCCAATCAGAGGACATCTTGTCATCTAGCCTGAAGTAAGAACAGGTAGCTAGAATGAGGAAGCAACTCCCCTGGGAAGCCTCTAAAACCTAGAATCAGTCAGACCCCTAAAGATAGAGCTAACCAATAAAGGTAAAAGGGCACATACCCTGGAATTTCCCTGACAATAAAAGCTAGGCTTGTAGGTCCACTAGGAGTCTCCATTCCCAAATGGAGAAACCCATGAATGCAGGAAATTCAGTTGAATAAAAGCCCTTTGCTTTTATATACTATTTGAGTTTGGGGTATCATTCTCCGGAGATTTTTGGACCCTTATACCATGTTATATTGTTAAAGGTATTTTGAGCCTCATGTTTTTCATTCTCTGCCTACTTCCACAGGTATTATTCTCTTCTGCTCTTTTATGAAAAGAACATAATTATACTTCTGCCAATTCTCTTGACATTACACTATATTTTACTAATGCAACCTTGCACTCAATTTATAACCTATTTTGTACTTCATGAAAAATCATACTTTTACATTCCATATATAATTTTATACAACCACAGGCTGTGTTGGACAGGACCCAGAACCTTTTGCCTGCTAGTAGGTAAGTCCTTTACCCTGAGATTCACCTTCACTCCAATATGCTACAATTAATTAATAAATAAGAACTTGCATTGAACAACCTAGGTCAGTTGAAGATGCTTTTTAGGTATTGAGACAGCATTTAATTAGAGAGTTTCAATACTCCTCAGAACACACACACACACAAATTACATACTTTTCATTTGTCATTATCCTCAGGTGAGAGACGATTCCAGTTGATATGAGTGTCACCTACGAAGGAACCTGCTTGTAAATGGAGATGTGTGACAATGATTCTGAAAACTTGTATTTGGAAAACTCCATTAATCCCTGTAAAACAGAAACAAAAACTGAAAACCAGCTGTGTTGGGAACCAACAGGCTTTGGCCTGACTAGTAGGCCTGAGTCTTAGTTTCCCAGACCCAGTGCCTCAGGCTGCTCAGAAATCAAGTGACCAGCCTGCAGTTTTAGAGACATTCCGTTTGTCCCCATCTGTGGATTAAGGGAGATCTTGTGATGTTTTGTTGTACATGACATCTTGCAAGAACGTTGACCTTCTGGAACTTCCCTGCCCCTATAACTTCCCGCTTCTTTTGCTTTATATTTGGCTCAGAATTAAAGTTCTTTGGAACTGGATCGGATTATCATCTTGCTCCCAAGGTATCTTTTTGTCTCTTGTGTCTTTCCTTCATCCAGCAGTTCCCTCCTCAAACCCTTGTTGAAGGTCCCCCAGGAGGTACCCCCGGGCGGAGTAGCGGTCGAAGGTCCTGCAGGTGGGGCACAGCTGTACAACCAGCCCTTTCCAGCAAAGAAGAGGAAAGAACAGGAAGGAGCTGTGAGTTTGAATACCTTTAAGGATCCTTGTGCAGCCAGGCTGTGGTGGCACATAATTTTAATCCCAGCACTTGGGAGGCAAACGCATGTGGATCTCTGTGAGATCAAGGCCAGTCTGGTCTACAAAGTGAGTTTCAGGACAGCCAGGCCTACATAGAGAAACCCTGTCTTGAAAAGCCAAACACCTCCCACACACACAAAAGAAAGGAAGGAAGGAAAGAAGGAAGGAAGGAAGGAAGGAAGGAAGGAAGGAAGGAAGGAAGGAAGGAAGGAAGGAGGGAAAGAAGAAAGGAAGAAATGAGAGAGAGAAAAAGAGGGAGAGAAAGAAATGCTCGCTGAATTTTAGGGGAAAAGAAAAAGCAACCAAAAGAACATGACTTACCAGAAGATGGCCAAAGCTTTAGGGAAATGTGCCAGGAATGGGGACATCACCAAAATCCAGAGACAATTGACCTACCAGTTCAGTGAGCCTGTTCTCCAGAGAGTCACATCCAATCAATGATGAGGAATATCTCAGTTTAAAACACTGGAATACAACTGCTATGCATATGCCAATTACGATGAAGGAAGCTGCCTCTGTTTTTCACTAAAGTCTCCCACTTTTTGCCTTACTAGCATGACAAAACCCCAAACTTCAGGATCTTTCTAAAGCAAACAACTGTCTTCTCTATTGACAGGTTCCACACTCATGAATCAAAAGCATTAAGGGAAACTGTCTGTCCTAAACATGTGCAGCCACTTTAGATAGTGTTTACACTATATTGGTGTTAAAGGAATGTAAAGATGTTTGAGAAGGATACTTCCAGATTATATGTGCATATCTTGCTGTTTATGACAGACTTAGCATCTGTGGATTGTGTATCCAAGGATATCCTGTAGCCAGTCTCCAAGAGATTCTAAGGAAGAAGCACACTGAAGAACATCCTAATCAATGGACCAGTTGCTTTTTGTAAAATAGAATACCCTGCACTAGGACATAATCTTACTAATGAACTGTAGGGGTGACCTGCACCTGCACATATTATATCAAATGGCTATGTGGATGTGCCCCTGTTTTTTCAAATGTTATTTGCTGTACGGGTAGAGGCAAGTACTGGCAGGATAATTGGTATTGTCATTTCTGTGATCCATTACCTGCTTTCTACATGTAAATGCTTGTCCTTCCTACCTAAAAGATGATTCTCTGAGATTATCATGTTAAAAAGCAAGCAGCAATGGTGAAGGTCACATAGCCCTCAATGCCAAAAAGCTACACAGACAGATGGACCAAACAGGCCTTGTCCTGCTGCCGATCAGTTTAGGCTGGATGAATAAGGAGTGTGAGTCTTTGCAGAATAAAGAGCTGGTGGCTGGAGCTGGGGCAGAATGACAGGACAAGAGGACAGAAGTGGGAAGAAGCATGGCCAGGAAGTAGAGCAATGGGAGTCACATAGAGAGGTGCTGTGGCAGGGAAGTTGGGTTGAGTCTGGTGGGCTAGCTGAAGAACTGCCCCAGCAAACTGGCCAACAGTCTTACACTATACAGATATCTCCAAGTCTTTATTCTTAAATCCCAAGCAGAACCCCCAAAAACCTTGCAATAATGAACAATTTTATTTCAAGCAATCTAACTATGAAAGTATTGAATGAAAAACTTCCTGCCATGTATACAAGTGAAAAATCACTCAACATGTAAGAGCTTTACGGGAGATGGGGGGGGGGGGTGATAGGAAAATTGAGACAGAATGTATTCATGGTTTTAATACCCACAGTGGATTGTTATCTATTTTTATAATATCCAATCTAATAGGTAGAAGGAGATCTCTTTGTTGATTTGATTTACATTTTCCATTTATAGAAGTATATTTTATTTTGAGTTTTTGTTTTGAGACAGGGTTTCATTATGAAGTCCTGGCTGGCCTGATACTCACAGAATCACCTCTTAACTATCATGCCCTAAGATTAAGTGTGTGTGCCATTGCACCTGGCTAGTTTTACATCTTATGTGTAATCCATTTTTGGTATATATATATCCATCCATATCCTTTCTTCTGTATTAGGATTGTTATTTTTGATTGTCAACTTGACCGGATTAAGGAATGTCTATGGAACTGGGGTTGACCAGGCCTATAATTCAAGCTCTTTGGTAGGCTGAGCCAGGAGAATGGCCAGTTTTAACTGTCAACTTTACACAACCTAGAATCTCAATTGAGAAATTATGTAGATCAGGTTAGTTTATGTGTATTTCAATGGGAGGGATTCTCTTGATTTTTAATTGACCTAGCCCACTGTGGGTGGCAGTACTCCTTAAATTGGAATAGGTCTGAATAATATAAGTGAAGAATCTAGTAAATAGTGATTCAGTGATAGATTTATCACTGAAAGCCCATGTCACCATGCATGACAACACATGAAAGCTGGATGCATAGAGTTCCCAGTATGACTTGCAGGTAGTTTAGCTGTGTCTCCTCTCTCCAGAAGTTGTTACCCTGGTGGAGGAGTCTTGTGACTCTTATGAGCTTTGGAATCTTCCAAAGACTTAATTTTTTTTTTTTTTTTACTTTTTGGGATTTATAGCCGGGCAGTGGTGGCGCATGCCTTTAATCCCAGCACTTGGGAGGCAGAGGCAGGTGGATTTCTGAGTTCAAGGCCAGCCTGGTCTACAGAGTGAGTTCCAGGACAGCCAGGGCTACACAGAGAAACCTTGTCTCGAAAAACCAAAAAAAAAAAAAAAAGTTTTAGGGATTTGTAAGTTTGCTTTACTGCCTGAATTAATGAGCCTCTAACTAAAAGGAATATTTCAATTTGGAGGAAGTTGCCAGACAGCAGAGATCTTTCTGTTAAACTGTATAATCTTTAATTACATTTATTTTGCTTCATTGTGTTTAGTAGATAGATCCCATACATATAAATGATTTTTAAAACAGTTGCTTATTCTATTTGTAGGCTATTATAGGTGAGATTGTCATCTTAATTTCTTAATTTGTTGTATATTGAAATGCTATTGATTATATGTGTACATATGTATGTGCCTGTGCATTTCTGTTGCTAAGAATTGAGTCCAGGGTTCAACACATGCCAGGCAGTACCCTGCCACCAAGCTACAGTCTCAACCCCTGCTGTTATTTTTTTTTTTTTAGTTAATTTTTTATTTATCAGTTCTAACTAGGTTTTTGTTGCTGTGGCTAGTACCTTTGAATTTTTCTATGTAAGATAATGGGCTTTGGTGAAGATGTGGAGAATGGGGAACTCATAAACTGTTGGCACTAATACAGGTTAGTATAAGCATTACGAAAAATAACAAGAAATTTCCACATAAAACTTAAAGCAAAGCTACCACATGCAGTACAGTACAGCAATCCTAGTTTTGAGTGTTTTCCCAGAGTAGGTAAAATCACTGTAGCAAAGAGACATCTGAGCTTCCATGAACACTGCCATGGAATATGTATATATACACAAGCACATCCATGGCTAACCTCAAAACTACTAAGCAGCCATGATAGTAGAAAGGAACTATTAAGAAAGAGCAAAAGCAACAGTGGGAAGAGGGAAACAGAGTAAAAAGTAGTGAATATAATCAAAATAAATTACATATATACTGTGAGGACTAATCTTGATTTTCCAGTTGATTGAATCTGAGATCAATTCAGCTACATGCCTTTGGACCAGATCTGTTAAGATATTTCTAGGAATGAGTAAATGAGGTTAAGGGAGAGATCTTCGCCAAAACAGAACGATGAAGAGATAGCAGTGACTCTTACATACACACCTTCACCCTTGCTGGAGTCTGCATCCACACTGCGTCCACACTGCATCCATACTGAGTCCACACTGAGTCTACATTGAATCAACACTGCATCTACACTGAGTACAAACTACATCCACACTGCATCCACACTGTGTCTACACTATATCCACAGAGTCCACACTGCATCCATACTGTGTCCACACTGCATTCACACTGCATCCACACTGAGTCCACACTGTATCCACAGAGTCCACACTGCATCCACATTGTGTCCACACTACATCCACACTGAGTCTACACTGCATCCATACTGTGTCCATACTGCATACACATTGAGTCCACACTGCATCCACACTGTGTCCACGCTGCATCCACACTGTGTCCACAATGCATCCACACTGTATCCACACTGAGTCCAGACTGCATTCACATTGAGTCCCGACTGTTGCTGCTGATGATATGGCTTTTGCTGCCATTAGAACCCAGATTTGGCATTCCAAAGTGAACTGAAGACTAGTGACTCTCTGGAAATCCTCCAACCTTCAGCACAAATTAGAACTCCTGAGGCATTCAGTCTCATGGACTGGGAAGCTGCTGGCTCTCCATCTCTTGAAAGCATGCAGATAGCTTCTGTTGGACTACCAAGTTCATATTGTATAACCAGCCTAATAAATTACCGTTGTAATATATACTTATTCTATCAGTTCTTTTCCTCTAGAGAACCCCAACAGACACATAAAATTTAATAAGAAAGTCCATTGCTTTGTGTAAGAAATACATGCTAATAAAATTTAAGCATTATTTGCAACAAAAAATAGTTCTAAAAGTCTGGTATATGATACATTGAAATATATACTTATACAGCATTTGGGATATGTGGATCATAATCTTTGGATGTTTGGATGAACTACTCTTGTGTCTTTAATGTGAACTGAGCCCCTCCCATGTTTGAGCAAGTGGTTGGTCCTCAACTAGTGGTTCTATATAGAAAGTCTGTGAATTCTTTAGGAAATAGGGCCTAATTAGAAGAAATGGGTCACTGTGGCTGTGCCTTGAGTCTTGTCAGCCTACCCCACCCACTTTCTGTTCACTCTCTGCTTCTTGACCTTCTTGAGTGCAGGTGCAATGTAAACAGTGAGCTTCCTGATCCTGTTGTGATCCCTTCAATGCCATGATGGATTGAAACCCCCATCCCCATCAGAACTGTGAGCCAAAATAAGTTCTTTCTCTCACAAGTTACTTTGGTCGGGTTATTTTATCACAGCAACAGAAATATAACTAAGACAGCTAATGTTTGTAGATTATTCATTTCTAGTTGATATTCTTTTTTTTAAGTTCACTGGGCTAAAGAAATAGTCGGCCTTGATTTTGCCACCCTATTATAGTATTATTTAGAATGTATTTCAGGGTTGATGCTAAATTGTTGGTGATAGACTAATACACTGAATAAGTTTTAAAGTACTTTTAAAGAATTTGTATAAGTAATTGAATTCAGTGTATATAGATAGATAGATAGATAGATAGATAGATAGATAGATAGATAGATAGATAGACAGACAGATGGATAGATCATAGATAGAGATTTTGTTTTGTTTCATTTTTTATTTTAAGAGTAGCTTTATTGAGTTCAGGTGAGAACTATCCATTAGATTTAGCAAAACAAAACAAAAACCAAAAACAAAAAGAACAATCAAATAAAAAAACCCAAAGCAACAACAAAAAAACCAGACAAAGTCAGTGAACTTTGAACTAGATCTCAGCTTATTGTGAAAGTGTTTTTGTTCATCTAGTTGTCTGAGGTTAGAATATAATCTGTTAAACATAAAATACTTACATTTATTTTTGCTTAATGCATTCTAATGGTAATTACACTGATGTTGACAAATTGATAACTTTTTACTGATTGCTACTCTCTAGCCAAAGGTTGATAAATGCTGAGTAGTCTTTGTGAATACAGAGTATCAATGGGAAGAGTTGAAGTTATGAATAAGGTTGGTAAACTTATCTATTTTTTTTAAATTGTGCATAAAATTTTATCTAGTATACTTATTTTTAGGAATTTAGCTTGACAGAAATATGTACGCACTTTGGGATATCTGTCACAGTATTATATACAATGATGAATTCTGAGAAACATGTCAAAATTAAATACAGAAGTAATAAATTATAAAATTACTTGTAGACATTTTGATAATAATTAAAATGCTATTTTCTAGGCTAAAACTTTAGAAGCCAATATTATCATCATGTTATAAATTCACATTATAAATATGATTAAACTAAATTAAACCACTTTGTAAAAACATTATGTAATTGGAAATTATTTCTGATAGATCAACTCTTACAGTTTTATAGGCCATTCATTTTTCTCCTTTGAAATGACAAAGGTAAGTTGACTTCAGTCAAAATAGCACACAACCTAATCTCATAAATCACACCTTAAATGTTACTTGTTTTCGGTAGGTTTTGAAAACTTACTACTGTCCCTCTCGACTAGAAATAAGTTGACAATGCCTGACTAAATTCAGAGAAAATAAATATTAGTCTTCTAAAATATACAGGACCCACCTCCCTAATGTGATCATAAAATTCAAATACCTCCAAAGTTCTCCCTTCAAGATATGTTACCTTCACTCTGAGCAAAAAGCAACATTCCTTTGTGTTTCCCAAGGCCATTACACTTAGATTCATCAGATACCTATAACACTTCCTGAAGTTACCCCTTAAATATTTCTATTTGACCAGCATGAAGTGTCCTTCCTTTATCTTTTTTGATAACTTTTGTTGAAAGTTGATTTTATTTGATATTAGAATGGCTACTCCAGCTTGTTTCTTGGGACCATTTGCTTGGAAAATTGTTTTCCAACCTTTTACTCTGAGGTAGTGTTTGTCTTTGTAACTGAGGTACATTTCCTGTATGCAGCAAAATGCTGGGTCCTGTTTACAAATCCAGTCTCTTAGTCTATGGCTTTTTATTGGGGAATTGAGTCCATTGATGTTAAGAGATACTAAGGAAAAGTTATTGTTGATTACTGTTATTTTTTATGTTCTTTTTATGTTTGTGTGGCTATTTTCTTTTGAGTTTGTTGAAAGATTACTTTCTTGCTTTTTCTAGGTTGTAGTTTCTCTTCTTGTGTTGGTATTTTCCATCTATTATCCTTTGTAGGGCTGGATTTGTGGAAAGATATTGCGTAAATTTGGTTTTGTCATGGAATATCTTGTTTTCTCTGTCTATGGTAATTGAGAGTTTTGCTGGGTATAGTAGCCTGGGCTGGCTTTTGTGTTCTCTTAGGTTCTGTATGAGATCTGCCCAGAATCTTCCAGCTTTCATAGTCTCTGGTGAGAAATCTGGTATAATTCTGGTAGGTGTGCCTTTATATGTTACTTGACCTTTTTCCCTTACTGCTTTTAATATTTTTTCTTTATTTAGTGAATTTGGTGTTTTGATTATTACATGACAGGAGGAATTTCTTTTCTGGTCCAGTCTATATGGAGCTCTGGAGGCTTTCTGTATGTTTATGGACATCTCTTTCTTTAGGTTAGGAAAGTTTTCTCCTATATTTCTGTTGAAGATATTTACTAGCCCTTTAAGTTAGGAATCTTCACTCTCATCTATATCTATTATCCTTAGGTTTGGTCTTTGCATTGTGTCCTGGATTTCCTGGATGTTTTGGGTTAGGAGCTTTTTGCATTTTGCATTTTCTTTGACTGTTGTGTCAATGTTTTCTATGGTATCTTCTGCACCTGAGATTCTCTCTTCTATCTCTGTTGGTGATGCTTGTATCTATGACTCCTGATCTCTTTTCTAGGTTTTCAGTCCCCCCAGTTGTCTCCCTTTGTGATTTCTTTATTGTTTCTGTTTCCACTTTTAGATCCTGGATGTTTTTGTACAATTCCTTTACCTGTTTGGTTGTGTTTTCCTGTAATTCTTTAAGAGATTTTTGTGTTTCCTCTTTAAGGGTTTCTAGCTGTTTACCTGTGTTCTCCTATTTTCTTAAGGGAGTTATTTATGTCCTTCTTAAAGTCCTCTATCATCATCATGAGAAGTGATTTTAGATCCGAATCTTGCTTTTCTGGTGTGGTAGTGTATCCAGGATTTGCTATGGTGGGAGAATTGGGTTCTGATGATGCCAGGTAACCTTGGTTTCTATTGCTTATGTTCTTGCACCTGCCTCCTGACATCTGGTTATCTCTAGGGCTACCTGCCCTCCCTTTATCTGACTGGAGCCTGTCCTTGCTGTAATCCTGGTTTGTGTCAGAACTCCTCATAGACCAGCTGTCTCTGGGATCCTCTGATTGGATCCTGAGATCCTTGGCGTGACAGTGATCCTGGGAGTCAAGCCACCTCTGTGACCTTGAGATTCTGGTGTGACCAAGCTCCTGGAATCCTGTGATCCTAGGCATGTTAGAGCACCTGGGAGTTGAGCTTCCTCTGGCTGCTGTGGGACTTTGAGCCCAAGGTCTGTTCAGGGCACCACCCAGAATGGAAGGGTAGAGATCTTAGTACATTCTATCCGTTCTGTTCCTTTAGAGAACCTGACTAATAAGGCTCTAAAATCATGTGCTCAAGGCATACTGAATTTGCTCTCTCATATACAAATTCACCACTATTAGAAAACTCCATGGATTTAATCTATTTTTGTAAGACCCCCACCCCTCAGTCAGTGGTACTTACTTCGAGATGCCCCAGAATGATACACCTAGATGCAGATTGATGCAAAAGCAAGATGTTTATTTTCCTGCGCTTCGGGGTCAACCCTCAATCAGTTCCTCTAGGCGAGGATGAGAAGGTGACCCCGAATGGCTATTACAAGCAGTTTTTATACTTTTTAGGAGCACAGGTTACATCAGCAAGGTTACAGTTCAACCTTCTTGGCTAAGCAAAAATCTATTGGCTAGCAAGCATGGCATGCATCTGAATTCTACCTGGAATTTCCAGAGGGTCAGAATTTTTTACTCAAGAATGTTTCTTTGGGTGGAGAATAGAATTTGGCCTAGCCTTGATCCCTGGTGAGAGGGGTGAACTGTAAGGAGGGTGTGGGACTGGCAAAAGCCCTTAGGGTCCCACATTTTCAGAATCCACTTTAAATGCTCAGGAAGCCCCTGAAAAGCCCTGTATAGAAAGTTTCAAAGAAGTTTCTAGTGCAAGTTAGCCACTTGTTCCCCTCCTTTCTATTCCTCCCAAACCCATTCCACACTTGCTCCTGAAACCCCAAAGGAAGATTACTAGATCACTATTTTGTTTCTTTGTCTTGTTCTCAGTGATGTTTTACAAGGTTTTGTTGCTTTTTATTTTGCTCATTATCATCGTGTGTGTGTGTGTGTGTGTGTGTGTGTGTGTGTGTTATCCAATGGGGGTAGATGTCATGTGCTTGCTATAGTGCATGTGGTGGTTAGAGAATACTTTCAGTACTGGACTCTTTTTCCACTGCTTTGGAGCAGGGCCTCTCTTATTTTTGGCAAGAGAAATTTTGCCTGAGAAATTCTAGGCAATTCTCTTCTCTCTGCCTCTCATATCGCTGTAAGAGTACTGAGATTACAGGTTTAAGATACTTCATCCAGCTTTTTTACAGAGGTCAGAGCTTGCACAGCGATCACTTTTACCCATGGAGCCATCTTGCTAGTCTCTCTTTATTTTTTAATACCCTATAACTGCCAAAAAATTTGGATTTCCCCACCAAGAGTGCATTCACAAAAGAGCTATGCTGTGGATTAGATCTTAAATCTGCCTCTAAAGCTCACAGGTTGAAGGTTTGAGCCACACACAGTGAAACAATATTCACAACTGGAGAATCTGGGAGGTGACTATCACAAGAGTCTGGTCATCCATGGATGAATGTAGGTAGTTAGGGGTTTATAGACTAGTGGGAGGTGGTAGAAACTGTAGGAAGCACACTGTAGTGGGAAGAAGTAAGTTAATGAAGAACATATTCTTAAAGGGTATATTTTCTTCCTTGCCCCCTCTCTCTCTACTCCCTGGGATAGGCAGCTTCCCCCCAACACACACTTCTACCATGATACACTGTCTCAGCACAAGCCTAAAAGGAATCAAGTCAAATGTTCTTGAAGTAAAACCTGTAGAAAGCAGAGCCTAAAATCTTCTTGAAGTAAAACCTGTAGAAAACAGAGCCTAAATAAGCGTTTCTTTTTAAATTGATTTCTCTGGTTGTGTACCACAAAGGTGGAAAGCTAATACATAATGCATTGGGGAAGAAGAAGCTGGACTCATGCACACTGACTGCTCCTGGATCATAAAAATCCTGTGCTGAACTGGGGGTGCAGCTCAGTGGTAGATGTTTGCCTAACACATGCAAAAGTCTGAATTCCATTCAATTGTAAAAAGTTAAAAATAATCACTCTCGAGTTTGGACCAGATGCTAAGATTGATGTCTGTATTTTAAAGTACTAGTGGCTTTACTTAGTTAAATACTGAACTACCATGGAATTAAAAGTAGAAACTGACATGCACTGAAGTTGGATATGGGGCTGTGGTGTACTGAGTAAGGAAGGGTTTCTCTCATTGTCGACTTCCTCCCTTTACTTTTGTCAAAAGAACTGTGTGATTTCTGTTTATTCTCTTCTCCTGGATTTCTCACACAGGTCAATTTATGTTGAAATCTGTGATGTGCTAAAGGAAAGCCCTGGGCCATTCTATTTCCTACACATGGTGATGGGTAGAACATGTCATTGAGATTCACTGACTATAATTATAGCAATTTCATTTGACAGAAACATAAAAAGAGAAATAATTGTTGAGCTCTACTTTGTGCCTGCTGGCAGACTGATCACCACTGAGGATAAAATGCTGAACAAAGGTTAAGTATTGAACTCCTTCAGGTTCTAGTCCACAAGGTTTCCAAATAGTGGTCTGTGTTCTATTATAGAGGTTTTGTTATAGCTGATTGATATCAGTTGGCACTGAAGTAGAATATGTGACTAATTATTATATACTGCCATAATGATTTATTTAGTGATTTACTTAAAGCACTGCTGTACTACCTAATCACTAAGCATGTTTTCACTTACCATTGGAACAGAATGACCTGGAGAAATAGCTGAAACAATGGTCTGTTGCCCTTAACCTGCTGTCTGCCATGTTACTTCTGAAAAATCTCCCTTGCTTGCCCACCTCACCTTGAGGTTTTAGTGTATAAAAGGAGAATGAAAACCATATATAATGCTATAGCCTTTCAGGAGCTAACCTGGCTTCAGTCTACCTGTGACATCTCTCTTCCATTCTCATTGACACTTATTCCAAAAAGATTCCCACATCAGAATTGTTGGCTGTTCATGCCAACTCAAGAGGCAGGGAGTTTTTGTAAACTTTGCATGTTTTCTAAGCTTTGTAAACTGTCAAGGCACCCAGACAGAGCAGAGTTGATACACTTGCATTGGAAAGACGGTCACCTCAGCTAGAACAGTACTTCTGTAGAGGAAGCTTTGCCCTTCAGAGCTGCAACACTTTCAAGGATGCCTCTAAATATTCAATATACACCCCAGTCTGGTCACGGCACCTGATGCTTCCATCACATCATTTGTGCTTTTTTACCTAAATATATATGTAATAGTGGATGTTAACAGTCAACTTGACAGAATCTAGAATCAACGGGGACATGAGCCTCTAGGCATGCCTGTGGGATCTCAATGACCTTAATTAAAACGGAAGATCTCTCACAATGGTTGTTACCATTCCTGTGCTGGAATTTGGGGTGGTATATATCAAGGGGAAATGAGCAATTCATCTCTCTCTGCTTCCAAATTGTGGATGTGATGTGACTAGCTGCTTCATGCTGCTGACACCTTGACGTCCTTGTCATGATTGGTTATACCTTAAACTGTGAGCCAGAATGTTGGACTGAGCCCGCTCAGTGCTCGCCACCCGTGCTGAGTCAGCCTGGGGCTAGACCCATGAGAGGCCGCTAGCCTATGGAGTGCAGAAGACTTCTGGCGGTTCCTGGGAGACCCACAGCTGCTGTCGACGCGTGCCTTACCGCTAGGCCCAGAGAGCAGGTCTCTTCGCGGGTCGAAGTGTTTACAGCTCGTGGAACAAAAGGGTCTCGGACACCGGAGCAGTTTGCACCTTTATTCCTTTTGGGTGGCAGGTGGTGGGCGCGGGTAGAAGTGGGGACGGAGCAGGCTGGCGGGCAGAGGCAGGTGGAGAGCAGCGTAGAGAGCAGTGCTGAGAGCAGGCAGGCAGAGAGCTGCACAGAGAGCAGGCAGGCAGAGAGAGAGCTATGCAGGTTGGACAATTGGATATACTGGTTGGGAAGAGTCAGGGGATTGGCAACCAGTACTTTCTATTGGCTAGGTTTGGGGGCTCTCTAGTGCCACATTTGCTTATGGGAGGGGTCAGGGCTGCTTTCTGCATGACAAATCTCACATGGCAGGCCTCTCTATATACAGGGGTTGTGAGAACTGTGGCTGATTTTACAGGAGTCTTCTGGGAGCATCAGCTAAAAATATAATCTGGTCCCTTGTGAATATTTCACGGTGTCTCCCAGAATTTTCAGCCTTTGCTCACCCAGGCGTCAGATTGTCTGTCACAGACCACTGCCTCACAGCTCCCTCTTTTTCTTTTATAAGGGAGAGGTGTCATCAGAATAACTGTTTCCCATATTGGGAACAGTTTGATATTGAACCAAGACCTGATTGACAGTGAACTTTGCAATGCTACACATCTGATGCTTTAGAAACTGAATGAGGCAAAGTGCCAAGAGAAGCAAGGTTAAGCCAAGCTACCAAAGGGGAGGGGTGTTTGGGGTATAGGCCCGAGGGTAAGAAGTGTTAAGGGTGGGGGGTTGGGAAGGCAAAGGATCATTGAATAACATCAGTTTAAAGTAACATTTGATTAATCTAGATAGACATCATGGTTTCCTTACTATCATATAGCTTCCCCCCAAGGTTAATAGCCATTTGGCTCTGGCAAGAGAGTTCATCTATAGCTGGAAAGTCCCATGTCTGTCCTCTGTGGGGCTGAGCAAGTGTCTCTGGATCTCAGTGTGTGTCTCAGGAGTCTTCTGTCTGAAGGAAGGCAGCTTTGCAGTCCCAGGCAGGTCCCAGGAGATGGCGTTGTCTCTGCTGGATCTGTGGCAGCAAACTTCTGTGGGGATAAGCCTGTAGGAAAATCACAGAGGAGCAGAATCCCAGCAGGGGGATGCCTGTATAGGGTGAATAGCAAGTTAAGTCTGTAATGGTTTGCTTGGGAGCTCGGCATGGTCCTGGAAGGCATCTTTTAGGTCTGCTTTAGATAGCTGAGAAAGAAAAGTTTTGAGATTGGCAGTAACTGTCTGTAAAAGAAAACTGGTTATTAACTAAGGATTGAAGAAGAACAGGTGATTTGAATAGTTTATTTGACCTGTGGGAGTAGATTGGGTGACTTTTGAACCTTAAAAGAAATCTTAAACAAGTTGGAAGATTTTTTTGGACATATATCAGGAATGTTAGAGAGAAAAATAAACATTTAAATAAAGAAACAAGAAAATTTTGAGTTGGGAAGCATAGAACACTGTTTCAGGTATTCCTATTAGGAAGAAACAAGGCTCAGTTTTTCTTCTTCTGTCCCTGATCTGCCAGCAAGAAGCAGGCCATCTTCTTGGTTGGTGGGGTGATGTCAGACATTTCTGGCAGGAACCCAGATAGGTTTAGGCTTGTCCTGTAGAAAACCACAAGCAAAACCCCTCCCAGTGGTAAGGAGGGGGTCTGGTCCCTTCCAAATTTTATCCAAAGGATCTCGCCATCGTACTAAGATTGAGGGGGTTAATTCTGGTGTGTGCCAATGGAGGGAGATAGGGGGGTGTTTGGAGCCTCTGTAGATGTTAAATATGTTTAGGGTAGTCAGAGCCATCATCAATTGCACATTAGGGGGATAAGTGGTTGTCTTTTGTTTTAGATGTTGGGCCTTTAGGGTTTAATGTGTTCTTTCTACTACTCCTTGGCCCTGAGGGTTATGGGGAATTCCTGTATTATGGGCAATTTCCCAGCATGTTCAGAAGGTTTTGAATTGAGAGCTGGTGTAGGCAGGGACATTTTCAGTTTTTATCTGTTGAGGAATGCCCATGATGGCAAAGGTGGAAAGCATACGGTAAATTAACCTTTTTGAGCTTTCACCTGTTTGGGCTGTAGCCCATATAAAATAGGAGTATGTATCTACAGTGACAAAAACATATTTCTGCCTACCAAATTGGGGGATATGGGTGACATCAATTTGCCATAAGGTATTGGACTTAAGGCCTCAAGGATTGGTGACCATCATTTGTAAAGCTGGTGGTAATGAGGGATGCACAAGAGGAGCATGTTTTTACTTTCCTTTGGAGTTGAGTGAGGGGGATGTGGAGGAAGCGGGCATGAAGCCCCTTTATGTGTGTGTGTGTGTGTGTGTGTGTGTGTGTGTGTGTGTGTGTGTGTGAGTGAGTGAAACTGGCCTGCTTGTTCAGTGGAGACCAGGAATATCCCTGTTGAGGCAATTTATTCAGTGAGTGCATTTCCTTCAGATATAGGGCCTGGTAAGGGACTGTGAGATCAGACATGTTAGATATAGATGGGGGAGGCCCTTTCTTGTAGGAGGGTAGAGACCTGTATATAGAGAGGGGAAAGTGGGTTGGCGTCTAGTTTGATGAAGGACCTTGACAACCAGGGAAGCAAATTGACAGCATATACACTGTCTAAGAATAGGTTAAGGGGGCCCTTGACTTTTTTTAGGGCTAGATAGATGGCATATAATTCTTTATATTGGGGGGAGTGATGGGGCAGCTCTTAGAAACGGAGGATAGGGGCTTCATCCTCAGGTAAATAGTATATTACTGCTGCAGCTCCCCTCTTTCCTCCATCAGTAAATATTGAGGGGGCTCCTGTTATGGGCTCTTTTGAGAATAGTTTGGGGGGCAGCCACTGCAACAGAGGGAGGGCTAAGGCCCATTTTTCATTAGGATAGTGGTTGTCAATTTGTCCTGTGAACCCTTATTAAGCTACTAGCAAAGTGGGAGTGATTTTTTAATTAGCCATTGGATGTCAGAGAGGGAGAAGGGGGTGACAAGAATGTCAAGTTCTTTCCCTAGGGTGTGTAGAGCTCTATCCCTGCCATTTTTAATCATGTAAGTGAGTGCATCCACCTCATTTAAAATTCGAGGTGCACCACTCATTGGGGTGTGGAGCCATTCTCGTACCCTCTGAGATTGATAAAGGGCTCCCACAAGTGTATTTTAAAGTGTATAGGTATTGTTGGGTCATCCCTAGCAAGAGCCATATCTTTTAGGGCTTTATTGACAGAATTAGAGCTTGAACTGCTTCTGGGGACAGTGTTCTTGGGGAGGAGGGACTTTTGTCTCCTTTTAGGAGGTTGAAGAGGGGTTGAAGGGTACTCATGGGAAGAGGGAGCCAGGGCCGAAGCCAATTGAGGTTGCCCAAAAAGCTCTGGAGAGAGGCAAGCGTTAATTTTTGAGGGAAGGAAAGGGTGGGTTTGAGGGGGCGTATTGAGGTAAGGAAGATCTCTGTTCCTAAAAATGCAATGGGTGGAATTAGTTGGATTTTATGAGGGGCTATTTTGAATCCTAGGGCAGATAGGGAAGGTATTAACTGGTCTTTAACTTGGGAAGGGGAAGTAGAAGAGTCTCCCCATATCAATATATCATCCATGTAATGATAAATATTAAGCCCCCTTTTTAAATGGGGTTTTAATGCAATGGCTACAGCCTCCTGACAAATGGTTGGACTGTTAGCCATTCCCTGTGGGAGGACAATCCATTCGTATTGTGAGGCTGGGCCGGAATTGTTAATGGGGGATACTGAGAATGCAAAACGTTCACAGTCTCTGGGATGGAGAGGAATGGAGAAAAAACAATCTTTTATGTCTATTGCCAAAAAGGGTATATTAGCAGGGATAGCTGAGATGTGGGGTAGCCCTCTTTGTGGAGAGCCCCAGACTCGCATGGTTTTGTTAACTGCCCTCAAATCTTGTAATAATCTCCATCCCCCTGAGCTCTTTTTTATAGCAAATACAGGGGTGTTCCATGGACTGCAGGAGGGGCGGATGTGCACAGCAATAGCTGTTCTTCTACCAGCTGGGTGAGGGCTCTAAGTTTCTCCCTTGATAGAGGCCAACTGTGGAACCCAGATGGCTTCATTGGAGAGCCAATCAAGGCAGGGAGTATTAAATTTAACAGTGGCCCCTAGAATTGGGGGTGATTTGGAGGAGGGTATTTATGATTTCCTTGGATATTATTTTCTTTATGGGTAATATCCCCTATTGTAATGTGGTCTCTTTCTGGTTGGGTAGTAAGAACTACCTCCAGGGCCTGCAAGATATCTCTCCCTAGGAGATTGGTAGTCACCTGAGCCACCAGGGGGCGTATGAGGCCAGTAGCCCCATCTGGATCTTCCCACCTGTAGACCTGTTTGGTGATAAAGGCGTGGGAGGTACCTCCTACACCTAGGAGCTGGGGCCCAGGGATCAGTTGCCAGTCACTTAGGATCTCTTGCTGTCTTAAAATTGTCCTGTCTGCTCCCATATCAATAATACATTTGAATGGTTTATTATCTATCTTAATGCTTAGTTTTGGATGGGAGCCTTCTGAAATGCTGGACACCCACAAGGCTTCTATGGGAATATCTGTCCCACTTACTGTTGGGGCTGAGGGCTGCCCCGTCTGAAGTTTAAAGGTTTTAGTGGCCTACCAACTTTATCATGCATAGCAGTACAATGTCTTCTCCAGTGGAAACCTTTTTTGCAGCGGGGACAGATATACTTAGGGGGGTTAGAGCCTGTTATGGGGGGGAGGGGTTGTGGGCACTCATTCCTCCAATGCCCTTCTCTCCACAATTGAAGCAGATTCCTTCTGTTTTTAGTGCTGCTATAAATGTCTGAGCCATAGATGCTGTCTGGTGTGATGCTGTCCCTATATCTCGAGTAGCCACAATCCACCTATCATGATGTTCTTCCCGGAGACCTTGGCAAGCCAGTCAGGATTCAGAAGTCATATCTTCCCAGACAATTGTCTTAAGAAGGAGGTCTCGGGCTGTTGCACTATGAATTTTTCTTTCTAGACTCATTTTGGTTCTAAGAATAAAATCAGATAAAGATTCTCCCGGCTTTTGATGGAGAGAGAGCAGGGAGGAGGCGGGATCTTGTGACTCTGAGGGCAGGGTCAGTCTTTCCCACACCCGAGTAGTGCATAATTTAACTTGTTCCAAATAACCTGCAGGCTGATTAGCTAGTCTAGCCAAAGAGTTCATTAAAACCCCATGGGGTGTCACTTTTGTCCTGATTCTGCCTCACTTGTTGATGGCATTCATCTCTAAATAAGGCCTCCCACTCTAAAAACACTGGGCCTGGCAAGACCCAGAAGACCGGCAAATATCTCTCCAGCCTTGGGTGGTGTTTAAGTTGGCGACATGGCTCTGTAGAAGCGATTTCGTCCAGGGTGCGTGGATGCCCTCTTCTTTCACTGCCTGTCTGAGTTCTTTTAAGTCTGAGGCTTGGAGTGAGTACCAATTGAGTGGTTTAGCTCGACTGGGGTTGATATTAACCAGAAACGCTTGAGCATTATGGATTTCTAGCTCCGTATCAGACTGTTGAGCACCATGGGGGCGTGGCTAGCTTTTGCAAGAGAGTCTCAGACATTACAGAGCTGTTGGATGGTAGTAGGTGGAGGATAAGAGGCTGTAAGTTTTACAGGTCTCCACCTTGGAGAAGGGGGAGGAGAGAAATCCCTCTCAGTTCAGATGGGGAGAGGTGCCATAGGGGGAGAGGCAGGCAGAAGCTCTTCTGTTTTGTTAATGGAGCCTTGCCCTTGAGTCAGAGTGGGAGGGGCTGGAAGGGCTGGAGGAGCAGAAGGTTTGTTTAGTGCTTCCTCCAGGGCATAAGGGGGGGAGGGTTGGGTAAATGGATTTTATCTCCCTTATCAGTTGGGTAATGGCTGCAAGAGCTGAGATAGGGTGGATCTTAGGTCCTTGATTTTTGGGTTCATCTGATTGAGGAGGCTCAGGAGCCACGTTGCTATCAGCCTGTCCTGCTTTAGGTGATGGACCTATGCATTATCGAATCGCAGCTAAGATTGGCAGAAAATCACGGGAGGGTGTTTTTCCTTCTTGTGTATCTCTGGTTTTAATGAGAGAAGCTACTTGGGCCCATGAGTCTGGGCTATAAATGTTATCATTGGCCATGCTTGGCGCTATCTTTAGGACTTCTTCCCAAAACCAGGAGGCTTGTTTTTTGGCTACTTTTATTCCATGGGATTTTAGAAGGGCATGAATTTCCCTGGCCTGGGGAGATTTTCTGTGTGATTATGAGCTACTCATGATAGAAAAGAGAAGAAACGCTTCATCCAATGGGAATGTTCCCTCGGTCTATTGGCTTTGAGGGATTCCACAAAGACCCGAAGCATTAAGCCTTTCTGCAGATTTGAGATCTGGCAACCACCCTAATGGCTTTTATCTGCTCACTGCATTACCAGTTTTTCTTGTTTTTAAGATGAGTTAGACAGGTAGCCTTGGCCAATGCCCATTGAGGCATCGGAATCCAGACATAGGCTATAGAGACCTTCCGTCAACACCAGAGAGTAGCTCTGGCCAGAAGACTTCAATTGTCTCTTTAGTTTATCTGATTTCACGCGATGGCGCCAGCTGAAAGCACAGCAGGAAAGGATAGGTCCGATCTTGGGCGGGGGGGGGGGGGGGGGGG
>CM052700.1:74547707-74563304 GCA_028551405.1 Uromys caudimaculatus
AAAAAAAATTAAATATACAACCCTTTTCAGTCAAATATCCACAAATAATAATGACCACATTGTCAATTCTGCATAATATGTGGTTATGCTACTTTACATTGTAGCTTACTCAAAGAAGACTATTAAATTTTTTTTTAGCTATCTGTGTTTCTCTGAAAACATATTATTCTGTATGAGATTTGGAGATATAAGCGAATCTGGTAAATGCTTATCTTTCTCTCTGGAATGTTCTTTCAACAGCTGAAACATTTAACAGGCTGTGCCTGCACACCACATTCCTCATTTCGTGTATAACTACATTCCATTTAAAGGAAATGCTTCCTGTTCTACAAGTGCAAAATTCCCAAATCATAGGCTTGCAATTTTTGGATTATATACGTGTATTTTGGAAATCTTAAAAAATAGTTAAAGATAAATGCAGATGGAAATAATTACTGATTCTAAAATAATATATTTATCAAGGCTTTGCACAAAAATTAGGAATTTAAAGTAAATGTGTCTATGACTAGTTTATGTAAGCTGTGTAATACTAACTTGTAAAAATGTAAGCTATGAAGTTATTATATATTCAAAGAAATTTCACAATAAACACTAAGAGAAGGCTTAGTGCCCTAGCTAGACTTTTTTTTTTTTTTTTGCCTCACTTCACTTAGCAGTTCATCTCTGTGGCCATAATTCCACTTTACTGAAGCATGCCTGCCTCAAAGGACAAAGGTAGGATGTGTCCCCAGCAAGTACACTGAAGTACAAGGCCAGTGGTGAGAGAGAGAGAGAGAGAGAGAGAGAGAGAGAGAGAGAGAGAGAGAGAGAGAGAGAGCAGGAGACAGTGGTGGGCAGTCAGTGACCTTGGGAATGGCTCTTTTTCCAGCTTCAGCTTCTTTGCCTATAAAACTGCACTGAAAATATTACCTAAAGAGCATTGGGACTCAAGGAGCCTAGTCCCTGCTCCAGTCCTTGGCTGCTGGAGAGGCAGCCATTGTTTAAGTGTTGTGGTCATCATGCTCTAGTGGGTAGCCCCACAGCCATGTCCATGGGGCACCCTGATTAAATTCAGTGAGTCATTGAATAAAAACAGGAGAAACAAAGACATGGGAAAGTGGCTTATAGTGTGAGCTCAGCAGACACAAAAGGGAGGGAGGGAAACTCCAGAGCTCTTTCCTTCAGTGAAGGGTATGAGCCAGATTTAGGTGATTTCATTGGACTCCAGTCTTCAAGATCATGTTATTTGAAAACTCATTCTGATGCTACCACAAAGAAATGAAAAGCTGAAATATAAAAAGAAAAGTTAAAACTTAAATGGTTAAGCTCAAGATGGCAGTACAAACCGCAGCAAAAACTATTGCCAGCAAAAGGGTCATAACAGCAGTAAAATAGTTGAAAAGCCTCAAGCTGACCCTACAGTCCAACATTTAAAGGGAAAACTTTAGAGTTGTGTGATGTAACCAACCAAATAAAAAAGAAAATAGAAACAAACACTGACTTGCCAATTAGCTACTGCCTACAACTTCCCAGACAGTATCTGAGGATATCTGTGTGTGCATATGCTGACACACATAACTACAAATAATAAAAATAAATCCTTTTAAATGACATTAAACATTACCATTCAATTGTGATCAGAATTCTTAAGGAAAAAAAAACAACAACAACCAACTCCTTAGCTAACCAGGAATTGGGAAAAAGTTCTTGGACCCCACAACGAGCCTTAACTAAAAGTTTCAAGCACATTTCACATGAATATGAACCAATAGACTCAGTTTCTTTCTTTTCTTTTCTTTTTCTGTTTTATTCTAGAACTCTTTTCTTTTTTTCCAACATAATATTTTTATTGATTGTTTGGGAATTTCATATAATGCATCTCATCACACACACTTCGCTGCCATTCCAGATCCACCCCACCCTGTGACTGCCTATTCCTCCTCTCCCCCAAAGGGAAGAAGAATGAAACCAACAACAACAACCAAAACAAACTCAGCTTCTTTAATGTCTGCATAGCTATACGTATTACATCCCCAACGCAGAGCAGAGCAGTTAATTTAGTAAAAGAGGATGGCAACAGATAAAGTGGAGTATCAAGGGAGAGGTGACCATTATCTTCGTTCAAAAGCCAAGACAGATCCGCCAGTAAGCCTGACTGTAAATTTCAAATGACAGGTCAAGGACCAAAATAGCTGGAAGTAAAGGAGCTGGGGAGAAGTTCACCTAGCGGGCAGTGGGGCTAGTGGAAAATGTCTTGTGAATGAGCTAATATGGCGCTTGTTCAAGCCTAGAGATAGAAAGTCTCAAAACAAAACTCTTATATAAACATTTAGTAGGGACATAAAGGGACAAGATTAAAAGAATGCATATAATTGACTCTAATTTGCCTCACACAAGAAATGTGGCCAAGCTGGGCATAGTGGCACACGCTTTTAACCCCAACTGTCCGTAGGCAGAGGCACATGAGTCTTTGTGAGTTCTAGGCCAGCATGGTCTACATAAGCTCCAGAACAGCCACAGCTACATGGAGAGACCTTGTGCTAACAAACCAAAACAGACAAAAGCGCCACTCCTGTTATTTGCCTCTGATTTGACTGAACCTGATTTGAATAGAGCTGGAGACCTCTGGCATCATGCTGGCTTCATTTTTCCTGGTGGCTTCATTTTTGAACTTTCCTCTCTCATGCTGTTGTAAGAATGTCACACAGAGAAAATGGCATTTACTCCTGAAGAGAGCAAAAAGTTTATCTCTTTCTTAACACTCCAAGGGACATCATGCAAAGTTTCTGATTGAATAGATAGATATCTGGAAAATAACGTGCATTTCCTTAGCACATGACTGAGCTATAAAGGCCTTGAGTAAAAGCACATGACTGAGCTATAAAGGCCCTGAGTAAAACATGAGCTTAAATGGACTTCTATCCACTGTAAGATTAAATTCTTAGTATTTGCTAAACTTGTTGGGAAACAACATTTCATGTAGGTTAATGGTGCTTTTTAGAAGCATTCTATCTTTTGTACTTTCATTCTATTAGGTTTGCAGCAATTTTTACTTTTTATAATACCGATATTTCAGCTGATTGTAAGAGATATATGGGAGCAGTCAACATGGGTACTTTTAATGTGATTAGTAATAGAATGTGAATTGGAAAATCACTTAAGTCTGATTAAGCAGGTGTATTATTTTGATTAAGATAACACAGCTAAAAATACTCTAATATTTTTAGTCTGTATGCCTAAAAGACAATAGAAATCCAGAGCCAATTCTCAGGCAGAAAGAGCCATCACAGATGGCCAGTTGCAATGGCAATTTTATAATTTATTTAACACCAGTGGCCTAATGGAGCTCTCACACTTCAATAAAAGATATTTGGAACTCAGAGATACTTGGGGTTTCCTGCCAAGTTCTTTTGACATGTCGAGTAATTCTGCAATAGCTTGAGTCTGGAGTACACAAGTGGAAGCATCTCTGGTCTTGCCAACAGTCTTAACTCCACCACCAAGCCATCGAATGTCACATGTAGTGGATATGGCACGGGATTTGCACCTCATTTGTATAGAGTCTGGAATTGTAAAATGCAGAAGCTGGATGCAGAAAGGAGCTGAGGAGCTACTGTCCACAGAATATTTTACACATGTTGGCATCCTGTAACAGCAGCCATTGCTCCCTAACAAATGGGAGATAGAAGGTACACCAACTTCCATGATTTCATAGTGTGAGGACAAGGGAAATCTTAGTTCAGATCTGGAAAATTTACCAGTTCAGAGTAAAAAGTTTAGATCAAGAGGGAAATAGACGGCACTTTATTAACTAACTTGCTAATTTCAAACACTGGATCCTTAATTTTGAATCACTGAACTGGGATCTCTATTTTCTATCAAAAAAACCCAGCAAAATGCTACTTTCGAGACTTGCCTTATGTTAATACCTGAGCACAAGGAGGAACTACAGTGCTCTTTAGGATCCTTAAGTTCAACGGTCTGACCTGAAGTAAATCTCTTAAACCATCTTTAATGTTAAATTGTGAAAGAAGCATAGACACATTTTAAAAAATGCCTTAACGTGATAGAATGTGCTGCAAATAAAGCCCTCCCCAAACACACACACACACACACACACACACACACACACACACACACACACACACACACAAGGGTGGGGGGGGCAAAACTGAAAATTTACACTGCTTTACATCTTAAAGAAAATCACCAGGAGAGTTCTGAAGATGTTATCAAGGCTGATAAGATGAGATTTTTTTCCTCCAAGGATGGTGATATTTGAGGAATTTCTAAAAGCTTCTGGATCCACAGCTCCAACAGGTTGTCACTCAATTTCCACATTATTATGTGTATTTGAAAGCTTGAAGTGACCAGATGCCATTGAGATGGAGCATATAGACCACAGAACAGTCTCAAGCTAGGGCAGACGGGAAGAAAACAGAAAGAACGAAGAGTTCTCACCACTTACCTATGCAGAGAGTCCCTTTCCTGTGCTGTGTCTCTGTGTCTCAGTCCTGTCTGTACTGTGGTTTCTGTGATGAGTGATAGTCACAAGACAGTCAGAGGTCACTTCCTCCACCTAAAAGCCTTCCTGCATTTCTCACGTGAAATGCATGTGTCCAAAATTCAGCCTGTAAAGAGCTCTTGGTAGCTTTTATCATCATTTCACAAGCTCTCTGTACAAATGCAACATATTTGTATAAAGAGCAAAGTCACAGTCATAGGTGCTTATGTGTACAGATTGCTACATGCTCTTTAGTCTTAGTCTTACAACACAAGCCTCTGAGGAATGAGAACAAGCCCTGTCATGTTTTCTTACAGTGATTAGAGTGTCTTACTTCGTTTCATAGTCTCCCTGGAGATGCCTTTGCTCTGTGCCTTCTCACCCGTGTCCACCTCCAGCACACACACCGTTTGCTCCTTATATGCTCTTCACCATGATGTCTCACAGTGATATATTTGTTTGACCCCTGCCCTCACACAAGTAGTGTCTGTAACATCCAGTGCTTCAGTGTTCCTTCTTTTTAGGTCTCTCGTTTCTACAGGATTGTTGGACATGTCACACAGACACCGATAGCATTTCTGCACATATCAGACTTTCACAAGGGCTACATTTGCATGCTTGCTTGAGTTCTGTTTACACTCATTTCTTGGAAGAGGCCCATTGTTTGAAAGAATCCTAGAGTGCAAAATTCAAATGCTCCCTAAGAGTACCTTTTTCTAATAGTAACACATATCTATCAGCTTTAAATTTTAAAATAAATTTAATTTCAGTGATAATATTAGCACACCTTACCGAAAATGTCTAACAAAATATCTGCCTTTGCATTATGGAATCTATATGTTATCCATTGAAACATTATAATGACAGTGTGCTTTTCACTTTCCTAGAACAATCATACCTAGGGGCAACTTATCAACCATGTAGTGAGAGCAATTTCAAAAGAGCTTCTTTTACTTTGAAAAGAAAAAAAATCCTCTAATGATAAATAAATGATAAAAATATAAATATACATAATATAAATATAAAAATCATATAAATTTAAATAATATAAATATTAATTTGTAAAAAATTTAAGAAGACACAAGTACAGCCTATTATCTGCGTATTAAAAGAAGCTAAATTGATGCTGTCTGAGGTGAGGCTAATGGACACAGTGATAAAGGCTCTCACTGAAAACTGTGTAAAATCAGCTGCAAAATGAATGATGGTAGGGTTGTGACTGGACAAGATCAACATCAGGACCAGATTATCTTTCACCAATGTTTCATGGGGGTTTCTCTTTTACTGGGTCTAATTTTAAATCAGCCCACACATTATTTCCCTTTATTTTGATAAAGAGGAAGTATTTAAACCCACCTTCTTCTACATTTGTGGTCTCTGAGTTGCTGAGGAAGAAAGGTCTTCAGAGGAAGTCCACAAAGCTTCCTTCACCAGCTTGGGTATCTTTTATTTAGAAACTTATAATCAGCTACTTAGGAAACTAAAACTTGGCCTAGAGGAGTCAGCAAAGCCAGTGGTATTTGTTCCTATTTCTAAACTATCTGAGTAGCTAAAGGCGTGGAAAACAAATTATTGTCTATTTTTCCAGATTTCAAAAAGTGATAATACTGTTTTCTTGCCTACCTCCTCAGATACTGTGGAGAATGATACAATTAAGACAATGTAGCTGTTCCCTTCCCTAGTCTTTGGGCTAAAAGAGAATTCTTAAACATCAGCAAATAAAAGTCATATACATTTGCTGAAATGTTGAGTGATCCCTGTAAGCCATGGATTGAGCACAGTCCTAGACTGTGTTAGCTCCTCATCTCCATAAGGCATCAGACACAGCCTTGACTGTGGTACACAACTGACCAGAGCTTGCTGAAGCAGCACTTAAAGATGCAGAATTATCCAGATACCTGACTGACAAGATTTTATGTATATTCATTTTATGGATAGGAAAATATAAATACTGAAATAGAACAAGTTAAATTATGTTTCAAGATTGTTCCAGAATCAACTTATGTCACTTCTATATCACTTCATCATGCTCTGTGGGAGGAAAGACTTGCCAATAAGTACAATTTCTGGCTTAACCCTGTTCTGGAACCCTCAAAAGACATAATTCTGAAAATTGAAGGCTTGGTCACTGCTGCAGCACTCAGACAGTTTCCAGAAAACACTCCTCTCCTGCAAGACAGTGAATGAAAAGTGAGGCAAAGAGCACAGGCTCTGTGGACTGAGAGGACAGACCCTCAAGCTGTCTTCAGCCTAAAGCCTAGTAACCAAGACGAGATACTCAAATGAAAGGATGAATTTCCCCTTTATAATCCCTAGCCCCAGTGTCCATTTATTATTTATGGGTACAATGGTTATTCAGATAGACATTTAAAGAGGAGTTTTGGAAAGCTTCAAATATCTTCCCAAAATTTATTCATAAAATTTATTTTTATTAATTCTTTGACAATTTCATACATTGTATTTTGGACCCATTCACTAGCTCTGCCCAGATCTACCCCACATTCCATAGCCACTGATCTTTGTGTCTCTGTTCTTAAACCCATTCAATCCAACTAATGCTGCTCATATTCCCTTGGCTCTATGGCCGTTCACTGGAACATGTTTTATCTACCAGGAGGAAAACCCTTAAGGAAAAGTGACTCTTTTTCCTAGCAGTGCCAGTTACCAATAGCTTCTCCACCGGGGATAGGACTTTGTGACCACCTTTTCCTTCCATGCTAGAATTTTTGTCTGATCTGAGCTTATGAAGTTCTTGTGTGTGCTGTTACAATCACTGTGAGTTCATATGTGCAACTGCACTTTTATGTCCAGAAAACACTGTTGAAGTCATCCACCACTTCTGGCTCTCAAAATCTTTCCGCTTCTTCTTCCTTGAGTCTTGGGAGAGGTGGTGTGATATAGATGCCCTGTTTAGGATTGAGCACTCCACAGTTTCTTATTCTGCGCACCATGACCAATTGTGGGTTCCTATGTTAATTACTTTGTATACTAAAAAGAAGCTTCTCTGATGGGCATTGAGAGATTCACTAATCTGTGGCTATGGTGGGAAGTATGACAGCAGTACAGGCACACATGTTGCTGGAGGAGTTGAAAGTTCTACATCTTGATTCAAAGGCAGCCAGAAGAGGACTGTCCCTTCGTCCCTTAGTATATAGCAATCTCAACAATGTTAAAAGTCCAAAGTTCAAAGTCTCTTCTGAAACTCATGCAATCATTCATCTGTAATCCCCTATAAAATCAAAATCAAAAAGTAGATCACAATCCTCTAACATCACAGGTTATATATTACCATTTTAAATCATCATAGGGAGGAAATACTGGACCAAAGCAAGACCAAAATTCAGATGGGAAAACTCCAAACTCTGCCCCTCCATGTCTGATGTCAAAGCACGCTTCAGATCTCCAACTCCTTTCATCTTTGTTGACTGCAACAAACTTCTTTCTCTAGGGCTGGTTCCATTCCCTGTTAGCAGTTTTCCTCAGCAGGTATCCCTCTGCTCTGGGATCTCTAACATCTTGGAGTCTTCTAGGCAAGTTGAACTTCACAGTTTCTTGTTCCAGTGTCTGGGATCTACACGTGATCTTCTGGGTTCCTTCAAAGGGGTTGGGGGACTTCTCCAGCTCTGCCCTCTGTAGCATTCTAGGCTCTGGTTGCCTCCACTATACTGCTGTTGCTGTTCTTGGAGGTCATTCAGTGGTACTGGCATCTCCAATACACTGGTTTCTTCCACTGCAACTAGGTCTTACCAATAGCTTCTCATAGGTTCTCTTCATGATGCAAAGCCTCAACTTCTTTGCATGACCCCTTCAGTCTTGGGATGTCAACTGCAACTGAGGATACACCTTTACCAATGCCTTTCCTGGTCTCTCAGTTCCAAGCTGTAGCTGCTCTCTATGACCCCTTCATGCCTTTAAAACCAGTACCATGTGGTGACTTTTACACACCACCAAGTCCAGCTGCAGCATGAGGTATAACCTTGGCTATTTCTGGAACACAGCTTCTTTGTGCTCTCTGAAAATATTTTTCAGAAGATTTCACTTCAATGATGCCATTCTTTTCTTAATCACCACTAATTTCTTAGCTCCAGCTAACCAGCATCAGTTGTCCCAGTAAGTCCTTCTATTCTTGATTCTAAAGCCAGAGCCACATGGCCAAAGCTGCAGTGTTCTGCTGCTTACTAGGCTGGAACGTGGTCTCTTGCTCTATTACATTATCAGCACCAGCTTTCTGTTTTCCAACTCCTTCACTGCCTAAGTTTGGCTGTCCTGAAACTTGCTCTGTACATTGACTTTGAATTCAGAGATCTGCAAGTCTCTGTCTTCTGAATGCTGGGAGTAAAGGCATGGTCCACCAGGCCTGGCCCTAACCTTTTTCTACTTGGAACTTGTTCTGTAATAGGCTGGCCCTAAACTCAAAGATCTGGTGTCTCTATCTCTTGGGATTAAATGCACGCACCTCCATGCTTGGACTTAAGCTTTATATCCTTTATATGGCCACTATGCCTCAAGATCCAGATCAAAATTATATGTCATGTAAAGATCTTGATTAAAAACCTGTGTCTTCTAGCCTCAAGATCTGGATCATAGGTACCCTCCGTTTCTGGATTGCAGTTCATTTCATATTAAAAGCCCAAATACCAGGTAATAATAATGCCTAACATGATATAACCATTTCTTGTTCAACTGCAAACACATAAACAATACGCTTATCTGGGTAGGATCTTGCCCTGAGGTCACTACTCCCTTAATTCAGTTTAATATCCTTGAACATCAGATTTAGCTCTATTACACTTCCTGGTGCCTCTTAAATTCTTGAACCATACATTTTGTATTTTCCTTCTAGCTTCCCATGCTTGATCAAAATGCTCCTCATAAAAGTGAACCATAGGACAAAGTCTAAACTTGGTTGATTTGAGACTTCCTTTGTCAATGCAATTAATTTGAATCTCCTCATCTTAGCCTCAGGTAGACTCTTCAGACAAAGTAAAAAAGCAGCTACATTCTTCACCAAATTATCACAAGAAGAGTCGCTTAGGCCACATACTAAAATTCTCCTTCGAGACATCTAGAGCCAGGCCTCCACAGTTCAAACCACCCTCAGCACCACTGTCTTCCATATTCCTATTAGGATGGCCCATTAAGCCCTACTTAAAGCACTCTACTGCTTTCCAAATCCAAAGTCCAAAAATCCACACACCTCTAAACAAAACATGGCCAAGCCTATCAAAGTAAGACCCCAGTCCCTGTTACCAACTTCTGTCTTAGATAAGAGTTTCATTACTGTGAAGGACACTATGACCAAGGCAACTTCTATAAAGGACAACATTTAATTGGGATGGCTTACAGTTTTAAAAGTTTAGTCCATTATTATTATGGCTAGAATCATGGCAGCAGTGCAGGCAGACATGTTGCTGGAGGAGCTCAAAGTTCTATATCTTAATCCAAAGGCATCCAGGAGAAGACTTCTTCTGATCTGGGTAGTGAGCCTGATCATAGGAGTCCAAAGCCCACCCCCACAGTGATGCACTTTCTCCAACAAGACTACACCTCCTCCAAATCACCACAGTCCTTTTAGCAGAGTAATAGAAGTAGTTTCTGCTAGGGCTGATGACCCATGTAACTACATGTTCCCTGTTAATGGTGTCAGTAATGGGTTCCATATTGTGTAGTGAGTCTTAAATCTAGTTACAAATGTTTGGTTATTCTCATGACACTCAGGCTGCTATTGCAGCAGGTAGATGTTGTTAGTTATTATATCTCAGAAGGTCTACAGCTGGATAAAATTAATGATTACTTTCTCTTCTGGAAGTAGAAACCATAGCACCTTCCAGCACTGTGAAGCTAGCCAGTAAAGATTAAGATTTGAGATCAGTTTTAGCTTGACTACTCCATGTCCTGTGACTTAAGTATGTTATGTCTTCAGCAATAGAGCCTTATCTTCGAGTTCTGGAGAAAAAAACCAATAGTCTTTAATATGTTGGGGTCTGTGGAACCTCACTGGGCAATAGTTAAAAATAGAAACAAAAATAGAAACCCAACTGGGCGATAGTGGTTCACACCTTTAATCCTAGCACTTGGGAGGTAGAGGTGGATAAATCTCTGAGACTAGCCTGGTCTACAAGTGCAAATTCCAAGATAGTCAAAGTACACAGAAAAACCCTGTCTTGAAAAACCAAAACCAAAACCAACCAAGCAAATAACAGCAACAACAACAGAAGCAACCCATTTCTGGCACTGGGTCTTTTATTTGTTAGCCTATGGTGTTTAGTAGAGGCATAGCACTAGTAATATTTCATATGACATTTTCAGAAGGGCTTTACACTTAGTTCTTCTTCCCCATCTGCCCACCTTTATCCTTTCTTCTTCAGTCCTCCTTTATATCACTGTGTTGTGTCTCCCTTCCTCTGAAAGACTCTCTGCCTTAACCAGGTACCTTAATAATTTTCTGACATCTGTGGGTATTGCAAATGAAATATCTAAAGATTATAAGCTAACATCCTCCACATAGAAGACATGTGATATTTTCTTTTTGGGTCTGAATTACTTCACTTGGAATGACTGCTTCTGGCTCTGTCTATTTACCTGTAAACTTTAGCAGTTTATTTTTTTTCTTGACAGCTGAATAATATTCTGCTATGTAAATGTACCACATTTTTATTATTTATTCATCCGTTGTTGAACATCTAGGCTGTTTCCATTTCCTGGTTATTGTAGATAGAGCAGCAATGAATATGGATGAAAAAATATTTCTATAGTGAAGTATCCTTTGGGTATATGCCCAAGAGTGATATAACTGGGTCATGTTGGAGATGTGTCTATAGCTTTTTGAGGAAACTCCACACTGATTTTCACAATGGCGGCACCAGCTTGCACCAGCAGTGAATAAATGTTCTCCATTTGAAGGTTGGTCAGTTTGAACAAGGACAGAATGGCTGATCGGCCGACAGCCATTGCTTCCTGAGAAAACTGCCAGGCTCTTCTTTTAGACTTCCAGGCTTTTGCCTTAGCTGAGGAAGAAACCAGCTAGCTGGCTTGGAATTTTGCCATCTTTATTACCTAGCCATGACTCCTCCTTGTATCTGTCCTCCTGTCAGGGATCTGGCTAACTCTTAGTTCTTCCTTTCCCTTCTTAGAGGGAACCCTAACTGCTGTTGGGGTTTGAGATACAGATTACTTTAACCCCTTCTGAGGTGGCCAAAGGGCTGATATTGAAGGGCAGCAGTTCGAATGACTGAAAGAAGGGTTTATCTGAGGGGCTCCAATACCACTTGGCAGACGTCAAAGATCTAGAACATAGGACATCTGTATAGTGAGAAAGTACATCCTTAGAGATGGCTGTGAAAGAGATAGCATCTGTAGGAAAAAACAGAGACTGTTAGTGCTACTCGAATCCCTACCGAGACACAAGAAAATAGTTGGGGAAGTTTTGCTCTTATTAGAGGAAGAGGACAGACAAGAAAAGACATGAGTGCCTGGAAGCTTTGGAAGGGAGACCAGATAAAGTGAACATCTATATACAATTTAAAAGAGATGCAGAATTCTATGGGGTCCTCCTTCCTTTCCTTTCTTCTTCTTTTAAAATTTAACTTTTTGTTGATTCTTAGTGAATTTCACATCATGTACCCCATGTATCCTAATCCCACTCATCTCCTTGTCTGTTCATACCAGACCTCCAACCCTGCAACCACCCCCTCAAAAGAAAAAAGAAAGAAAAAAAAAATCTCTAAGTGGAAGCTGTAGTATGTCACAGTGTATCCCACAGTGTATCCTACAGTGTATCCCACAGTGTATCCCATGGTGTATCCTACAGTGTTCCAACAGTGTATCCCACAGTGTAACTCACAGTGTATCCCACAGTGTTCCCACAGTGTGTCTTACAGTATATTCCACAGTGTATCCCACAGTGTATCTCACAGTGTATCTCACAGTGTATCTCACAGTGTATCCCACAGTGTATCCCACAGTGTATCTCACAGTGTATCTCACAGTGTATCTCACAGTGTATCCCACAGTGTATCCCACAGTGTATCTCACAGTGTATCCCACAGTGTTTTCTATCGTCCACAGTTCTTTACTTGTAAATGTTCATTGCAAAGAGTCACTGCTCCTGTTTGAGGCCTTTTGGTTCTGCTGCACTATTGGTACTGGATACTTACCTAGGCTTCTCTCAGATATTCTATTGCCCTGTGTCATGGAGATACTGCAGCTTTGGATCTGTAGGACCAGCTAGCTCATCCAATGCCAATTCCAGCAAGGGGCTGGGCCAGCTCTCCCACTCCCTTGCCTTCTGGACCAGCTGCCCTGCACCCCCAGTAGCTACTGATTTTCATTCATTCTTCTTGTTCTCTGGGCCTCTCTCTTGTCTCTCCCCACTCCTAATCTTGTCCCCCATTCCCCTCACCATCCCCTATCCCACCCAGTTCCCGCTCTCCCTCTGCCTCCTATGAATATTTTGCTCCCCCCTCAAGTGTGATTCAAGAATCCTCTTTTGGGCCTTCCTTCTTATTTAAAGTCTTTGGGTCTGTGGGGTATGTCATGGGTATTCTGTACTTTATGCCTAATATCCACTTATTAGTGAGTACATACCAAGAGAGACTCTACCCAGCAGCTGGCTGAAACATATACAAATATACAGCCAAACATTGGACAGAGGTCAGGGACTCTTATGGAAGGCTTGGGGGAAAGATTGATAGCCCTAAGGAGAATGGAAACCCCACAGAAAGACCAACGGAGTCAACTAACCTGGACCTCTGAGAGCTCTCAGAAACTGAGCCACCAAACAAAGAACATACATAGGCTGGACCTAGGACTCCCTGCACATATGTAGCAGATGTGCAGCTTGGTCTTCATGTGGGTCCTGAACAACTGGAATGGAGGGGACTAACCCAAAAGCTGTTGCTTCTATGTGGGATATGTTCTAGCTGGGCTGCCTTGTCTGAACCCAGTGGGAGAGGAAGCACCTAGCCTTACAGAGACTTGAAGTGCCAGGGTGGGAGGATACCCAGGGGTCCCCCACCTACTTAGAGGAGAAGGGGAGAGGGGATGGGGGAAGAATTGTGGGAAGGAGTGACCAGGAAGGGGGCAGTGAACAGGATGTAAAGGGACATAATTCTGAAATATGTTTCTTGGTCTTTCCCCCTTGCAATTTTTAGTATTCTTTCTTTGTTCTGTACATTTAGTGTTTTGATTATCATGTACTGAGATGAATTTCTTTTCTGGTCAAGTCTATTTGGTGTTCTGTATGCTTCTTGTGCCTTGATAGACACCACCTTTTTTAGGTTAGGAAAATTTTCGTCTATGATTTTTATTGAAAATATTTTCTGTACCTTTAACCTGTGTTTCTTCTTCCTCTATTCTTAGACTTGTTTTTTGTTTGTTTGTTTGTTTGTTTTTTTGTTTTTGTTTTTGTTTTAGCATTTTCCTTGACCAAGGTATCCATTTCTTCTATTGTGTCTCAGAATATAAGATGCAGAATTTAAGAGGATGGTGAGGAGAGCTTGGAAATGTTATCTTCAGGAATGACATGGCTGATACATGGATCACAACAGCAACAGTTGCCTGTGTAAGACCTGCAAAAGATCAAGCCAGCAACAAATAACTGGCCCAACTTGAGACCCATCCCGTGGGCAAGCACCAATCCCTAACTCTATTAATGATACTCTGTTATGCTTGCAGACAGGAACATGTTGTCCTCTGAGAGGCTCCACCCAGCAGCTGACTCAGACAGATACAGACACTTACAGTCAAACAGTGGGAGGAGCTTGGGAACTCATATGGAAGAACAGGAGGAAAGATTTTGGGCCACTAAGGGAATAGGAACTCCACAGGAAGACCGACAGAGTCAAGTAACCTGGACCCTTGAGAGATCTCAGAGATGGAGCCACCAAACAAAGAACATACATGGGCTGGAACGAGGCCCCTGGCATATATGTAGCAGACATGCAGCTCAGTCTCCATGTGGGTCCCCCAACAATTGGAGAGGAGACTCTCCCTAAAGCTGTAGCCTGACTGTAGGTGTCCCTTCCCCAACAGGCCTGCCTTGTTGACCTCAGTGGGACAGGATGCACCTAATCTGGCAGAGACTTAAAGTGCCAGGGTGAGGGGATTGGGGGAAACTCTGTGATGGGGAGACTGGGAGGGGGCAGTGTTTGGGATGTAAATAAATAAATAAATAAATAAATAAATAAATAAATAAATAAATAAGTAAGTAAGTAAATCAAATGGAAAAAGTAGCCAAGAAGAAAATTAAAAAGAAAATAAATAAAACTATGTTCACCTTGAAAAAATAAATAAAACTATATTCACCTTGAAAAAAGAAAGATGAGGTTCAGAAGTCTGAGCTAGACACACTTGATGTGCAGCCCAAAGGGAAGGACATGAGTGGGGTAAAAGGTAACTTGAGGTGAGAAACATTTAACCATTTTCAGTTTCTCTGAAGATATTTTTTCTCCAAGGGCTGACAGTTTCAAACATGGCAGTTTAAGCAGCAGTTGTGGTTGAGGACATATAAGGGCAACATCAAATCCAACTTCAGCACCCCAGCCCACCCCAGCCCACCCCAGCCCACCCCAGCCCACCCCAAATAAGTCAAAGGGCTGTCTTTAAGAATAGGTAGGCTATCCCATGATGTATGTCTAAGCCACCTGGGGCTAGTTTACTTCTTGAATTTCTCTTCAGTTTGGGAATGTGGCCAGAAGGCAGTTGCCTTGAGGTTCTCAGGCATTCCCCAGGGAACTATCAACAATGAAAGACCCCTGGGGTCTGAGGCAGATTGACATCCCAGGGATACCACTCTTCTTTCTGCTCAGGAGGGAGAGCAGCTGGTATTGTGCATGGCCCCTGGAAATGGCAAAGATGGCCCTTCTGAGTGCCAGAAGCTGGCTTCAGAAGAGAAAGAGAGTTTATCACTTTGCCAGTAAAGTTAAGACAAAGCCCATTCTCCCCTCACAGGTCAGTGAGGCTGCTAGAAGTCTCTGGCCCCAGATTCAATGAGGTCTCTGGGTCACATATTGACCCCATTAGTGAGCTTGGCAGGTTAAGTGACTCTTAGGAGATGAAGGTGAAGAGTTAAAAGAAGAATGCAGGCAGCCCAGACACTCCCGCCTTCCCCTAGA
>CM052700.1:74565602-74641120 GCA_028551405.1 Uromys caudimaculatus
GGCGAGGATGTGGAGAAAGAGGAACACTCCTCCACTCTTGGTGGGATTGCAAGCTGGTACAACCACTCTGGAAATCAGTTTGGCGGACCCTCAGAAAAATGGACATAATACTACCTGAGGACCCAGCAATACCACTCCTGGGCATATACCCAGAAGATGCTCCAACATGTAATAAAGAAACATGCTCCACTATGTTCATAGCAGCCATATTTATAATAGCCAGAAGCTGGAAACAACCCAGATGTCCCTCATCAGAAGAATGGATACAGAAAATGTGGTACATGTACACAGTGGAGTACTACTCAGCTATTAAAAACAATGACTTAATGAAATTTGCAGGCAAATGGATGGAACTTGAAAATATCATCCTGAGCGAGGTAACTCAGTCACCAGAGAACAAACTCGGTATGTACTCACTGATAAGCAGATATTAGCCCAAAAGTTTGGAACACCCATGATTCAATTCACAGCAACTGTTGGACTGAGCATGGGGTCCCTGATGGAGGAATTGAAGAAGGGACTGAAGGAACTGAGGGAGTTTGCAGCCCCATGGGGAGGTAGCAACAGTGTCAACTGGTTTGGACCCCTCCCGGTGCTCCTAGAGACTGGACCACCAACCAAGGAATGCATATAGAGGGGCCCATGGTGCTGGGCACATATGTGGCTAAGGAGGGCCTTGTTGACCATCAGTGGGAAGAGAGGACCTTGGGTCTGAGAATGTTAGATGCCCTAGTATAGGGGAAATACCAGCGAGGGAAGATGGGAGTGGGTGGGTGGGTGGGTGAATACCCTCATAGAGGCAGGGTGAGGGGGGGTGAGATAGGGGGTTTCCAAAGGGGAGACCTGGAAAGAGGAAAACATTTGAAATGTAAATAAAGTATTAAATTAAAAAAAAAAATCTCCTGACTTTAAATGATACTTTGTTCCTATGTTCTGAGCTCTCATTCTTCTTTGCTCTGCTCAGCGTTGAGCCTGCACTTGTTCTGTTTCAGCTCTTCCATTTGGCAAAATCCCTGTTTTGGAGGTGGATGGAGTTATACTTCACCAGAGCCGTGCAATAGCAAGATATTTGATCAAAAACACAGGTAATACACTTGTTATTAGTTAAGGCTTTAAATAACTAAAAAAGTAATGTTTCTTTAGCATTTCTTTAACAACTGTATTATTTAACTATGGTGCGATTAAGAATGGCTATGAAGATTAGAACAACATAAATGTATCATCTATGTTAGTATAACTTTCTGTGAATGCCTTAGTCAGCTATTTTATTTATTTTATATTTTTATATACAGGGTCTTCCTATGTAGTGTTGACTTGCCTGATACTTGCTGTATAGCCCACACGGGCCTTCAATGCTTTATCTTTTGTCACAGCCTATCCAGTGCTTGGATGACAGGCGTGTGCTACCACATTAGTAATCTTATTTTCTACTGTACCTGCCCCCTCCTATATTGCCTTCATGTTCTTTCTAGAAAATAGCTGGAAAATTGGATTAATATGTCAAGCTAGCATTAAGTATTATGATTCAGAAAGAAATAGCCAAAAATGCATACAGCATATGAAGGCTGGAACTTGTTGGACTGTTGGAATCATAATTCCGTGTCCTTCATTCTGACGGTGTTGAAAAATATAAAAGGGTAGCATCCTTGCCTTTGGGTATCAGCTGAGGCCTCCTTAACACCTCAGCATCACAGTGAGCAGAGGTAACAGAGAGGGTGCCTGCCTTCCTCTCATCATGTTCCACTTCCTGCTCCCCGTCTCCTGCTCTTTCTGCTTTAAAAAAAAAAAAATAAAAAAATAAAAAAGCAGCTTTGGGCTTCTTTTAAATTTTTTTTCTCTTTAAATAATCTACTAGAATTAGCACTGTCCACTTCCACCCCACTGCCACCATCACATTATCCACACAAGCTGAGCACCCAAATGACCTGTAATAATTTGAGTCCCATTTGGGGGACAAAGTTGTTGTTTTAAGCATAGACATGGGGCTGGAGACTCCATTCAGCATTAAGAGCACTTGTTCTTGCAGAGGCCTGGGTTTGGTTTCCAGCATCCGAATGGTGGTTCACAACTATCCATAACTCCAGATCTGGTTAACCTGATCATGACTTTTTGTCTTCTGTGGGCACCAGGCTCACACATAGTGATCATGAGGGCAGAATAACAATATGCATGAAATAAAATTAATTGTAAAAAGTTTAAGCACAAGAAAAGGTGTACTAGCAGATATTTCAACAAGTGACGGCTTGAGAAGCGTCAGAGGAGATGGAATGTCTATGGATGTTGGGCTTAGAAGAGAGAAGTATGCTTGAGTGGAGCCTCAGAGGATACCTAGGGTCCCGAGGCCTCTACCCTTCATGTGCATCAGGTCTCCTGGGGGCTGCATAGAACCCATCCATTCTTTCTTGCTTCCAGATTTGATTCAGGGAGCACCCTGAAACGTTTACATTATTAAGGATTTCCTAATAGTGCTGAGGAGGCAGGCAAATGGGCCTCACTTAAATTCACCAGACTTTCAGTACTGCAAGTAAACAAGAAAAGCCACAAGAAAAAAACAAACAACAACAAACCCTTTCATATTTGTAGAGAAGGAGGGCTACTTGCAAAATGCATCGGACCTGGTTAGAAAACCCAGGGCATGGACTTCCCTAGCATGATCAGGCATGCCTACAGGACAGTTATTCTGGTGACAGTTTCTTCTTGATTGGCCTGACAACTGGATCCACAGTAGAGGTAACTCAGAAAGAGGAGTGTGGAGAATCTGAGAAAGTATGCAGAACCTTTGTAGGGCAGCAGAGAAGGGCTAGAAGCACAGTAGACAGGCTTTGTCATTCTCAGTACAGCACTGTGTGTGTGTGTGTGTGTGTGTGACAAACACCCACTAGCACTAGCACTCTGGTCTTCTCAGTTCTTTGTAAAGACCTTCCTCAATCGCAATACCCCTTAGCTGATCAGGTTTTCCAGTAATGGAAGGCCAACAGGCAAGGAGTCTCTCTTTTTCAAACCATGTTGGAGCTTCTGAGCTTCTTTAGGGCCAACTCACAGTAGAAGTCATGCCCTCAAGGAATGAGGTAGGTTTGAGGTGTGACATCTGGGTAATTTGATGCCAGAAGCTCAGGAAGCAAGCAAGCTCCAAATATTTTCAAAAGGGACTGAGAGATGCCTGCAGCTTAGAAGTAGAAATGTCAGGAAAGGGGATAACATTTGAAATGTAAATAAATAAAATATCCAATAAAAAAAATAGAAAAGCAAAAGAAATGTCAACTGAGGCATCACCTGATGCAAAGTAACTGTCAAACTCTGGGTCATAGAAGTCAAACCAGTGCTGAGGGGAAGTGAGGGGACAGACTGTGACAGGCTTTTTCAGGCTAGTGAGGAGAATCAATTCTTGGAAATCACAGGTAAAAGTTATAAGTAAGTGAAGAACAAGCATGGCACTTCACCCCTGAACAGCTTCACCTGGGGATTGTTTATCTGAGCGGCGCATCAGCAGCATAGATTTCCTTGAGCTTAGTAATTTGATGCCGCTGTACAAAAGGAGTCAATTTTACAAGATTTTAACACTGAGGCATCACCAAATGACACCAGTGAGGAAAAGATTAGAAAGATCGATGCCTTGTTAGAAAAATAAATGATGAAAAAAATTTAAAAAATCTCAGTCCGTGTTTACTCTTTTTTATATTGAAGACTTTGAAGATCTTGTAAATTGGGGCTGGAGAAATGGCTCAGCAATTAATAGCATTTGGCTGCTCTACCAGAGTACTCGGTCTGTGTGCCCAGCACCCATGTAACAACTGTTTGTAACTCCAGTTGGGATTCAACAGACTCTTCCCCACTGCTGGCTGAGGGTGCTTGCATACAAGCACTTGCATACTTGCACATGTACATGCACATAAAAATTTAAATTTTATTCTTTATGTCTTAAGAATCTTGCAAGTTTTGGTAACTTTTTTTTAATCCCAATTTTCTTTTTTGTTTACTTCCGGAAGCTAGAGCCTCTGCTTTCCTTCTGAAGAAAATGTTTCAGTTTGAAGGGAATGTGGCAACAGGGAGGACTGTGCCAGCCAACAAACAGAAACAAGAAAAAATGCATAGTAGTCATGGCAGGCAGCTTAACCATGGCATTTGATCATCAGGAGCCCGAGCTCCCAGGATGCAGCAGTAGTTGCCATGGTTATCACCTATCTAGCATTATGGTGAGATACTTAGGGTTCCATGACTGAGCTCCTGTCTGGCTGTCAATCAAGGCATTTTGTTGTCCCAGGGTTAAGGCATTCTATTATTTTTAAAGCTGAAATTTTATGATGAAAGCTGGGTCAAGATTTTTATTGGAGTTTTTCAGGCTGTACAAAGAATGGAGTATAGAATTTTAGAATTTGCTCCCAGTTCCGTCACCAACATCTGTCTTTTGACTCACAACTGTTTTATATTGTTTGAATTTTCTAAAGTGTGAATACGCTGCCTATTTAATAGATTAGTAATGTAAATTGAGCATGTTGGTAGATGCAAAATGGCTTTTTTCTATTCCATAGATTTGGCTGGGAAGACAGGGTTGGAGCAATGTCAAGCTGATGCAGTGGTGGACACACTGGACGATTTCATGTCTCTCTTTCCATGGACAGAGAAAAATCAAGATGTAAAAGTAATGTGATGAGCTTACTATCATTCCTGTGGCTAACTTTCTATTGCCTCCAGAAATTGCATTCTGGGGCTTTAAAGGTCATTTTTAATCTGTGTAATATAAATATGTACTTTTTTAAATGAAGTTATAGAAGACTCTAAAGCAAGGTCAGTGATTTCCTGCCATACTCTTTGTTAACACCACCTCAAATAGTTTTTTAAAATATGCATGCATGTGAGCCATGTCCATGCAGGATCCAGCAGAGACCAGAAAAGGGTTTTGAATTCTGGGGAACCAGAGCGCCAGATGGTTGTGAGCTGCGATGTGGGTGCTGGGAACCAAACCTAGGTTCTCTACAGGAACAGTCAGTGCTTTTAAACCATAGGACTATCCCTCTGGGCCTACAGATCCAGCTTCTAATGCTGGAGACAAACACACCTTCCTTTCTTTCATGCTTTTCTCTTTTTAAACGTTTGTTTTGTGGGCACATGTTTCTTGTTGTACAAGTTCATGCAAGCCATAGCATGTATGTAATATCAGAGGACAACTCCCAGGGATCACTTCTTGCTTTCCACAGTATAGGTCCCTGGGATTGAACTCAGGTCACCATGCTTGGAGGCAAGTGCCTTTCCCTACTGAAGCATCCCTCCCCCTCCTCCCTGTATGTGTGTGTGTCTGTCTGCCTCTCTGTGTGAAGGGCATCTGTGTGTTTGTCTGTAGTCTGTCGTTCTCCCTTTGAAATAGTGCCTCATTGTGTAGACTGCAGAATGTGTACCCCCATATTTCTGTAGCATATACAAATAGAATTTATCAGAATTTTAGACAGTTCTTATAAACTCCTTTAGAAGCCATAAGAAACTTTCATTTTTTTTTTATTTTTTTAGCCAAAGCTAGCCTCTGACTCACTATGTGGCTGAGAATGACCTGCAACTCCTGCTTTTTGTTCCCACATTCCAGGTGCTGCAATTGCAGCTGTGCACGCCCACTTCTAACTTGGAATATCTTCCTTTGTCATCTTCTCTACTTCCTTTTCCCTAAACTCTCAACATGGTGATGTGAAAATCTTGGTGCTAAATTAATATTGTTTTATTATGTAGGTTTGTCTATGGAAACCTGTACAGACTGTATACTGGAGTAGTGCTTTCTTCTATTTTCTCCTCCAAGCCTAATTCTTTTTACATGTTTTGTTTGTTTGTTTTTCTGGAAACTTTCCAAATGTCTGATAAGGTTTCCCTCAAATTCAAGGATCTCAGATCTCCAGTTCTTTCCACTGTCTTTTGGGCACAGTTGCCTCTCTGGCTCTTTAATGAGCTCTCCGGAGACCTGCTGTGCCCTGCAGCTCTGTTTCTACAGAGCTGTTGTCTCTGGCCTTCCTTACCCCAGCCAAGCCTTTCCTCTGGGATTGAGTCTTATTTCCCAGGTAATGCCCACTTTCGTATCTATTCCATTATTTGAGCATGTCCTCTAGCACTGAAAGGCTACATCACTAAGAGAAGATGTGAAGGCAGGAGGATGTGTGGACTTCTGCATCTGTGTCACAGCTTCAGTAGCCTTTGCCCTACACACATGATACGCTTACCATCACAGGTGACGCACACTTACCACGGAGGTCTTAACATTCCGAATGTCTCTTTTGGCCCTTCCCTGTTTCCAACCTCCTGTTTTGTGCTCTTGTGTTTGGGAAACAATGCACCAATAGCTTTACTGATTCTAGGAGATCAAAAGTTTGGTGCTTTAGTAGTTTGCCATTTTTTCAGTTTCTCACCTGGTTCCAAAGCTTGGTTGGGTTTTGGTTTTGGTTTTGTCAACTTGACACAAGCTAGAGTCACCCAAAAGGGGGAACCACAGTTAAGAAAATGCCCTCATAAGATTGGCTTCTAGGGAATGCAGTGGGAGCATTTTCTCTCTTCTCTTTTTTTTTTGGGGGGGGGGGAGAGGCGGGAAGCAAGGGTTTGTTTTGGCTCATAGATGGAGGCAATACAGCCTATCATGGCAGATAAGGCACAGTGGCAGGAGTGTGAGGTCACTGGTCATGCATCAGTCAGGAAGCAGCGCCAAGAGAAGTGGGGTTCACCTATAAATCCTTAAGGCCCACCCTCCCCATCTCTCCAACCCCCAGTGACTCAGTTCCCCTGTTGGTGCTGTCCCCTAAAGGTGCCATATCCTTCTAAAAGAGGACCAGTGGGTGGGTATGAAGTGTTCAAACTTATTAGGGTATCAGTGACATTTCAACCCCAACACTTTGCAAAGAGAAAATGCCAGCCCCTCCTTGCGGTGCCTTGAACAGCTTGTAACAGTATAACAACCTGAGTGGCCAAAACCAGACAGACCTCTGAATTCGAATTAATCCACATCAGTCAGTGAGTAGTAGAGGATGGTGTCCTGATCTTGGACCTTAAAGTGCCCTTGGAACAACTTCTTCTGAAGCAGGAGTAGGAACCAGTAGCTGTCATTAGGTCACATGTCAGCAAAGGGAATCTGGCCAAGTGGGAACCACTAAGGGCACATTTCTTTACTCTCTGTGCACATCCTGTGTACATGTTCAGTAGAGAAGATATGGATGTCCATCAGGTTGAGGGAACCCATAAACTCAAACGAGTTGTGGTCCACCTTGTGCAGTGCATCCACAGTCAGACCACTTTCTTCCTGAAGCTCCCTCTTAGTCCCATGCTCAGTGGTCTCTCCCTTCCTGCACCTCACCCCCAAAGGCATTCCAGCAGTCGGCACCGAAGCCGTTTTTCTTCATACCCAGGAGAACTCACTGAGGCTACAGCATCAGCACCAGAGTGTAAAGCATGGAGGTGCCGATGGTCTCCTGGGTCCTTCGCACTGTAGCAGCCACAGTTTCACAGGGGTGGAGCCATAGGGTACTGATTATCAATTGATGCTGTGGGTGGGGTTATCCCTGGGTAGGTGGTCCTGGGTTCTATAGGAAAGCAGTTCCTGCTATGAGACTCCTGCCTTGAGTTCCTACCTTGAATGACCTCAGTGATAGGATGTAATCTGAGAGCTATAAACTGAAATTAACCCTTCTCTCTGTATGTTTCTTTTGGTCATAGTGTTTATGACAGCACTAGAAACCCTAAGATCATTGAGTAAGGACTTCTATATTGTAAGCAGCGTTCCACTAGCGTTTGAAGACAGGACAGGCTCTCAGCTGTTGACAAGTTTGGCTAATCAAATTATTTTCCTTAAAGTTCTAAATGTTTAGAATGGTGAGTTTTGTTGTGTATATAGGCACACACCTTTAACCCCAGCACTCTGGACGCAGAAGCAAGCAGATCTCTTCCTATACTTGATCTTAGCCAAAAGGCTGAGAAGCAATAGCAGATCTCTTCCTATGTAGGCCTGGAACTCTACTCCAGGTCTACATAGGAAGCTCTGGGCCAACCAAGTCTATATAGTGAGAGCTTATCTCATAAAACAAGCAAACAATATATATATATGCATATATATATACACACATGTGTGTGTGTGTGTGTGTGTGTGTGTGTGTGTGTGTGTATGAAAGAAATGGTGAGATTTTGGCACCATCTTGTTTTCTTTCTTGTGTGTGTCTGAGTGCACATATGTGTGTGCATGCATGTGTAGGCCAGGGATTGATGTCCAATTGCTTCCACAATCCTTCCCCAGCTTACGGATTCAGACAGAGTCACTCAGTGAATCTGGAGCTCACCAATTCAGCTGGACTGACAGACCAACAAAGCCCACACACCCTTCCATTCCTGCTGCTCAGTGCTGGGGTTACAGCTGTGTGGTAGAGAGTCTGGTTTTATCTGTAGGCTTTAGGGATCCAAGCTCAGGTTCCCATGGTTGAGCAACAAGCATCTTATCAATCGAGCCATCCTTCTAGTCTGGCATCATCTTGTTTGGGCCCATTCATCCTGACACTTTGAAAATTTCAAATATCCTTGAAATATTTTAGAATTACTTCTCTATCTCCTTTATTCTCTTTGTCACACAGAACACCTGGTGCTGAGAGGCTGAGATCTTTTCTACCTCCCTTTTTGTTTTGTTTTTTGCTTTTGGTTTGGTTTGGTTTGGTTTTATTGTACTTTCAGGGGACATCCTCAACTTGACTCATGGATGCTTGAGTTCTAAATTTTCACCTTTTAAATTTTATCAGGTTTTTAAATAGACTATTTTTTGACAGGTTTTATTATTTAACTGACTATCTCAGTGCCCTCTAATGACAGACTAACTGCTCATTAAATAGTTGCTGGTACCTTGCATTATCAGGTCCCACCTCCAGGTGACACTCTTGTCTCCTCACCCTTTTACCTGCAGTGGAGAGAAAGGCATTTCACTGTCATGTTATGGTCTTAACTCCTAGGGAGTGATGTCACCATACCAGCACCTGCCCTAAACACTGACAACAAATAAAAATTATAAAGAGACAGTCCAGGTCCAAAAGCCACTGCCCAGAATAACCAATGTGAGTCTCATCATTTTACTTAAAACACCTACATTGTAAAGCTGTTTTACATGACAGACACACACACACACACACACACACACACACACACACACACACACACACACACACAGAGAGAGAGAGAGAGAGAGAGAGAGAGAGAGAGAGAGAGAGAGAGAGAGAGAGAGAGAGAGAGAGAGAGAGAGAGAGAGAGAGAGAGAACACTCCAGGACAAGTCTTGAGAAGCTCAACTTTGATGACACAAGAGGAAAAAAGACTGTTTGACATAATATAGTGGGCCCTAGAGTCATATAATGGGCTTGAATCCTATTGTTCTTACCAGTGACGATTCCCTTTTCTCAGTTCAAAGTCCTTGAGTGTGAAGTATAGACATAAGGGGCTCTCCTTTGAAGCATGTTGGGAGCATCCAGTGATAGTGTCTATACATATGACAAGGTGGAAAGAGCTCACTAAACCTCAGCTAGTACAATTAGATGTTATAGAGTTAAGTGTTAATTTGTCCTTATATTTGTCAGGCGTGACATCTATTTTACATATTAATATAAACACACAAATATATCACGTTCCCTGTTATAGAAAAAAAGTGTATAAAGATTTGTGTCCAGGGTGCCAAAGACCCCACTGCAAGGCAGTCTGCTGCGTTCTTGGCTGGTCTCTTATTTTTGACTTTTCTATGGCTGAGGACCCCTGACAGAGGGCACATCCCAGAGGAGACTATCTCTGGCCATTGCTCATAAAACTTACACTCTAGCTTTGTGCATAACACGGTGGTCGGTGCTCCTACATGTCCTAAACCAGGTTCAGAAGACATAGAAACTCAGGTTCAGGAACAAATTATGCAAAAGAACTATTTCCGAGGCACTACAAATAGCTCCGACAACATCATCAATGGAGTTTGTTTTGCTGTCTCGGGCAGCAGGGTCAGTTGCTGCCACCTTGTGGTCAGGTGGCATTTTCAAAATCAAAATCTTGCAGTAAGATGGTAATACAAACTTATTCTTTTTAGTGAGAGAGGGTTTTGCTATTCAGCCCAGGCTGCGCTTGCAGCGCCTTGGACCCTGCCTCTCAAGAGCAGGAATTACAGACGTGGGCCATCATACAAGTCTCACTGAAAAGAATTGTCATTATATGTGCTTGAAGAAATGCATGACATATGCTGTTCTTTCTGTATTAGTTGCTAAAATTCCACTTCCAATTTTAAAGGAGTAAATGAAAGAATATGTCTGTGAACACTGGTCACCATAACTGCCCTTGAATGTATTATGAGTACTTATTATTTAGCTACACGATGTGTCTATATTGTTTTCTCATCTGAAGAGCTAGGGAGACTACCAGGGTTGTGGTAATCCTGACACTGAAGTTTCAACAATGGAAAAGAGTGGTAGCGAGGACTTTGGAAACAGTGAGAAACAGACAACCTTCGATCTCTTTCTCAGGGTCAAAGCCCAGCTCACAATGTGCCTGAAGAGGAGGCCAGAAATGTCAGAGTCTAGCAAGTCAAGGAGTGGCCACCTAGATTTACATATATAGGGCTGGGGATATGTAGTTCAGTGTCAGAGTATTTCTGCCATGCCTAAGGCCTCTCCACTACTTCACACACACACACACAGACACACACAGACACACAGACACACACACACACACACACACACACACACAGAGATATAACAATTACATTTCTTCATATTATTTAAAAATGAACCTTAAGAAATGATTATCTCTATGTAGTAATTTAAATTTTATTAGTTGAAAATAATTTGACAATTTTTTTTTTTTTTTTTTTTTTTTTTTTTTTTTTTTTTTTTTTTTTTTTTTTTGGTTTTTTGAGACAGGGTTTCTCTGTGTAGCCCTGGCTGTCCTGGAACTCACTCTGAAGATCAGGCTGGCCTTGAACTCAGAAATCCACCTGTCTCTGCCTCCCAAGTGCTGGGATTAAAGGCATGCGCCACAATTATAAAGAAACTTTGAGCTAAAGGAGCAATCAATAATGTGGATATAAGTTTTTATTTGGACTTGATAACGTGGACATGACCATGAGAAAGTACACATGGCCTTCGCCAAGCTTTCCAGCAACCATGTCCTGCACCCCACTGTGTGCAGCTGTCCAGGAGATACAGGCTAGCCTTGACTAATATTCATATCTGACTCAAACTAACCAAGGGAGATGAGATCACAGGGTGCGCCACCATGGCTGGCAAGTACACAGTTCTCAGTAAGAACAAGACTGAGTAAATTACTTGGTCTTCAGAGACAAAATAAAACATAAATATGTAATAAAGGCACCCATCTGTTTTATGGGTGTCTTGCATTTATCTTCCTTTCTTGGGATATTGTTTGTTTATAGTACCTTACATAACTTATCAGAAGGGAGTGGCTGGTATGTCATATAGATGATATGCAAGGCAGACAAAGCTCATTCTAAGGCACAGTGGCTTTCAAGGAGGAGACATCCCTCAGGTCCCACGGGTGTTGTCTTAGTTAGGGTTTCATTGCTGTGAGCAGACACCATGACCAGGGCAACTCTTATAAAGGGCAACATTTCACTGGGGCTGGCTTACAGGTTCAGAGGTTCAGTCCATTATTGTCATGGTAGAAAATATGGCAGTATGCAGGCAGGTGAGGTGCTGGAGAAGGAGTGAGTTCTACATCTTGATCCAAAGGTAGCAGAAGTCACTGGACATAGCTTGAGCATATACAACGTCAAAGCTTGCCCACACAGTGACACACTGCCTAATAATGCTATTTCCATGGGCCAAGCATCCAAACACATGAGTCTATGGGGCCTACCTATTCAAACCACCACAGGTGTCATGACTCATTATGGTCTATTATGCCTATTAGGTGCAGTAATGAGGGAGAAATCCAAGGGAGTGAGAGTCCAGACTCAGAGTTATTACATAATTATAAGGGCCTTTGTTAAAAGGGGATTTCAGAAATCTAAAAACATAATTGTTCATCACAATAAACTAAGAGTTTGAAAAAATCATAGGCATTTCTCTTTAACTAAAATCAGATTTACCATGCCTTGCCTATGTGCCTCTTAAGCATTTACGCCAGCACATCACAGAGACACTTGTGCATTGGTGTTTATGATGGCATTGTCCACAGTAGACAAGTGACAGAGCTTATCTGTCTAAACTATAGAAATGCATACAGAAAATATGGTGTAATATGTGTGTGTAAATATATAATACATATGCACATGTTTGTATGAAAATGTCCTATGCGATGTAATGCCACCATGAAAATACATAATGAAACTGTTGGGGAAAAGACTTTAAAATGAGTAATCGGGTTGATGAGATGGTTCAGCTGGGAAAAGGTGCTTGCTGCTAAGATAGCAAGGGTTTGATTCTTTCTGTGGTATAAGGAGAGAACTGACTCCTGAAAATTGACTTCTGGTTTCCACCAGGCTCTGTGGCACATGTGTACACATGAATACACACCAAACACAAAATAAATATAATTTTAAAACTTGAGTAACCAATGACTGAGTCAGGTATCGATAAGGTCCTAACTATGACAAAAAATGCATAGCTGCTTTCATTACTTCTAACTCACTATTGAAATCGCACTCACCTTTCTCACTATTCACAAGGATGTCTGATCTCTCCTAGGAGCGGAGGTTCAATGAATTGCTCACAGGTCAAGCACTTCATCTTCTGAAAGATTTGGACACATACTTAGGAGACAAGGAGTGGTTTATTGGCAATTATGTGAGTATGTTTTGTGTTTTAAAACGCCAGCAATTGTTATTTAGATAAGTCAATGAACAAAAACTTACTGAGCAAAAACGTTATTCCAGCCAGGCATGATAGTGCTCGCCTGTCGGGCCAGCACATGAGAGGCTGCATAGCAAGTCTGATGCCAGCCTGGGCTACATGCGCCCCTGTCTCAAAATGGAAAGAAGAAGGAATGGGGGTGGGGCCAGGCTGGAGGATAATTACTCAGAAAATATAGTAGAGAAAATAGAACACTAAACTTCTTTAAACTAACTCTTCACATGGATTGGACCTGGAGTCATGAAGTACTTTATATAATTATATACATTAATCTTTAGAAGCTATCCGAAGAATCAAAAGAAAATATCTGTCATATACATAAGAGTACAGAGACTACTTACTGCAATATTTTGTGCATGTGTCTGTACATGTGAACATGCGTGTGGTTATCTGTGTGTGTGTGTGATGTGGAGGCCAGAGGTTGCCCTCAGTTATTGTTCATCAGATACTGTCCACACTGTTTTCTGAGACATGGTATCTCACTTGCCAGCAGCTCAGTCAGGCTAAACTGGCTGACCAACGAGTCGCAGGGTCGCTCCTGTCTTTGCCTCCCCAGTGCTGGGATCACAAGCCTGTGCCACCATATCCAGCTTTTGCACATGGGTTCTAGGGCTCCAACTGGCTCCTCATTATGCTTGCACAGAAAGCACCTTACCAACCCAGCTATCTCCCCAGCCCCTGTGCTGTACTCTTAATGACAAAGAAATACATTCAGTGCAAAGCACTGTAATCTGAGCTCATAGTAGGAATATCAGAACTGGAGACCTGGAAAGGGGGAAACATTTGAAATGTAAATAAAGTATCAAAAAATTAAAATAAAATAAAAATAAAAAAACAAACATACACCATTTTCAGTAGAATTATTAGCAGATCTGGGCACTATTTAGTATTGTTTTAAGAATATTCTTTATGATTTATACATTGTGAGTGGAAAAATCAGAAGTTACACTGATGTCACTAAGAGTTGGGGTCTTTGGTGTGGAAGAAAAGGAGACAACGATAAATCTAGTTATCGTGGGCATCTCCTTATACCCAGAGTCTGGTCTCTTACATACTGAAAGGAACTGGGGGTCCAGAGACAAATGACTTACTCTCAATTTGAGACAAGAAATATAGTGAGTGATTTTTATACTAGAAGCAAAACAGTTACCAAAGCAACCAGAGTTAGTATCAAAAGGACTCGAGTCATCTCAGGACTGGCTAGACATGGAGTGATCTAGACTTCAATGAGAATGTTAACAGCAGCAAACTGAAACAAGTCAAAATTTATACTGCATCCAAACATACAACACCAAGCTCCTTGCAAGCTGTAGGATGGAGCCCATTTTGAAAGAATGAAGTGGAATGTGCAAGGCTCGGTTGGAAGCACTTCTCCCACCTTTTCTATGCAAGCAGTACAAGTTTCTCTTCGGAAAAAGCATTCTAGTCATAAATAAGAGTGCAAACATCATCACTTGCTAACCCTGAAGAAGGAATGAGCCTAGCCAGGGGCCACCAGAAACCACTTGTGTCACAGAGGGATGCTGGCCAGATGCTATAGGTGTGCTTCCAGAGGGAACATAACTCCACCCAAATCAAATCTAACTGATCTCAGTGCTGTCATGGGTGGAGTTTCCCAGCCTTTTGGGGACAGCTGTATGGAAGACAGAAAAAAATGTGCCTGTGTCTTAGGTGACTCTGATCAGTCCACTTTGTCCCTGTATCTCCTCAGCTCTCCACCATACTGCAGTCCCTCACTTCTTTCCACTTGCTTTTTATAAACTCTCCCTCTCGGTCCCTAGTTTCTGCGTATTTCTTGGAACCCTCAACTTAAACAAACCTCACCTCGTGGATGCTCCTCTGCCCATGTTAGCTACTGCACTTTGCCTTCATCAGCCATTTCACTGTGTATCTGATAAATCTCTTCTAAAACAAAGTCCCAGACTGGAGATGAGGTTCAGTGGTGTTTGAAAGCTCTGAGTTTGGTCCTCAGCACTGTAAACAAACAAACAAATAAACAACAGACGAATCTACATCAGAGGAGGGCAATGCATCCCAGATTGCTCCCTGCCATCCCTAACACCTAGATGTGGGTATGACACACAGTAGGTACTTGATAAATATTTCTTAGTTGAACTGTAAACTCTCTATGCAGCAAAAGTGTGAAACACCAACAACCAGCTCTAGTAAATCATGCACACCCAAGCAAGTTTTAGTTCACATTTAAATTCCACTCTAGAGCTGGGCCTGAGGAAAGATGCTGCAGTCCCAGGCAGTCGGGGCTCCAGAGGGAGCCCCAGTAAAATGTGTTAGTGTCAGACTGTCTCCCAACAATAAAAATTTAAAAGTTAACAAATAAAACGAATTTAACTCTGTTAATGTGGTTATGGGACCAATGTCACACCCCACTGATGAAGTTCCAGTAACGATGAAGAACACTCAGCTGGCCCAGGCTTAGGATAGGCTGTACCCATCACCTTAGCTGAGCTTAGCATTCTATCAAGGACCAGAGACACATATAGTTGTCTTGATATGATTCAAAGATAATGTATTTTACGCAAATTCTTTTATTTGGAACTATAGACCCTGAAGGGATAACCTACACACTATTTATTCCTTTATACCTTAAAACACAAAGGTACAAGGTACACAACATAATGAAATAATCATAGATTCCCTCACACACAGGATATTTGCAGGACTCGTGTGGAATCATCAGTGGTGACATACAAAAAGGAACATGCTATTCTCAATCACAAGACTTAAAGTGTGTACCCTGGACATGCACACACCTGGGATGAGCCTACCTTTTCCTACAGAGGGCTTTTGGAACAGACGGAAATCTCTGAGTTAGGTCAGACTGGTTGAGACTGGACAGGGCTTTAAAGTAGTGTAGCACTGGACCATCTGCTGTGATCTACCTGTCTCAGGATCTACACTAAGTCACAGACAGCAGTCATTTAAATGTCCCTTGGACATGGTGATGCTTGTCGGTTCCCAATTTTATCATCTACATGTTCAGCTTTTGTACCAACAAAAAATTGTTTTGAAATGGAAAGTAAATGTTTCTTGAGAGTAAGAAATTAAGTTTACTTTTAGAATGATATATATTTAAAGTCAAGTCTTTGTTTTCCTTTAAGCAGGTAACCTGGGCAGACTTCTACTGGGATATCTGCAGCACCACACTTTTGATCATAAAGCCTGACTTGTTGGATAGCTACCCCAGGCTGGCGTCATTACGGAACAAAGTCCAAGCTATTCCTGCCATTTCTGCCTGGATACTAAAGAGGCCACAGACAAAGCTTTAGATGATTCAGGACCCATTACCAGATGAGAGCTCCATTAGCCAGCTAGAGGATCTGCATACCACTAGTGTTCTGCTTGTTATGTATCACTAGGACTCTTACTTTGTACTATTCTGTTTGCTATGTATGATTCTTTTGTGGTTTTTGTCTTTTTCTGTAGGCATTTAGTTTCCAATATTTTATTTTTTCACCTTTACACTTTTTATAACTGCAAGGAAATAGTTCATAATATATGTTGTTGTGCATAGATATCAACATGCATGGATGCTTTAAATGACACTAGTTTCCTGGCTAGTAATCAGTCACCACAGTATCTTTACGAGTAATCATGTAAAATACAGATTTTGCAGCTAGCTCTTCAATCAACAAATTGCTACACAGAAACGAATGCCTATAATGGTCACTAGCCACTACTGTAAATGTTATTCAGGTATACACCAAAGTGTATAAGCTACTTCACAAAAATACACATCTGTCTGACATGTCACAAAATTGGTTATAAAAAGAAGGAACCCATAAAGATTAAAGGACAGTCAATAAGTGATGTTAGAGCTTAGCTGAAATTCCACAGAAATGGAGTAACAAAAAGTTGACTGAATTTAGCTCTGCTGCAATTCAGGGGGCTGTAGAGAAATGACCTCCGTCAGCTCACTGACAATGAAAGGAGCTGTGACATAGAGTTAGGTGCCCCAGAAACAAGAGACAGCAGGTTCCAATAATCCTTCACATTAAAAAAAACAAAAACAGGCTGGAGAGATATTAGTCACAGGGGAGTCTGTAGGTGCGGGGACAGCAGGAAATGGGACTGCTCCTAGTGTTGCTGTGAACTGAGACTTCTTTGAAAAAAACCCAGTCTGTGAAAATTGACTCTTAATTGCTGACAAACTGTGATATACAACAGCTTACAGGGAGAGATTTATGTGACTCCACCTCATAGACTCTAGCCCAATGGCTGGCTGGCTCCATTGGGTTGGATCTATGGAGAAGCAGAATGTGACAAAATGATTGTGTTTACTTACTTATGGTGGCTGAGAAGCAGACACAAAGGGTGGAAAGCACCTTTCGACATAATCCTCTAAACAATGGGCTAGTGAGCGGGCTCCATGGATAAAGGCATCTGATGTCAAACCTGGAAGACCTGAGATCAATCTCTGGTACCTACATAATGGAAGCAAAAGACTGACTTCCACCTACTGTCCTCTGCCCTCCCCTTAAGCAGTGTGGCATTTGCACTTACACACAGTACATTTCATTAAAGAAAATGCAACCATTTTTCTTAAATGAATCGTCTAATTAGCAATTATCCCCAAGATGGTTTTGGACTGTTTTCTCATATGATTTCTGAAGGCTAACTGGGATGCACAATGTGGCCCAAGCTGGCGTCAGAACTCATTGCAATCTCATTTCCATGCTGCCATATCTGGATTCCTATTTTAAGCTATATTGATGGAACACAGACTTTTGCTTTGTATGTTGGCATCATAAATGTTAATAGTTTGCTTGGTATGTTGAAGCATGTATGGAAATACTAATAATGATGATCTTATGCTTTCTGTGATTTTCAGGAGAACATACTGCTAAAGGGCAAAAAAATAAAAATAAAAGAGTGTAGGGAGAGAGAAGGAATACATGTCCAGCTGGATGTGCTTTATTTAACATCTTTTTTTTAGAACATTTTTTGATTTAATGGGGGGGGGACGACACAAAATTTTGTGTTACTACACATTATATACAAACACAAAATACATGACCTTGATCTTTTGAATGAAATTTTGACATTGCTGGCTGTTAAAATAAAAAAGAATCTCATTGCATGGGTAGACATCATATGATTAAAACAATCTATAGGAAAAAGTCTTTAGGGAAGCATACAAACAATGCTTTTAATGAAGGTGGTGGTGCCTCTTATGCACAGGCATTTCCCTCTATATTACCTTCCATTAAAGAGTATCTTTAATGGAAACAAAATTTGGAAAAGTAATAAATACTACTCCTATGGGGAAAAATGGAAATTTAAAAATATTAGTCTTACGTATTTCTGTGATAAGTGTAAAATGTAACCTCAGCATGCTCTATAGGGCAGTATTTAATATAACCATAATTGTAAGTCAGGCAGCCACTGAAGGTAGATCCCTTCTTTCCAGGCTGCATAAGTGCTGCACAAATGGAAACCCAATCTTCTGATCCATCCATAGCTTGACTCTATAGGAACTCCTATTGGCAAGTCACCTGTCTAAGACAAGACACATAAGGTATACTTATTATGCATGTATGACTTGTACTAAGAAAATAAAACCTATTTCATGATGGGATGGTGGTGGTACATGCCTTTAATCCCAGCACTTGGGAGGCAGAGGCCAACCTAGTCTACAGAGTTCAAAGACAGCTAGGTCTACGCCAAGAAATCCTGTCTCATGAAAAGCCTACTTCAGTTGGTCATGATATTAACAACTGTGGATTTTGTATGTTTTCCATTACTAATGGACTGTGATGTTTAATGGCACCTGCCCAATGAAAGGACAATTGAGGATTCATTCTCTGTAATAAATCCCTATTTATTGCAAAGGAATATATTAAACATACGATGGTCCCATTTCTGTTCAATATTGTATACTTCTTTGGAGAAGAAGAAAGAGGGCTAAAAACCATTACAAAGGGTGTGAAATACAACTTAATGATCACAAATATTTTTATTAAACCCGAGACATAATAATAGAATATTACAGGGAGAATCCAACTACATTTCATTAGAAGAAATTCAGATATAACACCACCACAACTAATGAGCCTACTGCGGGAGATACATTTCATACAGAAAAGTTAAGAGAAATTCCCTGTGGGTTTAAAAGGTACGATTTCCAACAACTTGACTAAGCGACCTGGGTACTTGATCACAAGGAGGTAGTATAAACACCTGCAGATTCCTGGTAGCCCTGTAGTGGGGAGATATATCTGTTATATTTATGTATCTTCAATATCATATCTACTGAGTCAGGAGTTCAGAGTCTCAGATACCTGAAAAGAAAAAGCACTGTAGAATCATGTCAACCATCTAAGAGTTTACCTAGCACCTTAGCACTCAGGACGTCTTGAAAAGTATGAGCTCCAATAATTAACAAATCTCTCATTTATAAATAAGTTTATTTATAATGATATTTACATTATAAAATAAAACACATAAAACTCACAAGTTATACAAAGAATCTGGTGTATAATAAAAACAGCAATATAGACTGACAGGCAAAATTTAAATGAAAAGTTAATAAAGACTGAAATATCAAATAGACAATTTTACTTCTAAATTTCACTTTGTCACCCACACTGAACTGGAATTGAACAATGGCTTCTCTTCAGGTGGTCCTGTATTGGAAATCCTGGGAAGTGGTAAATTATATTTTGTTAAGAATTTAAAGTTAATGACCTATTCCCATGCAGTACCTAATGCTACCTTAGTATGAAGTCACATCCAGTTTCCTTTGAAATGAAGTAGCTTTAAGTTAATCTGTTCAGCTGAACTAGAAAAATGCCACCAGCATCTGCTGATCTTGGTGACATAGCAGGAGTAAATATGTAAGAGAAAACTAGAGCAGAAGCGGCTGGGCAATGGTTAAGAGAAGCAAAGGCGGGAGAGGAAGCTGAGGGTAGTACACACAAGAGGAGGCAGGGTTAATGAGCCGGAGGTACAGTAGGAAAATGAAAGAAGGAACTGAGCCCCAGAGCAGGAGAAAGGCGTCAGTTCCTACTCAGTGGAAAACAACTTAGTGCCTAGCCAAACAAATGTGTTCTAACGGGAGGAGGAAGAGGACCTGGGGACGTTAGTAGATGGCGTGCCACCTTTGACTCAGGCTGAGTTCTTACTGACATTGGTGAACATCTGCTTCAAATAGCAATAAAACAAAGACTAGACAACCTATACAGCTGCGCTCTTTAACATAATAAAAACTTTAAATCAGACAGGCAAAACAAGACAAAACATTGTCAAATAAGGCACATGTAAATCTACACACATTATCCAGTGAAAGACAATATATATATATATATATATATGTATGTATAGATATTTGGAGGTAGAAATAATTACAAAAATACTGACATTTCTAAAGCATTAGCATATTTGTTACAAACAATCACCAACTAATCCCCATTCAGAAAACTGCTTTGAAAAATGATTATTCAACATCTTCAGGATGTGAGTACCTGGAGAATCCAGTTAGTGGCAAAAAGTTGTCCGTACTATGTGAAATGCAACATGAAATTATAAAAAGTTACAAATGCTCATAAACCCCATGGTCACCGCGATGTGAATGTCCTTGAATGCACCAAGTTGATGTTCCCTCATCAGTCAGGAATTCCGAGCTCTCCTTTCACAGGCCCATTGATGTTTTTAGTAATGTGGCTATGTCTGCTGGCATACTTCCTTCATCAGCTGCAGGGCAGAAATGATGTCAAAGTTATGCAGAAATGTCTGGGCTTCTAAGATATATTTTCCTCTCAACCTTTTCTTTGGTGAATTCCTACCTATAACTAATTTTTAGTTTGTTTTGGTGTCATCTCATTAAAAACCTGACCTAACCTATACAGCTGAGTTATCATTTTCCCACTTACTGGCAGCAGCATAGCTGTAAAGTCACAACTATTCCTAATGTGTGCAGCAATAAACTACAAATGGCTGAAATGCAGCACAATGAATCAAATCTCTCACAAAAATCTGAGACACAATCAAAACTACAGAAGGACTTTCATTTGCTCTACTCTCTGGTAAAAGATACCTATGTACAAGATGCTGAACATTGGACAAACTGTTAAGGAGTTTACAGATACCCTTCCTTTCAAGCATATTCAACAGACTAAAGACAGCCCGTGGCACTAAGTTATCATTTCTCTTAAAACTAACTGGCATCACAATAGAGAAATGTGAAGAGAGAAAAAAACTATAGAGTCTTTTAGTGTAAAGATACTATAGACAGAACAAAATAAAATCTATAAAGTGTGAACTTTAGCAGGATCCTTGTTTCAAAAGAAAGTGTAAAAATATTTAAAGGGTATTGGATTAAAATTGGCTTAGCAGCTAAGAGCACTTGTTGCTCTTCCAAAGGACCTGGGTTCAGTTCCAAGCACCTACATGATGGCTTATAACCATCTGCAATTCCAGTTTCAGGGAATCTCAATGTCTATTTTGCCTTCTGCATGAATGGCACAAATCCAGTATGCCACATACACGAAGGCAAAAACAAAATATACACGTGAAACAAGATAAATAAACCTCATTAAAAATGTATTAAAAGGACAATTGGGAGAAATCTGTGGAGGAAATATGATTATATCTAAAATGTTCAGGGTTTCTCTAAAATCCTGACTGTGAACGGCCATACCTATAACTAACCTCATACTACTGCTGGAAGACAGAAGGTAAACACACACTGTATACTTCACAGTTGCCAGGCAGGGAGCTTTCCTTCATACCATGGTTTTAAGATTTTTATATAAAAAAAAGTTTTGTAATAAAAGTTCAAAAGTGTAATAACCCCACAATTCTTATCATAAAGCAATGGTTCCAGTTAATATACAGCAAAGTCAACAAGAAAGCTTATTAAATTAGACTCCTAAGTACCACTGCCAGAGTTTCTAAGCAGGTAAGTCTAATAGAGAATTTGGAAATCTGCATTTCCAACTGCCAAGGACCCAGGTGACGTAGCTGCAGATCCTGAGACCGAGGCCAGCTCTAGAGAAACAGACTCTAAGAAGCAGACTGTGAGTACTCATGGTCTTTAGCCATGCTGATTTTCTAGAGGTTTCATAAAGATTGCTGATACACACACTCATCTGCAAATACACACATCATTCACAGGCCAAAAGAACTCAGTGTGAGGAGGAAAGAGATTCACATTCTCTAGGCCCGGTGTCACATCTTTTTAAACATGAAAGTGGACACAGCTAAAGATAAAATTACAACTGAAGCTAAATAAATGACAATATTGTATCCTTAGTTTTATTGGACAAAAAATAAAGCATCCTTTAGGGAAAAACAAAACAAAATAGGTAAACACCTTTCCCAGAACAGAGGGAAGACACATGGGAGGAAGGCTGTAGCTGCCCGCTGTACTTGGAAAGGGACTCGTGAGCACAAGAAGCTCTTGTAACAACTAGGTCACCTTCCTAGCACCATTTGCACATGTCTAACTCTTAAGTTTTAATCTATGTTAATATACTACTTGTTAAAAATTATACACATGAATAAAACACGTAAATTTATAGAACTTAAAATTATCATTTCCGACAGCAGCTAGAAACATATCATTTACTTAAGGTTTCTTTCTAAGGCCCAAGTAACTCAACCTGTAATTGACGTTACAATTTTTAAGTGCATTTTACAGCTCTATATTTTCATAAATATTTACTATGTCAAAATTATGTAAGTATTACATATTTACATATGTAAGGGCTCTTAAAGCTAGTACACTGTAAAATATGTTTTCAACCTTTAAGTTGATAGCATTATTCATTTAGTGAACAAATCATAAATTGTGAATGAAGCTATAGATCCAAACTTGACTTTATTTTGAGAATATTACGGTGTCCATTATATAAGACAGAAGAGACAGATGTTTTCAAAATCAAGTTGTTTTTTTTTTAAACCAATTCTGGCAAAACAACTCTTTGCTACTGTTGTACCTGACGTAAGCATACATATCCTCTTCTACTTCGTCCTCCAAACATACCTTTCATACCAGCTAAGAACTCTGGTAATCTATACTTTAATAAAAATCAGTATTTCTGCTAATAAACAGCTTACCTTCGTCTACTGTGGTCATGTCTTGCTCTAGTTTCAACTTCTGTTGGTTAATTTTTAGCATGGACTCTTCAATAGTTCCTTGGCTTATTAATTTAATAACTAATACTTCTCTAAAAATAAACACATGACATGTCCATAGGTCACTGGTGTTACTTAGATACTAAGAGTTCAACAAGAATAAGAAAAGTTAATGACTCTGATGATTTGAATACGATTGTTCCCATACATTCATATGAATGCTGAGTCACCAAGAAGTGACACTATTTAAAAAGATTAGAAGGTCTAGGAGGTGTGGCTTTATTGGAGGAAGTGGGTCACCCAGTGTCTCTCTGCCTATGGACTAGGATGTAGCTCTCAATGACTGCTCCAGCACCAAGTCTGCCATGCCTGCTGACGTGCTGTAGTAAGTCCCCAATTAAATGCTCTCTTTTATTATTTATTTAATTACTTAATTCACTGTTTTTGTTTTGTTTTTTTGAGACAGGGTTTCTCTGTATAGTTCTGGCTGTCCTAGAATCCAGGCTGGAGACCAGGCTGGATTCAACTCAAGAGAACCAACCACCTGCCTCTATCTACCAAGTGCTGGAATTAAAGGTGCATGTCATCACACTCAGCTAAATGCTCTTTTTTTTTTAAGTAAGAGTTGCCTTGGTCATGGTATCACTTCACAGCAATAGAAGAGTGACTATTAATAATTAACTCTTATTTAAATTACTTGAGATTGGCATTTAGAAGTATTAAAACATTTAGACATCTATCCTTTCCTACTGATCCAAGTGAAAATTATATATGCTTTGAAAGTTATTGATAAAACCTCATTACAATGGGACTAGAGATAGACCTTGATCATAGAGCATTTGCTAAATAAGCATGACTGCTATATTATACTATTTTTCCTGTTTGTTTGGAGCCCAAGTCTCTATGGAGCCCAGGCTAACCTAGAACTTTTTCTATATGGTCAGGTGGGTTGGCCTGAATCTTGGGGCAATCTGACTTAGCCTCTCAAGTGATGGGATTACAAGGATGAACTATCACTACTGATAATATACATCTCATAAACTATAAAATTATTTGGTATGGAGGTGGGACATTAACTATTAGAAAATGAATGAGTACACAGTAATTTACATATAGATAGCATCAAGGTTGCTGATAAAAAATAGCAGCTATACTTTGAAAAAAATAAAACCTACAGATAAGATATCCAACACACACCTTTAATAATCTATACTAATCAAGTTGGTAGTTGATGAAAACTAAATTTCAATTGACAATACTTACTTAGTCTGACCAACTCTATGGCACCTGTCTTCTGCTTGTTTGTCATTGTATGGATTGCAATCAATGTCATGAAGTATAACAACATTTGCTGAAGTCAGATTTATTCCTAATCCACCAGCTTTAGTTGACAAGAGAAATACAAAGATATCCATATCTGTATTAAACTCATCAATTAGGTGAATCCTGTAAGACAAATGAAGTAGGTTCAGTTTCACGAAAAGATAAAATATGTAGAACTGAAAACAGCCACTTCACACGGAAAGCAAACCTAGGGGCTATACATACATGCGCTTCCCATTACACCTACTTTTTCCTCTGCTTTCAGTGAAGGACCCCTTAAGTCAATCCAACCATTCCAACTTGATTAATATGTCAAGTTTTTTTTTTTTGAGTACTTCAGATTTAGCTAAATAATACTTATCCAGTCTAACTTTCTCAGCAATCTGACAGCTACTACCAACAGAGGGAAGTATACAAGAGGAACCAAGAATTCTATTTTCTTCATTTTTAAAAAAACTTATAAGAACTGGTTTTTGGGGTGTTTTGTTGTTGTTTGTTTTGTTTTGTTTTGAGTGGGGAAGCTTGGGGGATGTCTCATTAAGTAGCCTAGGTTGGCCTCAAATATTAGATCCTCCTGCTGAATGAAAACTTTTTTCTAAAAGTTTCATTAACCTTCAAAATATGAAAAATCTGACCTTAAAACAATCTTGATTAAACAGTAAGATGCCTTAAACCTTGAGTTTTTTTTTTTAATTTTTTTTTTTATATCCTGATCAGAGTTTCTCCTCCCTTTCATTTCTCTCTCCCCCTTTACTCTTCCTCCATTTCCCTTTAAAAAAGGACAGGCCTCCCTCCCATGGTTATCAATCAAACATGGCATATTGAGCAGTAAGACTAGATACTTCCCCCTTTTTAAGGCTAGATAAGACAATCCAATATGAGGAAAAGTGTCCTAAAAGTAGGCAAAAGAGTCAGAGAGAGCCACTCTTAGGGGTGTTAGGAGCTCCGTAAGAACACCAAACTACTCAACTATAACATATATACAGACGACCTAGGTCATTCCCATATAGGCTCCCTGGTTGTGGGTTCAATCTCCTTGGGTCCCCACGGTCCCAGGTTAGTTGATTCTGAGGTTTTTCTTGTGGTATCTCTGACCCCTCTGGCTCCTATAATCTACCCCCCCCCCCCACCACCACCTTCTGAAAGGTTCTCTGAGCTCTGCCTAATGTCTGGCTGTGGGTCTCTGCATCTGTTTCAATCAGTTGATAGATAAAGCCTCCCTTGAATATTTTTTCTTTTTGGTTTTTCGAGACAGGGTTTCTGTGTGTAGCCCTGGCTGTCCTGAACTCACTCTGTAGACCAGGCTGGCCTCGAACTCAGAAATCCACCTGCCTCTGCCTCCCAAGTGCTGGGATTAAAGGCGTGCGCCACTACTACCCGGCGAATATTTTTTTTTAAAGGGGAAAAATTCAGGACTGGGATGTAGTTTAGTTCTAGAGTGCTTGCCTAGCATGTAAACAGCTCTGGTTTTGATCCCTAACAGTACAAAATTAAAATAACATAATATACAGGAGAAAATTATGAAAAGCATATAATTTTCATATTTTTCAAAATACACTTAATATACAATTTTGGGGAAAAAATAAAAGAAAAACAACCCGTAACAGTAATAGTTAAATAATTTGAATACTGAATATTTGAAATAGCAGAGCCTAACACTTTAAACAATAATTATCTACAAAATTCTCCTTATGTTTAAAATGCTAGCAAACGCATAAGGAAATGACACTTGGCAGCCAATACCAACCTCTCAGAAATTTGAGTCTTTCCGTCTAATCGGATGTACCTATGCTGATGATGATTTAAGAGAACCTCTAATATATCCAGCATCATGGTAAACTGGCTGAACAATACAACTCTGTCACCCTGTGGAAACATATGTATGAATCAGAAACAGGAAAGTAAAACCATTACACTTACCCCAAGCCTTGAGGCCTACAAAATAAGGAGTGCTTTAAAGAGACTTTTGCCAACTTTGCATAAACTTCCCCATGATAAAATTATGTAATGTTCAATTGCTTTAATGTTTTTAAGTAAAAAAATCAAGTAACGATAACAAGGATAAATTATTTTTTCTTATACATGAATAGATTACCTTAACTTCTGAACTTCAGTAGCAGTTTAATTCTCAGTTTTTAAGTTAAAGAAGTTGATTATTACTTTCTTTTCATATTAAAAAAGGATCATTCATTAAGACCAACTACATAATCACTATTTGTATCTAAATACTGAAAATTTAAGCTATTTCATACAAATTGCAGAAACCTTAGAAGAAATCAGTCACCTTTGAAACAATAATTAAAACTTAAAAAATTAACAGAGATGTGATCTAATATAACTTTTATTTTATTAAGTTCTATAAAAAGAAAAATAAAGAGAAATATATGAAGCAAATTTAAAATACTAGGTTCTAGAAGAAAATAGAATATAAACTTAACTTTAAGAAATATAACTACTGAGACAACAACAAAGCCAGAGATATCTTTTCTAATACTTTCTGCTTTAGAAGTTCAACCAAGAAGGCAGATACAAAGAGACAGTCGTTCTTTTTAATACCTTCTGTTTCAACTCAGACAAGATGCATCCTAAGGCTCGGAATTTCCCAGAATCTAAAATTAAGTCCATGTCTAACTGGTAACTATTAATGTGTTGATACTGTTTACAAAGTACATGTAGTTCAAAATCTGTCATAACTTCCATGTCTTCAAAGATCAGGTCGGGGTTAGCCTCACAATGCGTAGGTTCCTTTTTAAAATGAAACATAACAAAACATAATACACAATTTAAAATATGAACAGATTAATTTAATAAAAACATTCCACATTTGAAAAAAATGCCCAAATCAGACATTTTTGTACAAAAGATTAAGGATAAAACAGGAGTGTTAATTTGGAGTATCATAAAGAAAGATTATTAACTCTTTTAGAGATAGTATGTTTAAACACTTACAGATAAAAAACTTCCTCTCATTCTGCCCAAACACTTATTAAGATAGCCATTACTAATATATGAAGACAACCTTTATCCTTAGCATGTAAATAACTATTCAACAATTTGGAATTTAGTTCAAAATGATTCTGGCAAAGAATCTAGGAGTTTACAGGAAACAAGAATAGCATAGTTACGAATGCTAACTGGAAAGGAGCCAAAGTAACACGTGCAGAGGGTTCATTATAAAAATTCTTTGCATTTTCACATATTTAAATTTTTCCTAAGTTTAAAATAACAAAAAATATTAAAAGACAGCTTGTTGCATTCAACACAGATATACAGACATATGTACATTAAAAAAAAAAAGATTAAGAAAGAATGGGGCAAACATAAAGACTAAACTGAAAAAGAGAAAAATACAACAAAGGAAAAACAAAATAGAGAAAATAAGTGGGAAAACTGTTCCATTAAGCAGGACACAAATATGAGGGATCTTTCGGTTTTGCTTAGCTTTCTTTTTTAAAACTTTAAAAAATGTGTATTATAGAAGTCAGAGGAATTTAGCAAACTCTTTTCATAAAGGGCCACCATCCAAAAGGCAAATAATAAGTCTTTTTGGCTTGGCAGGTGGAGTGGTATAGACTGCACTTACCCAGTTCTGCCCTACACTGAGAATCCCTAAGGAAACAACACAGATTAATGGGTATGCCTATGTTCTAACCAAAAAAAAAGTTCTTGGCCACAGTTTGCTGACACCAGGCCTGATTACCTATCCATTCTCTTGTCCATCAAGTTATCTCTGCCTAGAAAATATATCTCAGGCTAGGACTACAGCACGGAGAGTGGACGGTGGAGAGTTTGGTTAGCATGTGCAAGGCCCGCTGTGGTTCAAAGATGAGTATGTCCGATATTTTAGCTCCCCAACTAAGCATTTCCCGGTGTTATTAGCAAAGCACAGTGGGAGTCTAACGTAAGTCCTTACCTTCAGCATTAGCTGAGACATCTCCTTCAGCTTCTCAGGTGTGTAATACTGGCGGTGTAGTAAAGGGTGATTGGCCATTTTTCTCAACTGCATCATGACATTGCACATCTCTGTGTTTTTTTCTGTGATCCAAAGAGTATACATTTTTAAAAAATCAAAGTGATAAGCTACTTACTAAAGTCTATCTCAATTTTTAAGTCTTAAAAATATTTCTTCAAATCCCAACTAACTTAAAAAGAACAGCCCCTAAAATTATCATATGCAGCAGTCAAAGATCATTTTTTGCATAAGCTGTGGAAGTCAGATGTTACCCAGGTTGTTGATAGACTTTTTGAATCTGTTGAAAAGGCCCGAGTAGAGTTGCTCCTGCTTCTCTGACATTGCACATAGCTCAATCTGATCCTTCTTGGGAGGCAGAAGCTTAAGAACCTTGGAAAGGAAAATCACTTCATGTGACTTTTCTAAGAAAACAGAACTCTTATGAAAAAAAAATGCAACCAAAACCACCTAGATAAAGAATTACCTCCTCTTTCACTCTTCTGAGAATGAAGGGCTTTATGATTTGCTTTGCATGTGCTATTCTCTCCTTTTCGTATATACTCTGCTCATCTGCTGGTTTCTAAGCAAAATAAAAACCCAACCCTTTAGAAATTATGTCTTTAAGTCATCACAATAATCCCATATTACAATAGGCATAATCTATAGACTCCCACTTCACATAACAAAATATACGTTTGACTGCCTGGGCTTTTCTCTTACATAGTGGTACGGGTTAAACTCATCCTTGGATATAAAAGGCAGGTGCTTTATACTGAGTTACTGTCTGGCCTAGAAAGTCGTCTCTGAATTCTTAGCTGTAATCTATTCGAAGCTCCATATATATATGTTGAGGTTTCATGATGTGTTATCATATATTTTACTGAAGTAAAAAATCTGAACCAGACTAGCTGGTATTTAGATACAAACATTCAATTCAATCATTGACTGAATAAATCATATGGAATAAAAATATGTGCATATGTATTTGTTTTAAGAGGAGAGAACAAGGAAATGGAGGGGAGATGGGGGAAATCCAACTATGTATTTGTAAAAAAAAAAGCCCCAAAGTCAATATAATTTGATGCAAACCACAGAGAACAGTATCTAGTCAAATCTGAGGTTTTTGAAGAACTACATAGTAAAGATGTATTTAAGGTGCAGGTTACAAGGAGTTAAGAAGGGCTGGGGAATGAATATTACCAGAATGCATTATAAACATGTATGAAATCATCAAAGAATAAATTAGTAATAGTAAAACAATAAGGTGGAGAATAAAAGACGATCCCTCAAGTCAACCTCGGGCCTGAATGCATACATATACTGTGTATGTGTGTGCAAATACAAAAGTAAAAGGTGAAGGTCAACTTAAGAATCTCAGGGGTTGGTGTTCTCAAGTTTTAAGTAAGAGGCTCTAAGAATGAAGCTGCTTGGATAAGGTCACAGGGCTCAAAGCAGAGAACTGGAACCCCCTGAGTTCAGTCAACTCTCTATGCTAAATAAGGTGGAGATCAAGAGTCATGGAGTAAGCAGTAAAATGGAGCTTCCTGAGCACAGCACCAGGCACCTTCATGTGCATCTTTACATGCTCATATTGTCTACTAACAATTTAGAATCGGTTTTCTTAGTCATATTCCATAAGAGACTTATGAAATGGATCTAAGTCTGAGAGCATATTATTTCCAATCATCAAACTATACATGGTATACCCATAGATATAAAGGGATGTCAGGAAATCATTGGGTTACTATCAGGCTTCTGAGTAAGACCTTTAAGCTCTACCCTTTGAGTCCTGACTTCCCCAAACCAATGATTATGCAAGCAGAAACTACCTCTGGGTATCTGGAAATCCTAAACTAGAGTTCGAGTTCTAGCTTAGGAAGATCAGTCACCTTCCCCAGATGGAGGACCTATTTTAGAGTAGGAATCAGGCACTAGTTTTCAGTCTTTGTCTTTAGTTGATAGTATTATTACCAATTTTGTTTTGATAATGGCACCATAATTATATAAGGTATTAAAATCAGTGGAAGGCCCATAAAGGATATACAAGGAAAAAAAGGATGTATTAAAAAAAGAAACATATCTGTAACCCAAGATACCATATATATATCTGAGCTCTCCACCATTTAAAATTAGAATACTGAACCTCAAAACTCCTGACTACTGGTCACAGAACTGATCATTATTTTTCTCTATACTACGGCTGATATGTTCACATACAGGTGTACCAAAAACTTAAACTCTTTTGATAGAGCATGTGCCATGAAAACAACCGTAACAGATGAAAGAGCGAAGAACCTAGAAAACACCTTCACATCTGGGGAAAACATGTATGTATGCTTACCGTTTTAGAAGAAAACATCCTTCGAATTTCACTGGTGCTACTGCTAAACATGTGTGGCATAACAAAATTCAACAATGACATGAGTTCTAGCAGATTATTCTGCACAGGTGTGCCTGTGAGCAGTAAACGGTTATGTGCCTGAGAGTGAAGACAAAACTCAAGATTAGTTTTCTTCTTTAAGCACCTCTCCCTCCTAATTGTCTACCTTGCCCAGTAAAGAAGACAAGGGGAGAATTATAATTATCATTTACAATTTTACATTCTGTGATAGAAGAAAAGTTGAGAGATTTGATGTCACTATCATCTACTATACTTCAGGCAGAACGTGGTCATATTTTGAAAGCACTATTATGTATCCTCAAATAACTTCTGTGAGGTGGTAAAAAATAAACTATATTTATACAAATTGGAGCTCATGTGCAATAGGGTACTAAAAGTATTTTTTGTTTTTTTTTGTATTTTTAAAGAACTACTGAAGAAAGTATGACAGTGGCCACAGGGTCCACAAAGCAAAAAGAACCTTAAAGGAAAAGCTTGCTCACTCCTGATATAAAATTATGTGTGTGTGTATTAAATTAGGAAAGGTAAATTTTATCACAACTATTTACAAAGCACACTCTTACATTAATTGTCATTAGGTGCTGGTAGCGGATAGAGCCCATATTCTTCAGCATATGGCCTTCATCAAAAATTGCATAATTCAGTTTCATTCGTCGAAAGAGACTGCGGTCATCAGAGCTGCTGATTGCACAATTATACCTGTTGCCAAAGAAAAGTAATTATTTCTGATTATACGTTTTAGGAGCTTAGAGTTTATTAGGATACAATATGGTTTGTAAAGCTATTTTCCTTTAATCAAATTTCCTTACTGTATGCTATGTAAGGACATGTGTGCCACCAGAGGCACAGCTACAGAGGTCCTGCTCCTTCCTTCCTCAGGTTATCAGGTACAGTGACAACTGCCTTATCCACTGAGCCGTCACACTAGCCTGTAAACCATTTTTCTTTTAATCTTCCAAATAGCTCTTACAAGAAACCACTAAACACAGTCAGCTCTCATACACTGATGTATTTTTATTGAATATTTATGTACATGAAGCCAAATTATACAGTACTAACCAAAAGAAAATGTATATGAAACAGTTCTAGACAACTTTAATACACTTGGGAAGCAGCCAATTTGAGAATAACTTAGAAAAAAATCTAGCACTGCTTTATACTTTGCGCCATAACTGTTTCTAAGAAGCAGAAAAGAACACAAAGGTAAAACAAAGGATTAGGTCAAGATCAAAGAATTACCAGGTAAGAGCCAAGAGTTCAATACTACACATGGGTCTGTTTACTTAAAGAAAAAAAAAAAAAAAACTTTTGAAAGTGGTAGGCTACAGAGATGGTCCGACAGTTAAGTGCACTTCTTCCTCCTGCACAGAGGACCTGGGCTTCATTCCTAGCACCCACACTGGCAGCTCATAGCTGCACATAACTCCAGTTCCAGGGGATATGATACCCTCTCTTGGCCTCTGCTCACAACTGTATGCACGTGGTATATGCACACTTAGGTACACATACTCATGAACAAAAAATATCATAAATCCTTAAAAAAAAAAAATGAAATTTTAGATAAATTCTTTCAAAATAGACCCTGACAGAAGACAACAATAAAAATTTTAATGAACTATAAAAATATTAGGTTTTCTAACACATATTATACTCAATAATTGCAACCACATAGTGACTATTCAAAAATATATTGAACTTGGGTGTGGTGATAACTGATAACTGAAATCCTACACTTAGGGGAAGGAGGCAAAAGGATCAAGAGTTCAAGGACATACTCAGCTAAATGATTTGGAGAGTGGCCCAACTAAATGAGACACACATACCCCCCAACTCACAAAAGCTAAACAAGCAAACAAAAAGAATTGGTTCCCTTTTCACCCTTATTCTGCTCTAATTCTCACCCTAATTCAGATTTTTTATTGGGAACAGATTTCACTATATTTATTGACAACACTTATTTGCAAGTATAAATCTTTGGCATGGTATCACAAATTTTATCTGAAACTTAACTGAGTTTTGCTATGTTTTCAATTAAATGAATAAAATGTTTACTCCCATTTTTTAGTGAGCAAGCAAAACAAAACAAATTCAAACAAAAGGTCTTATACAATAAATTTTTTTAAAAAGGCCTTCATTGTCAGCATAAATCACTCCATCCCTTATTTCACAATCCCAGCATAAACTAACCTACACATTACCACTACAAGATATTTTTCGCCAGGCGGTGGTGGCGCACGCCTTTAATCCCAGCACTTGGGAGGCAGAGGCAGGTGGATTTCTGAGTTTGAGGCCAGCCTGGTCTACAGAGTGAGTTCCAGGACAGCCAGGGCTACACGGAGAAACCCTGTCTCGAAAAACCTAAAAAAAAAAGATATTTTTCTAGCTAAGTGTGATGGCATATGCCTTTAATCCCAGTATTTGGGAGGCAGAGGCAGGCAAGCTTGGTCAGTTTGATCCAAAGAGATTTCCAGGTCAGCCAGTACTGCATAACGAAGCCCTGCCTTAAAGGGGGGGTGGGGTGGGGGTGAGGACTATACAAATGTTCCCTGCCTCCTCCCAAATTTTCTTAGTACTCACGTTGTAACAATCACATTGTAATCTTCATATTTATTATGGATGTTGAATCTAATTTGTTTACGCTCTTCTTGAGAACCTAGAATTTAAAGGTGAAGTATACTTTGATTATATTTATTGTGTTTAATGATGTGTTTTAATTTTTCAAAATTTCTAAATGAAAAGCAAAATGACTTACCATAGTAACAGAGCACATTTAAAGTAGGGCACCATAAGTTAACTTCTCTTAACCAGTTATCTACAAAAAAACAAGAGATTATATTAATCTGCTATTACAGGATGTATGTTTATTAAGTTAATTTTGCTTTGGAAAAAAAAAAAAACACTATGAAAACTACCCCTCATGATTAAATGAGAGGTTCTGTACCGGCATCAAGGTGCGGGCAAGGAACAGAAAACAAGCCCATTTAAGTGATAATTCCAATTTAGGGAGAGATGGTCTTTATTTTATACTTATATGCATAAAACTCTCTCACATCAACTTGTACATTAATTCATAAAGAATGTATAAATGATTAAGCAAGAATTAAATTACATACATTTAAATCCAAATAATGTTTCAAAGTTGGACAGGGTAGGGCTAGAGAGATAGCTCAGAAGTTAAGAGCACTGGCTGCTCTTCCAGAGGTCCTCAGTTCAATTCCCAGCAACCACATGCTGGCTCATGACCTTCTAATGAGATATGGTGCCCTCTTCTGGCCTGCAGGCATACATACAGGCAGAACACTGCATATATAATAAATAAAAAAAATCTTTTTTAAAAAAGTTGGGCAGGGTAGCAGGACCAGCTATTCAGGATCTGAGGCAGGAGGATCACTCAAGTCCAAGAATTTATGAAAACATGGATAAGCACCAACAGTAAGACCTCCTCTCAACCCCTATCCCACCAGATTATACCATACTATTTTCTGTTTCTTTTTGGCATTTGGCTATCTTTTTTCCCCACACAGACCTCATGTAGTCAAGGCTGACATCAAACTCACCACACATATGAAGATGACTTTGAACCCCTCATCCTCCTGACTCTACGTTTCAAGTATTTAATACTACAAGTGTATGCTGACACACCCAGCTCCTTTAACTCTAAAAGGTAATTTATAAGTACTATGAAACCAAAATAAATGACCATGTCAGGTTCTTGGAAAGTACTGCCAATAAAACCAAAACACACACATATGTACATTTTCAAAAAAAAAAAAAAAGAGAGAAAATAGGCCAAAAAATTAATATTCATCACTACACACGCACATCAATATAAAACATTGCGAAACACAGAAACAGTTGTCCCCGGATTACAAACCTATGGTGGAGGCTGGAACAACAATCAAGTGAGGCCCTTTATTGCCCTCTTGAAAGAGGTATGCCAGGAACGCAATGGCTTGAATGGTTTTTCCTAGGCCCTAAAATTAGAAGTTTAAAAGACAAAATGTGAAATTTTTAAATGAATGAAAATAAACAAATACTTGAAAGTGCAAATGGAAAGGGGGCATTTCTTGGCAAGATTGATTTTTTCCATTTCCCATAATCCACTTCAGAGAATTTCTATGAAGTTCAAATGAGTTGAATAGAATCTATAAGTGGTTCTATAACTTATTTTAATTAGCAGCATGGATGATGGATCTTAACAATTGGCTTATACATGACCCACATTAATAGGGAAGAATTGTGCATTGTATAGAAAGAGCCTACTTCTCATTACTTATCTAGGTCCAGGACTTAACATGACCTAGATGGACTGAGGACTATTTCATAAATATAGAAAAACATTACCCAACTCTATTACTCTGCAATTGCACTCTTAAAGACAGATAAGAACATGTCACACAGCAATCAAAAAAACCAAACTCTGATACGATAGTAACAGATGCATCCCAGTAGCACCATGCTGTACTGAATAAGCCAGACAGAACAGGACGAACAACACTGTTCATACTGTGGCCTAAGTTGTCAGCCTCTAGTGATAGGTACCAGAACTAAGATGGAGAGCTAAGCTTAGTGGTCCATATCTGTAATTCCAACCAACTGGGAGGCTGACCAAGGAATGGTCTATGCCAGTTTCGGAACAGCTTGGGTTACAGCACAGAAAGTTCCAGGCTGGCTTGGAGAATAGTATAGAATCCTACTTCAAAACAAAAACAAGGCAAAACACAAAGGGCCACTGAACTAGCATTAAGAGAGCTAAGTACTGCCACTATTATGAACTGAATGTGTTCTTGTTCTTCCCTCAAAATACATATGCTGAGTGCTAACACTCAAAGATGCAGTATTTAAAGAACTGGCCATAAGGAAGAGATTCAGGGTAAATGCAGTCATGAAGGTGGTATCCTAATCCAGTCAAGCTGATGACCTTTTAAGGAGAGAGAGACCAGGGATACAAAGAGCCAATGTCATCTGAGGACACAAACAGTAACCCTTGCTTGTAAGAGAGAGGCCAACAGGGTGGGGGCGGGATACCCCAAGGGAGCCTACCCACTCACAGGAGAAGGGAATGGGGGGAAAGGGTTGCAGGAGGGGGGTGACTGGGAGAAGGGTAGTGAACCGGATGTAAAGTGAATAAATAAATTTTTAAAAAGTGAAAAAGGAGGAGGAGGAGGAGGAGCCTCAAAAAGACAAGTCTGCTAGCACCTCCATCTTGGACTAGCTGTGGGAAACAAACTTGTGTGGCACAGCCATTGCATTTTTCGTCTGGCAAACTTATAAATTTAAGCTTTACAAATAACAAAAATAACATCACATCATATATTCTTTTTGACACCAAATATAATCTTAGAGTATAGAAATTAAATATTTTTATTCATATTAGTTCTGAAATATTATGTCATCTAGCAAAACTCTGATAGCCTGTGAAAGGCAAGGCTGACAACCAAAACTCAGGTCTGATTCCCAGTTCAGTAATACACTGTCACACTGTACATTATTTGTCAGCATTCTGACATGCCACAGACATTAGTTTTATATTGAATAAATAGCAACTTTCTTTTAACAAGTATAAAGTGACAGTGAGAATATGCAGAAACAGGATTATTATGATTGTTCATTTTTGTTACTCACTGAATACAACCTTTTCTTTTGTTTGCTTGGCGTTTTGTGGTAGGGTTTGCATGTAGCCCAGACTGGCCTCAAACTTGAATCCTCCGGCCTTTGTCTCCCAAGTGCTATAGGCAATATAGCCACCATTTAACTCCTGCTCAATAAATACTTTTTACAAGTACAGTTGAAGGAAGGGTGAGGTCACATCAGACTAAAAGTGAAGTTCATATATGACAATACCTGGATTAATGGCTGCAATCAGCTTTATGAGCTTAGCCTAAAGTAAATGTAATTGGGGGGGGGGGGGGAATTAACTCAAACATTGAAATTATTTTGCTGATACCTTTTTGTCATATTTATATTGATATAAAATCATAATCATAAAGACAAACTTTTTTCAGTTGTGCAGGACTAGGGCTAAAACTAAAGCAATAAAGATAAAGAAAGGTAAAAGACAGTATGAGCTATGTAAGGGGTTCAGTGAAACTACAATGTCCAATAATGTGGCTCAGTGGCAGGAGGCTTGCCCAGCATGCCCTGGCTTGGGTACCTCCACAAAACAACCAAAGAACAACAAAAAACACAAGAAAGCAAAACAACAGCAAGGGAAAATGCCTTAATGTCTTAAATGGCAATATATCTTTTTATGCCATGTTGAATTACAAATTCTATGAATGGTGTACACTTACCATTTCATCTGCCAAAATGCCATTAAGTCCGTGTTTATGCACCAATGCCAGCCAATTCAAACCAACCTTCTGATAGGGCTTGAGTGACAAACTGATGAAGAAACAACAAATATCACAGATTTATACTTTTTCATTAATTTTCTATTCTATTTTTCTGACATTTGGATTTTAATGAACATATATACAAAAGAAAAATCCAAAACTATCCAGATGAGCCTTACCTTTTAACCTAACCCTTACAAGTTATGTACATTTAAAAAAAGTAAATCCAAAACACAATTCATAATAATTTTTATAATCTCATAAATATTTACTCAACGTTTGTCGTTTACTTCTTTTGGCAATACAAATTACATAAAACACTTTTATATTGGGTCATGTCATAATTTTAACAAATTACTGAATTCCATAAATGATCAGATTAACTATGATAATGTATTATTAAAGTGATATTTAGTCTAGAAAAATAGACTATATTGACTAGACTTTTAGCACATTAAAGAAATTCCAAGTTTTAGAACTAAACCCACAAACATAATTTGTTCTTCAGTCAGGTTGCTTAATAATGGCCTTGTTTAGTTCTTGAGTAACGAATGTGTACATATGCATATATTTACATATATAAATTTGCTAAGCATTGATGAATACCAAAGTAATATGCAAGTGTTTTCTAACTTTTTAACTTAGAAATGCATAAACAAATTAATCCCCAGGAACAACTTTGTTTATATTAAAACTATAATAGATGAAAGCATTTTTCTAAATGTTTACATGGCTAAAATTAACAATGATTTTACTGAAAATCTACTATATAAAGAACACATGTCATTTTTCAGATATCTTTTCTAACCTTATTAACCTTTTAAGAATGCTATAAAGTAGCTATTGTCATGGTTTTTTCAAATAAGATATGAGACTCTGGGGCTGTAAAACTACAAAATATCAAGTGTCAGATTTTAACTTGGGAATTTATTGTAAATCCAAAGCCTATTCTCATACTCAGGAAGACAGCACTCACCACACATCAGTGTGTAAGCCTATAACATTCTCCACCTTTTACTCTGCCTCCTTTGTTTCCTTACACACATTAGTCTATACACAGAAAAGAGGTATGGACATAAGCTGTAACATATAAGTGACTAAGGGGTTAAATTCTGGAACCAAAACATCTTTATTCAGTGAGGTGGGGTTGAAAAGTCCTCCACCTTAAAGAAGAGTCTAGGTTTCAGCCTTACACAAAAACGTTTCTCACTAAAAGTAACACTACAGGGGAGAAAAACATTGTCCACATTTCTAAAGTCATCAAAGTATGTGCCCTCCTTACAAAAAGAAAGAATACTATTTACCAATGTAATTTCTATGTTCCTACAGAGGCAATGATCCTACAGATACAGCACCATTGCCTCCAGACATGTGAAAACTTTACCAAGGCCCTCATATTCAATCAGACCTACTCTAAAGGACACCTTTAAAAATATACATAAAATTTTTTATGTGTACAGGTGCTTGCCTGTATATATGTCTTTGCACCACATGAATTCCTGGTATCTATATTGACCAGAATTCAATTATAGGTGATCATGAGCTATCTGCTTAATATGCTGGAAACTGAACACAGGTTTTCTGCAAAAGCAGCATGGGCTTGCTCTTAGGGGCTGAGCTAGTTCCCTCGCCCCAAAGCCTACCCTTTACCCACAAAAGAACAAAACCCAAAAGCTTTTGCTGATCTATCTATGGTCAAGTCAACACCTATTTCTCTACTATTTTTGAGTCCTTACCAATACTTTCTTTATTCATCACATAGATGTAAGGTTCACATGTCATAAAAATAAAATTTTGATAAGGGAGGAATATTACAACGTTTATAAATGTATCTGAGAGCTATCATAACACAGCAACACACAGCCTATCATTAAAAAAACAAGGAATATTCTTCAACTAAAATTACGAAAGTTTTTCATCACTAATATAAAAGCTCTGGCAAAATACTTCACACAAATTTTTAAATGCGGAAAGTGAAAAGCATCCACTATACAGAAATATTCATTCAAGGAATATTTACTTATTTACTATCACAAGGAAGCCTGGGTAAGGCACTTTAATTAGGTATTTGACTAAATAGCTTTATTAAATTGGAGTGTTTGTTTCAAAAAATACATATTCATACATAAGTGTGCGTATGTATATTGATGCATATATGTTCCTTGGCTAATTCTGTCTATATCGTGATTACGTTGCTTAGTAGGACAAAATTGCTGCCAGAAACAGGTTGTTTCTCCAGAACACAAATAGACCAACCTAAAGGGATCAATGAAGATGTAGATAGGTTTAACAAAGCCAATTCGAACTACATTTACTAGATAGGGATTTGGCTTAATTGTTAAGAGTGCTTGCCTAGCATGCATAAGCCCTGGGTACAATCACCAGTACTAGTTAAACAAAAGACAAATGAAGAAACTACTTAATATGACAAATTATTGCAATGGGAATGCTATACTCTTTCTCTAGCAGGTGTTATGTACTCAAACTTCCCTTCCACTTATTTTGACAATTTCCTAAGAATTTTAACAATTACATGTGAAGACCATCCATCCACTTACTTATAAGAGTGTAGGAAGTGTTCAGAACTCTAAATGTGTAATCTAACAGACATCTCTAGGCTGGAGGTTCTCCTACCTCCCTGATGGAAATGCTACTTTAATATCTTCTGGGATCATGAGAATCCTCCTAGTTATTATGATTTCTTCAGTGTGAAATGAAGCATGTATGGTAAGAAAAGCTAGTTTCAATAAGACTTTCAAAACACTGAAAGAAAGGAGAGAAGCAGAGCTCCCAGGACTGCATATAATTATTATGAAATGCAAAACTGTGGAGCTAGAGAAGCTTGTTTGAAATGTCCCACGCAAAGCCTAGATCTGCCATCCCACCAAAGTTCATGTCTTCTAAGAGTGCCATGGCTCCTCAAATATTATTACTTATTTCAATAGAATGATTCAAGTTAAACTATTTGCACTGGCACCAGACCATTTATCAAAGGTTCCAATTCCTGTTTAAAACCAGACAGAAAGCCCCTCCTGTCAAACAAGGACTTCAGGGGTTTAGCTTGGAAAAGAAAGACAACCTACTGTATGCTGAATAAGTTAGAAACCTTTTCAATGAGAAGAGTTAAAATTTATCAGTTCCATATTAGCTACTAAAGTCTTAGAGATAGTTATAACTATCGTAAGAAAAAACATGAAAACTAAGATGGATATACAATCCAATACACTTATTTCTAAAATTTAAAGTAATTAAGCTCAAATTTAATGCCACTGTTCCTTACATCATTACATTTTTAACTTTATGCAAGTTTAACATTTTGAAATAATGAGTATGAATATGTAATGGCTTTGAAGTACACATGATAAATTTTATTTTTTAAAGGTTTGGTTTTATTACTTATATGTATGGGAGGACTAGAGTATGCCAGTGCCCCTAGGCAAATGAGGGCATCAAACCTTGGGAGCTGGATGGCTTTGCAGGCATTTGTGTGCTGCCTGATGTGGGTGCTGGGAACTGAGCTCAAGTCCTGGGAAGCAGCAGCACTCCTAACAGCTGAACCATCTCTCCAGTTCTGGTATTTAATTTCTAACAAGAGGTTCTGAAATGTCTGTGCCTCCAAAGGACAATTTTCTCCTATTAATATGAACAACAATTGGCCATGGTAAAATGAGACACCTAGCACTAACTGCTTCCATGTATATTTACCACAAAGGTGCTGTTCTCTTGAGAGAAAGAGCCAAGGGCTGGAGACATACACATATAACATAGCACCTGTGCTCAATGACAGATGCCTGGCTTCTTTCCCCAGCACTATCAAAGCTAAATAAAGACACAAGTGTGGAAGTTATTGTCTGGACACAGTTTACCTCTGTAAGGCAATGATCAACTACAAATTTTTCTACACTGGCAGCTGCCAAGGCTGGCCAGTCCACCAAGTAAAAATTGGGGATACAACTCAGACTTTGCTCTAAGGAGAACTTAAAACTTCATTTCTCATCAAGTATTTCATTAAAAATAAAAAATGCCACGAAGAAACACATTAATATTAATAATTAAAATATGCCTTAAAAACCTTACTCTAAGGGAAAGGAGAATTATTACCTGACCATACTATTTAGAAGAGAAATTTATGAATGTGGGTTGAGAGTTTTTAGGTGATGCAGTAAAGTACTCATTTTTAAACTCCGAGTTATGATAAAGTGGACTCAACTGGGAAAGTCTGGCAGAGTGAAGAACTCCCCACGTCCACGCTGAAGAACAAGCAGCAGCAGCAGCTCCAACTACACTTAGGAGAACTTGCTGACATAGTTCTGTCTACGCAACACACAAAGGGCTTCTTTTGTGGAAGCTGCATCACGTTTCCCTACACCACCACATAGCACCCTAGAAGGGCACAGAAAAGATTCGAGCTTACTATTAAAGGCCAATAATCATATCTTCTTTTCTTTGCTTCATACTATGATTTTGAACTATTAACCCAATGATCATCAGCAAATATGCTTTGATCATTAACTAAGAAAAATACCAGACATAACTAAGGTAATCAAAACCCTAGTGCTAAAATACAAAAACAAAATAAAAAACTGTAAGAAATATTTTTATTGGATATTTTATTTACAGAAATATTTTCAACAGCAAAAGAGAAAACAAATATTCTAAACAAACCTCCCTCTCTGTAAGACGAGTTTTCTTTTGTTTTGTTTTGTTTTTTTTAAATTCCCCTGTGGCCCAAGCTAGCCTCGAATTCACAATGTAGCCCAGGCTGGCCTCAAACTGGGGATCCTCCTGTCTTGGCCACCCTGCTAAGATTCCAGGGACGGGGCAACATGCCTGGCTCTAATTAGCATTTAAAGTTACATAAACACTACATGGTGTAGATCTTTCATAATCTACTCCAACTAGTCCTTGACTTTAGGGACGTGGGCTATTACCATTGTTTGGCTCCACAAAAAGTACCACAAGCCAAGTGTGGGTGGTTTCACAGAGTACAACTACTAACTTAGCATTTAGTAGGTGAGTCAGGAGAACTGCTAGTAGTTTGAGACCAGACTAGACTTCACAGTGAGCACTAAGCCAGCTAAGGCTATGTCTAGGAAGCCCGTCTCAAAAACAAAAAGAACAGAAACAAATGAAAACCAAGCAAATACCAAAATGGGCAACTGAGTGTATTTCCTGAAAAGGAAGTATTCTGAACAGGTTTACATTTCCAAACTACTTAAAACAAAGCAAATTATTAAAAGAAATTAAAAATGTACTTTCTCCCACTTCAATCCTCCAATATCATATGCAGAGTGCACTACAAAACGCCACTTGATGATTTGCTGATGGTTAGTTAGATGACTCTGCAGGTTGAGTTTTGACCAGGGCTTTTGGCAAGGTATTTTAATGAGTAGCATCTAGAAGACTGTGTACAGTTATGGTCTGCTCTGTCCTCTTGGATTGTTTCTAAGCTCAAGGAGACTTTTCAAAGTGCTTAAGGTACAGGAAGAGCAAAATTGTCAGTTTACACAGCATGGCTAAAACCATTCTTATTAGCTTCCATGAATACACATAAAGCTATCTGTTACCAGATAAGGAAGATAAAGGTTACATAAGACTACATAACAACACAATGGAAGTAAAACTCCCCTTCTGGGGAAGGGATCAATTAAAATAGATTGGTAAAGCGTACCCCTGTGTGGCACTGAGAACCTTGGAGAATTTTCTTCTAACCTTAGCTGCTGAATCACATTTGGTTTCCCTAACCACGATGCAAATAAAAGTTCAGATATTTTATATAAGTGAGATCAAAATAACTGTAATCAATGAATGATACCTTTGGTTTAGAAGGGAGGGCTGTTCTATATTCCATCCACCTCCATTTCCGGTGAGCATGGTAACTTGTTTGGTCAATTTATTTGAAATGTCCTCACATTTGTTCATAAGTCTTATAACTACATCCCTTTCTTGAATTACCGTTTTGCAATTCCATATCAATTCTTCAGATAGGCCATTGATTTTGGACATCTTTGTAAACTGTGACATAAAAAGAAAATTCAACAGTTCAGATGTAGTAGGCAGAATGTAAGTTCTTTTCTAGCTACTTAATTAATTTAAGGTTTTATGCCATACTCAGACTCCCCTCAAAACTGTAACCTTCTCACCTCTGCTTCCCAAACACTGGGTAGCAGGAGTGCACAACCATACTGGGCAGCCAAGTCCAAATTCTTTCTTTGAGGGGAGAAGTTTGTAAAGCCATCAAGAAGTGCTGAGTGAACTGGCTTTTCATGTCCACATTTGAATTCTTATGTGCTTCACTGACATACTGCCACTTCAAACACACTGTGTTGAAATAAAACGTCTCTTTTTACATAGAAATACATAAACTCAAATTTATTATCAAATTTATTGATACTGACAGCAAATGTTTCCTTAGATTAAAAATATTAAGTTTTCATATTTCCTTGTAAGAGAATGGTTCTGATGCTTTGATTTACTCAGAAATCTGTGTGTACTGATGCTGAAGGTCCTTGTCCCCAATTGGTTTTTATCAGTAAAGATGCCGGCGATCAATGGCTGGGAAAAGGGAGATGGGGCGAGACCCTTAGAGTTGTGCAGGCTAAGACACAGAGGGAGAGAGGCGATCACCATGACCAGAGGGAGAGAGACTGAACAGAATTAGAGCTACAAAAGGAATATCAGCCAAAATGTAGGTGGAAAGAGAAAGCTGTCCCCAGAAGGGCTGCCCAGAAGCATTTTGGGCAGCAGAGAACAATGGGCCTCACAGAGGGTTAACAGGGCAGCAAAGTTAAGGCTATTTAGAAGGTATTGAGCTAGGAGTAAAGGGAAAGCATTCTAGTCACGGGTGACCAGCCACTGAGCTAAAAGCATCTCAGAAATAAGCTAATGTGTGTATGTCTTCCATCCACAGATCCAAAGATGAAACGATGCAGCCCGCCCAGGGGCACAAAGTAAAACCTCACCTCAACATTTCCTATCCACTAACCCCCCCCCCCCCGAAAGCGTAGCTTCACAGGTTAGTAAGGATAATAGCAAAACTTACTAAACTTACTTCCATTTCTGTCACTTTCTATGACTACTGAATATAAAGATTAACCTGAAGACATATCAAAGTACAACCCTACAATTTTTTTTAAAAACAGCTATCATTTAACACCTTAAACTTATATTTGTTTGTTTACACGGCAGGGTATCATTTTATTGCTTTGGCAGGACCAGAACTCATAGAGATCTGCCTGCTTCTGCCTCCTTAGTGATGGCATTAAAGGCAGGCACACTACACAGGCTGATATCTTATTTTTAGGTGGAGATTATTAGAAAAGCATCACAGATCAAAAGATAATTTTATGGATCTAACTGTATGCCTCAGTGATAGAGCATTTGCCAGCATGTAAGAGACCCTGGGTTTGATCACATGCAGTACACACAAAGGTTAATTATGACCAACTTAAATAGCTACAAAAAACTCTTTAAAACCAACTATAATATAGTACCTGTGTAAATGACTGTATGTGAAAGAACGTTTTCAAAGGAGACTCTGAATAATACAAATAACTGAAAACCTACACCCTAAAGAACAGAGCCCAAATATTCTCATACAAAGTTTGAAAAAACTCAGCAACCATTTGGCAGCCCATTGAGAAAAAAGAAATTCCCTACCATCCTGAACTGAAGCAAGGAAGCTAACAGACAGCCATTTGCTGAGTTTTATGAGTAGCTTTATGATAGCTCAGCGGTTCTGAGCACTCAATGGCTATTCTTCCAAAGGACCCAGGCTTAATACCCAGCACCAGCAAGGTAGGTCACAATTTAACTCCAGCTTCAGGAATACAACACCCTCATCTTTCAGCCTTCGTGGCACCTAGCAAACATATGGTACACAAATATATATGCAGGCAAAATGCCCACATACAGAAAAAAAAGTATCAAGCAAAAAATGTTTAATTCAAATAAATATCCCTTTTTAAAAAAGGAATATTATTAAGCACCAAAACTCTGTGCTTAAATTGTATGTACTATAAAGGTGGCTGTAATTCTTGGAGTGAGATGCTTAACTCCTGAGTATGAAAATATGAAAAACAAGGTAACATTTTAATTATAACGCAGAAAAGTTGCACAAAAGAGCCAAAGAAAAGTCAAAACAATTATCAGAGATTTTAAATGCAAACGTAAGCAGGATAAGGTCACCCTATAAACCTCAGGCCACAGATAAGCATAGAAAATAGAATCTTGTTTACATGGCATAAAATGTATCAAATAGATGGCACTGAAACTATTTTAACTGGTGGTTATCTTTGGTGGGATTTTGGATAAACTACATTTTTTATTCCTACAGTGTTTCAATTTTACACATACAAAGTCAACTTTAAAAACAGTATTTATTAAGGGCGAATAAAAAAACCATAAAGTTCCTACTTACTAGATAGCTACATGCAAAAAGACTATCAACATGCCACTGATTAGCATCTCTAAAAACTTAAGTAGTATCCCAAGAACTTTCTTCTGTGAAAGGCTGAGTCTGGGGGTGGGGACATCTCTGCAGTTAGACCCTGCACAAGCATGCTGAGTGAAAAGAGAAGGGACCAGTAGACCCTGGAACTGAAGTACCTCTCTCCTGCCACAATGTGTCACTCTTGCAAAACAAATGCTTTTGAATTTTCATAAGAGGAGAAAATTGTTTAAAGGTAAATTTCTAAAATTATGTAATTCCTAATCAAGAAACAGCTCAAGATAGCTGGCAACAGCTATATGTATATGGCAAACTGCTCAGAATCCATTTGTAATTCTTTAAGAAGTTTATCAAACTTGTGCAAATTAAAACAAAGCCCCAGTACAGTAATCTTAAAAAGCAATGAAACCACTCTATCTCAAAGAATGAAATAATCATAACCAGGTGTACTGATGCACAACTTTAATTCCAAGGCTTGGGAGGCAGAGGCTGGTTGATCTCTGTTGAGTTCAAAGCTAACCTGGTCAACAAAGTAAGTTCCAGAACAGACAGATCTAACAGAGAAACCCTGTCTCAGAAAAGAAGACAAAAACCAAAAAACAGAAATAAACAAACAAAAGAAAAGGAAAACAGAAAGAACCACTTCAGTGTTTAAGATGAAATGAAGACAGGCATTTTATAGCGTCAAACAAGGTGAAGCCAGGCACTGGTTCTGCAAATCACTAGAATACAAAGCAGCACTGGCTGAACAAAGCACTAGACAGAAGCTGTGCCTGCTGGGGCAATGTTAATACCTCATTTTCACTGAACACTGAAAGAGATAGGAATCTAAAGATGGTAGAAGCAAGCTATTCATAAATACTACACTGAGCAGTATAAATTCACATGCTTTTTAACAAAATATGTTTTATTTTATTTAAGACAGGATCTCCTGTAGCCTAATATGGCCTAAAATTTGTTCCACAGCCAAAGAGAATCTTGAAATTCTGATTCTCCTGTTTCTAGCTCCCAAGTGCAGTGATTACAGGTATGTGTCACCATGCCTGATTTATTTGGTGCTATGGATTGAACCATGGGCTTCATGTACACTAGGAAAGCCCTATGACAATTGAGCTAAATCTTTCACAAATAATATTCTAATTAGATATAAAAGTGCAATTAAAAATATAACATGGACACAATAGTGCCCCTATCTGCTCTGATACTAGGCTAGAAAGATCAAAATTCGGCAAGTAGTTGGTGAACTAATGCCATCAATGATGAACTTTGCCAATAAAAATTCCATTTTCCCTACTTTAACAATACTGAATTTTCAACTAATGCCATTTTTTGGCTTGCTACACTGCAAAGGCTGCTATACTTAACGTTGTAGTTTACTTACAATTAGCACGTGAAGGATTACTATTTAAAAAAAAAAAACTTTGGGTAAAAGAACAAAACCATTAAGGAAATCTAACATTGAAATCACAAGGACAAAGAAAACAACGAATAAAGCTACAAACATAAATACTTTCAATCACATCTTTTAAATAACCATTTTTTCCTCAAATAAAATGAGGTGATTAAATTGAAAACATTTTAACTTAAGAAAAAAAAAAGGAGGGAGGGAGAAAAATCCTCTGGAAAGAAAATTAGAGCAATACAGAAAACCAGCTTCAGGATTTAGAATTATTACAATATATTATTAAATGGCTAGTATTATGCAAATATGTTATATATTTTGTGAATCAGATTTATATTACATTATATATCTAAAGCTTTATCAAAACCAATAATCTACAACTTTTTCAAAGTCTGGTTTAAAGCTATGATTAAGATTTTTACATTCAAGTTGCATTTTTGATCAAATATTTATGAATTTACATTTATTCATACACTGTTAGGCAGTCTTTAAAACTAAACGTCAATAATCATTTTAGGAATTGAAAAGTTTAAGAATGCTGTCCTAAAACTGTAGTATCTTGTAATTTCATTTAGCTCTGTGTAACACAATAAAACTTCAAATGTCATAGTAATTTCTGAGTGTAGCATAGGGGTATTTTTGCCATTGTTTGTTTTAACAATGAATATATTATCACATTATTAATAAAAAAGGACAGTAAGTTATATAGCTTTTGTAGAAATATATATATTATTAAGTTTTTTGTTAATAATTTTGCTAATATTTTAAATTACTTTATATCTAATCACACTTAAAATGCTGACTCCTCTCGAAAAAACCAAAAAAAAAAAAAAAAAAAAAATGCTGACTCCTAGAAAGTAGAACCAAAACTTTCTAAGTTCAAATTTTGGGCTTAAAGCTTTCCTTGTCTACTGATCAATCTGCAATAGCTTTATAGCTTTCCACACTTTGCTCAACAGAAGAAAACATTGTACTCAGTAAAGTAATTCGTCTCCTTTTAAGATACTTTTTCACTATTTCATAAAATGTTGCACAAACAATGTGGTCTTTATGTTCAATTTCTTGAAGGAAAAAGAAGTCAGGAGACTCAGTAAGTAATACATAATCTCCAAATTCATGTCAAGACTGATATAAACTTTGCCAATTAATTAAGGAAATATGTCTTATCCATGTTATGTTGCTGAATATTTTTTAAAACATCTGGCACATATACCTTGGTAAAACTGTATAATCTGCTTTTATTATAAGCTATCTGGGCAAGTAGTTACAGTGACTACACAAACTAGTACAGATAATTGCATCCCTTATTAAAGACATTAAAATCCTAACAAGCCTGAGCAACCCAACCCCATAATAACACAAGAGACCATTAAAGATTAAAAGAAAAATAAAACGGGAGAAAAGAAGAAACAGAAAGCCCTTCAGCAAATACCTCAACGAATAATCACTCAGGCAAAGCCAAACAAGTTTCGAAAGGATCTGCTTTGACAGATGTTCTCTAGAAAAGCATGCGCTTGGGGCAAAACAAAAGGTTTTAGGTCTGGTTATGTGTCTTTTTTTTTTTCTTCTTCTTCTTCTTTTCCTTCAAGTTCTGCTGAATTATTATTTTTCTATATGCTGAAATACTTTAATATTTTTTTAAAAAATGCTTTTTGAAAATTGTTGCGCAGAGACCACCCCCACCAACACTTCAAGACATTTATTGAGGTCATTCACGCTCATTTAGATTTGTTATAGGTACAATATTAGTCACAAATGCATGCATCTACACTCCACAGCACAAAGACTAAAGCTCAGAAACCTCCACAAAGCAGCAAGAGCCGCTTCATCTCTCAAAGCTGTACACAGCCATCCATATTGCTTTGCTTGGAGGCCTAAACACAACTCATGAACACAGCCCCACATTTCCGTAAAAGTTGACGTAAACTCTAAAACACAAAAGAGAATTCATAGGAATAACATTTGATAATTGCTGAGATTTAGGAAACTCAAAAAGCAGGTAGTTTAGATAAAACTCATTCCCAGGAAGTCAAACACCAGAAAATGATCGTGCAAAGTGTACTCACCAGACAGAGCTCATGCCTTTCTTTCGCCTACACTTGAATTCTATGCTTCCACAACTTTGCTATTTTTCCAATTAAAAATGCTGCAGCCTGCTACACTCCATCAAATGGCCACGTTGTTTAACCAGGAGAAACATGTTAGAAACTGAGCTGTCACATTTAGAAGAAAAAGAAAATAAACACCTGCTTCTTTGTGGGGAAGCATAAAGCACTCAGGCTGGCATGTGGGCCATGGAACGCCTCTGGCCGCTGCTACTGCTCTTCCAGCAGTTGTAGTCAAACTCTGCCACATTCTTGCCTTCTGCATGGTGTCTCAGCAGTAACAGATCAGAGCTGGCTAGCAAACAACTCCTTCTCAAAAGGAAGCTCTAATTTCTTCTTCTGCAGTGAAATGAACCAACTTTCTATGCAAAAGGATGAGTGACAGCATTCCCAGCCAATCAGCTTGGGTTTTTTCAGGAAAATCACCCCTTAATTCATTCAAAATTAGGTCATATGACACTATTTGAAATACTATTGGCTTACAATGAAAGTAATGTTTGACTCTACACAGGATAAGGCCACCCATCTATGCTTCCCTGGGCTGAAGACAATCTGACTATAAACGGTACTGTAAATTAAAACACAGACACACAGACACACAGACACACACACACACATGCCTTACCAGAGCTTCCCAATTATTAAAGGGCCGGAGTTCTGTTATCTTCTGAGCCTTTTTCTGAGAACACTTAGGAATCAAAGTCAGTTCAGCAATTGAAGCATCTTGAAGGAAGCGGAGAATTTTGCCTTTATAGCCGTCCTCCATCACTTCTTCACAGCTGCTGTAGTCCTCATCCAGTGAGCTCCCAGCATCAGAACCTGAATCGTACTCAGAGTCCTCTACGGCTTTCTTAGGATTAAATGCATTTTTCTTACGTTTCTTGTTAAAGCCATTTTGTGGTTTCGTGGACATTTTCTGTCTCATCTTTATTTTAGCTGGATTTTTAGAGTAATTTTGAGTCCTTGCAGCTTCTTTTCCATTTGTAACCTCACTTTGTGAAGCACACTGCACATCTGTATACAAAAAAATACAAAAGTTATCACTTAGAAATGTATAAATTAAATAAAATATGAAACATAATGTCAAACTAAGAGTATGTAAACATTACATTTTCCTTGTGAATATTGAACAATTCAATTATAACTTCCTGTCAAATCTTAACACACATTAAGAGTAATATAAAACAATTTAAAGCTATCAAGAAGCTAGAATGACATTTCAAAAGTAGGTGGCAACTCCCTTTTAAATATAAATCTGCTTTCTAACCAAGCATCCTGAGGATACGGACAGAAGCTGCATGTGCACAAACTGCCAAAAAGAGCGAAGGAGGCCGGGCCTTACTGCAGCCTGAAGGAAGTAGCAGGGCAGGGAAAAGCATCTTTCCTACCGCTGTGACCCCTAACTATCACCATTTAACATTATTTAAATATATTACCTCAGAGTGCCACTACTCTGCAATTCATTGAATTCTAAGTTTCCTGTGAATGAAGGTGCAGTTTTTCTTACATTATTTTCATAAGAAAATAGGTACTAATAATAGATAAATATATACTATTGGCCCTGGCCTGTGTCTGTGGGCTCCAAATTAATGGATCCAACAAGTCATATAAAAATACATTAGAAAAGGAACTGGATACACACTGAACATACATTTTTCCATCACTGTTCCCTACAGGAGATAAGAACAACCTGCAGAGCATTTATGTCATTTCGGGTGTGATAAGTAACCTTAAATGACTTGAAGATGATGATGGGAAATGGTGTATAGGTCATATGCAAATATCATGCCACGTCACATAAGAGAATTGGGTGCCAGTTAATTTCTAGTATCAATGTAGGTCCTAAACAAACCTACAGATAAGAATGTGCTTTAGTTAAAATTTTTATTTTCTATTTATTCAAAGAGTTATAAATTATTATATATTCATGCTTTGCTCATGTAAAAATTTAACTGAATAAATTAAGTAAAATAAAAACTAAAGTCACTGTGCTGGACTTTAAAAGCTCTTTATAATCACAAAATGCTTAAGTCTATTTGATTCTTGGTTAGAAACATCTCTAAATATGTACAACCTAACTTTGTGTCACCACCTCTTTCCCCTACCATCGCTGCAGTTCAGAGCTCTATTATGGATTGGGAGACTGTTCCTCCAGAGTGATGACAAACTCTTGCGTTCTTAAGATTAGTGTTTTCCAAATTCACGCAAGTGCAGGCTAATATGCAACCAATTATAAGATCCATCCTAGAGTGAGATGTCAAAATGTAAACAACTGAACAAGATAATTTAAATGTTGCCTTCAGAATCAGAAAAGATTATACAAGAAAAAGTTATGTACTGTCTTGACTATTACTATGGTGAAGAACAAGTCAAAATATTTGGGAATTCATCCTTTAGAACATTTTACGACATTACTCCTTGAATCACTCTCAAGTCAGTAGCTGACACGCTCTCTTCTACAGTAGGACATGGGACTGAAGGAGCCCATTACTGATCACCTTGATCTTCCGCAAACACTTTCAGAGACTCCAAAGCTTCTGTGTACATCCACTCATGCTCCTTAAGCACTTCTCTTAATTCCTGAAAGTAAGTTATTTTTTTCTGTTAAAAACATGAAATTAACAATACAGACAAATAACTATGCTCTTTGAAAATGTAATCACTAGAAAATAAAGATTTCATGTTGCTATTTTTGTTTTTGCTTTGAGACAGGGTCTCACTATGTAGCACTGTGTCCTGGAACTCTCTATATAGACCAGGATGTCCTTGAACTTATAGAAATCCACCAGGCTCTGCCTTCCAAGTGCTATAATTAAATGTGTGCACCATCTCTCCCAGTACTGCCATTGTTTTAGTGATACTTTTTATATCCTTCCTGTTTTACTTCACCTTACAAATAAAATACAGTGTTTGACAGGGATGGAAATGTGACTTTTTTTCCCTCTTGCCCAGTTTCCCTAGGGCTTGCATAATAGTCATGCTTCAGTATACGCAACTTAACATATCTTTGGGGACGGATCCTATGTGTATATGTGGCAAGTGTGCTCTACCAGCTGTAATACATCCCCAGCTGAAAATATGCAGATGTAACAAGACTGTGTACTGTTCACCGGAATTCAGACATTGCCTGAGCACAAAAAGAACATATCCATGAAAATGTAACATTTCCCATATGTTAAACAAGTATATGCTTCAATAAATACACAGCAGTGAGAGAGGGCAGAGGCCCAAGCATCGGCATGCCTGATGAGCCATCAGTGGCCCTGAACGGTCTCGTGCTAATGGGAAAAGAGGATGACCTTATGGAGCATTAAGACACTGAAACGTATTACTTTAAAATTCTTTTACACTTAAGGATACACAACTTTACTATGATTATGTTTATTTTGATACCATTTATAATGCTGACATCACAACTAGCAAACACAGTAAATAATTAAGTTAATTAGCAAGTAGTTTTAAATATTTATATAATACTAATCAGAATATATAATTCAAAAAATCCAAAGCTCACCTTAAGTTTGCACATGGTTTAACTCAAACACCATGTTATAATACAAACATGTAAGTACACAAACATTTGAACACTTCTCTTCTTACCTGTTTATCAAAATTTGGGAATTCCTTCTGCAATTTCAACACAATACTTTCTTGCTTTTCCCAGTTGCTGCTAGCTTCTGCAGACTCATTTGCTTCTTCTCCCTATGGGCCAGGGAGGGGAAAAGGGAAAGAGGAACGCAAATACGATCGCGTGTTTCCCACTCTCCTTTATCTATATTATCTAGTAACGGAACTGCTACACTTCTCTTTTAATAGCTAAAGATGAAATTGTGATTGTTATTCTCTGGCCCAGAAGGACAAGATAATACTCTATAAGGACACATGCAAATCAAGTACTATGGAAGCACTGGGGCATAAAACCTATGGGAATGTTTGTATCTCACCTGCACAGGGCTCTGGGTTGTCACCAACACTACATATAAAAACAAGCTACGTGCACTGGCAACAAAAAGAAGAGGATTACATGCCAAAAAGCGACTTAGTGGGCTGGAATACAGTGTGCTTCACGGTTCCAAGTCTATTTGGAAGCATCAGAGGTAGTAAGACTTTTTTGGGGGGGGGAAGGGAAGGGGGAGTTCGAGACAGGATTTCTCTGGATAGCCCTGGCTGTCCTGGAACTCACTCTGTAGACCAGGCTGGCCTTGAACTCAGCAATCTGTCTGTCTCTGCTTCCCGAGTGCTGGGATTAAAGGGGTGCACCACCACTGCCCGGCTGGTAGTAAGACATTTGAACAGAAGAAAAAATATAGTGTTTGGAAAAAATATTTCAAAACCCTCAGAAACTACACTCATACCAACAGTTTCACTTAGCATTAGTGATCCTGAACTTATTCATATTATCTAAGAAACAGAATAAAGATCATGGAACATTGCATTCCATGAGGGCATTGAATCTCCAACAAGCACTTTAAAGATTACAGAAGAAGCCAGGCGTGGTGGCGCACATCTTTAGTCCCAGCACTCTGGAATGTGACTTCAGGCCAGCCTGGTCTACACAGTGAGTTCCAGGACAGCCTCTGTTCCAAAACAAACAAAACAAAAGATTACAGATGAGAGATAAACAACAGCCAAGTGGCCAAACAGGTGTTTGCTACAAAACATATTTCCAAACCTTGGTCATACTGAAGGGTCGTGTTTATGTAGGTATGTGTGTGTATAGGTGTAATGTTGATGTGCACATGGAGGCCGCAGTTTGACAGCAGTGTTCTTCTCAGGCACCCTAGACCTTTGTTCACACAGTTACTCCTCACTGAACCTAGAGCTCAGCAACTGGCTTGACTGCCTGGATATCAAGCGTCAAGATTAGCCCGTTTCTGATCCCTGGTACTGGGCTTACAGAGGCACACCATTGCACACAGCTTTTTATGTGGATGCTAGGGATCAAAATGCCGGTTCTCATGCTTATGCGGCAAGCATCAGTGCTGTGCCAACTGAGCCATCTCCCCAGACCCCCTTGGTTCATCTGTTCAAAGATTTGTATTAGGCTAGGTGTAGTGGCATACACCTTTAATCCTAGCACCAACAAGGTAGAAGCAGTTGGATCTCTGTGTTCAAGGCCAGCCTGTTCTACAGAAGGAGTTCCAGCACAGTCTGGGCTATATAAAGAAAGCCTATCTTGAAAAACCAAAAAAAAAAAAAAAAAAAAAAAGAAAAGAAAGAAAAAAAAAAAAGCCAAAGTATTATTTGTAGTATTTATGTGTATGATTGCCTGTGGATGTCAGAAAAGCACTCAGATCCTTCAAAACTGCAATTAAAGATTGTTGTGAGCCACCCAACATGGGTGCTGAGAAACAAACTTGGCTATCTAAAAAGCAGCATGTGCTATATAAATCAATGAACAATCTCTTGCGACAGGTTTCTCAAGTAGCTCTCAAAGCTGACCATGGACTGTAGTCAGGATGACCCTGAACTCCTGATTATCCTGGCTCCACCTACCAATGCTATAGAGGTAGAGGCTCTGGATACCACAGTTCAGTTTATTCCTCCTTTGTTTTAAAAATATTTCAAATGTCTATCAATGAAGAATGAAAAAACAAACTATGTCAGGGGAGAGGGGGCAATGTGGGATAGCCATTAAATAGAAAATTTAATTTCATCATTCAGGAGGCTGAGGTAGAAGGACTACCATAAGTTCAAGGTAAGCCTAGACTTAACTACAGTATAAGGCTTTCAAGAAATAAACAAAAAATGCATGTTATTGCTTAGATAAACCTTCAAAGATGACATAAAATTGGTTGCATAATTACATTTATAAAAGAAATATCTAAAGTATGTAATCCAGAGATGGAGAGGGCAGATTGCTGATTGACATGGGCCATGGAAATGCAAAAACAAGATCCTACTTTTGAATGCATCCTGCCATCATGGACCAATGAAAACATTTGGAACTAGATAGGCAAGGTCAGAATGCACAACACTGGCAATGTCCTGAGTGCATTAACTGTCTATGCTAAAAGTTAATTTTATGCTATGTGAATTTCTCCTCAATAAAGTAAGAATGGAGCTGGGTAGGGTGAGTGAGAGCTTAACATGTACAAACCTTTGTTTGGATCACATCTCCAAAAATAAACAACTGTTGGGGGATGTTTCTGTGCACTGTATACTCAAATGATGACTTCTAGACCCAGAGATCTGGTGGCAGTCCCAACTTTGGTATTGTCACTATTATAAAGCATCACCTACTCAGTATTTTGTAAAACATTGTTCTCCATCACCTGATTGGTCAAATAAAGAACTAAGTAGCATATAGCTGGGGAAAGGGGGGGAGGAAAAGGTGAGACTTCTCTGCCCTGATAGAGAGGGTCTCAGGTGGAGACCAGAGGAGTCACCATCTGGACAGGAATGAAGGAGGAGGAGCCAGTGAGACTAAGAGAGCAAGTAACAGTCACTTGGCTGGGAAGTAGGCCAGGCCAGCACTGTCAGATTAGAATAGCTCAGAATCTGCCCAGCTATGGTGCCTAAAGCTTTTAGTAAATATTCAGAGCCAAAGCAGGCATAGAAAAGTTCCTACTTTTACACTAAATTGAAAAGCAATGAAATCCCTCCAAAAGCAGACATCTGGACAAGTTTTTGGAAAGAAATGTATTAGAGCACAAATGAAACAGTCAGCAAGCAATAGCTGCTATGCCTGTTGTTTGTGTTTCCTCTAGGACCCCAGGCTTCTTTCAGCTAGAGTAGTCACTGTTTGCTGAAAATATCCAATGGTTTTAGTGAGTCTGAACCCAAATCTCTCTCAGTGGGCCCAGAAGTATGATTTAATCTTAGGGTTGTTTTTCTAACACCAGAATACATAGCTAGACACTTGGGAGGCAGAGACAGGCGGATTTCTGAGTTCGAGGCCAGCCTGGTCTACAGAGTGAGTTCCAGGACAGTCAGGGCTACACAGAGAAACCCTGTCTCAAAAAAAAAAAAAAAAAAAGAATACATAGGTAGAATACATATTAATCAATGGCAGAAAAAACACATTAGGCCCATATATCACTTGTAGGAAAAGCCAAATTATAAGTCCCAAAAATTGCTCTTCTAACTCAAAAAATAATCACAATCATATTCCTGAAGTAACTGCAGAGAATAAAATTATCATTCCAACCCAATGTAATACACATTCTTAATCCTTGGCTCACAGCAAAATTGGATAGGTTTTTGGAGAATTTTTTCAGAGTAACATAAATAAACCAAGATAATGATTCCAATTGCAGCTGCTATTTCAAATCCGAGGTTTTAACTAAAACCTGCCTCAACCTCCCAAATGCTGGGATTACAAACACCTTCCATACGCGAGCTTTTTAAACTACACAGTAGTCCCATACTTCATGATTCACAGGACTAATACATGCTTTCTGCTCTTCCTAAGTATGTGCTCTAGCTCTGATTTTGATGGTACTAGGTCTAGAACTCAGGGCTGTGGGCACAGTAACAAACATTCTACCCTGGGCTATAGTCTCAACTCCACTTATTACGCCTTGTCCTTATTGACACATTTTTCTCTTGCAATGTCTTTTAGTTTTAGACAGATTCTTACACAGTTCAAGTTAGTACTGAACTGAATACATGGCGGAGGATGACCCTGAACTTCTGGTCATCCTGCCATTTTGTTCTGAGTACTAGAATTACAGGCCTACACCACCACACTTAGTTTTATGTAATAATGGAGATTAAACTTTCATGCTAGTAAAGCATGAAAGCATTCTACCATCTGAGCTGTACAACCCCAATCTGCAACATTCTTCAGGCGAGCTATTTTATAGCAGTTGTTTATCATTAGATAGTTCTAAGAATTATGTAAATACTTTGTAAGCCATGTTTTTAGGTTTCTACTGTCTTCATTTGGTCAGTAAGCTGAGTTTAGCTTCTTAGGGCTGTCCTAACCCTAGCAAGTCACATAACAGTTCTTCAACCAGTACTTATAGCTTCCCCCAACAACTGGAGCCCGGAACTATCTCTAAAGCTGTTGCCTATCTGGAATATATTCCCCCTAACTGGGCTGCCTTGTCTGGCCTCAGTGGGAAAGGATGCACCTAGCCAAGGAAAGACTTGATGTACCAGGGTAGGGAGATAGCCTGGGGGGCTGGGAGGGAGGGCTCTACCATCTCAGATGAGAAGGGGAGGACCAGCAAGGGGGCACTGATCGGTATGTAAAGTGAATAAAAAAACTGACAGCTATGGGAAGTTATTTATGACCACATAAAGGAAACAACAAACTTTAAACACGGTTTACAGAACATCTGCTTGATTACTAGAACCATATAGTAGCATCACATAAAGAACTACTATAGTATAGAATCTCTTAGGAGCTGGAAAAGAGACGATGTAGACTTGGGTGGACTTTCAGGTCTTCAGCATAGCCTTTTTTTTTGAGAATTTATTTATGTTTATGAATTATGGGAAGTTTTTCACCTGCATGTATGCACCACATGCATACAGTTGCAGTGTCTACTAAAGCTAGAAGAAGGCGATGGATCCCCCTGGGAGTGGAGTTACTGAGGTTTGTAAACATCCATGATTGGAACTGAACCTACATCCTCTGAAAGATAAGCCAGTGCTCTTAACTTCTGAAACCCACACTTAACATACTAGTTAGGGTTAGGGTTAGGATAAACCACACTCAAAATACTAGCCCTACACTCGACATAGTCTAATTCTGATGCAGCAACTCAAATGTTACTTACACGAGCCCCTCGTGGCTTTTTTAAAGATTGATCATCATTAGCTTCATCCTCAGAAGAAGAAGAAGATAATTTTCTTTTCCTGGGTCCACCACCTTTTAAAAAAGAGAAGCACACTCAGATTTTCCAAAAAAATAACAAGAATCAATTCAAACCAAAAGTAAATGTGTACTGTATGGATATAGCTGTCCAGACAAAGAGGCTATTATACTACAGCTATGTAAGTAGATTAAAGGAAAGACTCTCCACAATCTTTCCAAAGGGAAGTCAATCTTTCATTGCATTTAAAAAATATTACATTACTGGTGCTAAATATTCTTTCTTCTGTCTGACAAGTAATTCTACTAATGTTGAGACTATGGGTTCTCACCAACGACTGTTCAAATGATAGTCATTACGTGTAACTATCAGAACAGCATCACTGATACCAGTAAATAAGCATCTACTGCATATGAAGCTTTATGCAAGGCCTTATATAAATTTCTTTTTCACATACTTCCCATAACAAACCTACAAAGGGGTAATTTTTTTCACAGATCAGAAGGAATGAAGATATAAAGTGAACTATATTTGATTTTTTTTTAACCTACAATAAAGTACACTTACTCAAAGCAAGTACATACATGGCAGCTTTGGAGTTCTTTAAAACTTCACAATGTGATAGTTCCAAGAGAAAACTGAATCTTGATATTCTATAGACTAACAGATTATTATGACTCCTGATTTTCTACAGACTAACAATCATGAATACTTAATATATCCTCCTGGTTTACTATACAGTACATCTCTACCGTATACATGACGAATTTTCAGTATCTACTTTAGGGGATGCTTGGGGGATTGAGACAGGGTTTTTCTATGTAACAGTCCTGTCCTGAAACTCTCTTCATAGACCAAGCTGGCCTTGAACTCACAGAGATCTGCCTGCCCTCTGCCTTGTGAGTGCTAGGATTAAAGTCATGTACCACCATGCACAGCAACAGATCTACTTTTAAACGGAAAAATTAAAATGACCTTAGCACATACATAATTGATAGATTTAAGTAAACATTGATGGTTAACATTTTACTCATAAAAAAGTTTCAAGGTAGACAGTTTCTGTTATGTAACATGCATGTTTAATTTTTACCTAAAAAGAAGATATAACTGGGATGTTCTCTCTGACAACATCAATAAATTCTTATTTTTTTGTTTCATCAAGTAAAATGTGGAGAAGGAAATGAATAAAACTGTTCAAGATCTGAAAATGGAAATAGAAGCAATAAGGAAAACACAAACTGAGGAAATCCTGGTGATACAAAACCTAAAGAAGAGAATAGGAACAAAGGATGCAAGCATCACCAACAGAATACAAGAGAGGGAAGACAGAATCTGAGGTGTAGAAGATACATAAAAAAATTGATACATGAGTCAAAGGAGATGTTGAATCTAAAAAATTCCTGACAAAAAACATTCAGGAAATCTGGTTACTATGAAAAAACCTAAACTAAGGATAATAGAAATAAAAGAAGGTAAGGAGTCCCAGCTCCAAGGACGAGAAAATATCTCCAAATCACAAAAGTTCCCCAACCTAAAGAAAGATGTCTATAAGCATATAAGAAGTTTACAGAAATGCCGGGCAGTGGTGGCGCACGCCTTTAATCCCAGCACTTGGGAGGCAGAGGCAGGTGGATTTCTGAGTTCGAGGCCAGCCTGGTCTACAGAGTGAGTTCCAGGACAGCCAGGGCTACACAGAGAAACCCTGTCTTGAAAAACCAAAAAAAGTTTACAGAACACTAATTAGATTGAGCCAGAAAAGAAAATCTTCCCACCACATATTAATCTAAATCTATAAGACAAAAAGAGACTATTAAAAGCTGCAAGTTAAAAACAGCCAAGTCATATACAGAGGTGGACACATCAGATTTACACCCGACTCAGCAACAGAGACTCTTAAAGCTAGAAGAACCTGGACAGATGTGTGAACCCTCTAAGAAACCACAGATGCCAAACTAGACTACTATACTCAGTAAAACTCTCAATCACTATAGACAGAGAAAACAGGATATTCTAAGACAAACCCAAATTTAAACAGTATCTATCCACAAATCCAGCCCAACAGAAAATATTAGAAGGAAAATTCCAACCCATGGAGGTTAACTAACCCAAGAAAACACAGGAAAATAAATAATTCCACACCAGCAAAAACAAAATAAGGGAAGGACAAACACACACACACACACACACAGAAAACATCAAAATGACAGGAATTAACAATTGTTGGTCGCCGGGCAGTGGTGGCGCACGCCTTTAATCCCAGCACTTGGGAGGCAGAGGCAGGTGGATTTCTGAGCTCGAGACCAGCCTGGTCTACAGAGTAAGTTCCAGGACAGCCAGGGCTACACAGAGAAACCCTGTCTCAGAAAAACCAAAAAAAAAAAAAAAAAAAAAAAAAAAAAAAAAAAAAAAAAAAAAAAAAAAAAAAAAATTGTTAGTCATTAATATCATTCAGCAATTCCCCAATAAAAAGACACAGGCTAAAAAAAAAAAAAAAAAAAAAAAACTATACAATGGAAAAAAGAAAGCATCTTCAACAAATGGTGCTGGTCTAACTAGATATCTTCAAGTAGAAGAATGCAAGTAGATTCATATTTATCACTCTGCACAAAACTCAAGTCCAAGTGGATGAAGGACCTCAATATAAAACCAGATACACTAAATCTCATAGAAGAGAAAGAGGGAAATACCCTTGAATGCATTGGTACAAGAGAAAATTTCCTGAATAGAACACCAATGGCTCAGGCTCTAAGATCAACAACTGATAAATGGGACCTCTATAAACAGAAAAGCTTCTGTAAGGCAAAGGACACTATCAATAGGACAAAAACAGCAGCCTACAGACTGGGAAAGGATCTTCACCAACCGTACATCTGACAGACGGCTAATATCCAAAATTTACAAAAAACTTAAGTTAGACACAAACAACCCAAATAACCCAATTTAAAAATGGGGTACAGATCTAAACAGAATTCTCAACAGAGGAATCTTGAGTGGGCAAGAAGCACTTAAAGAAATGTTTAAAGTCCTTAATCATCAGGGAAATGCAAATCAAAACGACTCGGAGTTTCCATTTATACCCATCAGAATGGCTAAGAACAAAAACTCAAGAGATAGCACATGCTGGCCAGGATGTGGAGCAAGGGAAAACATTCCTCCATTGCTGGTGGGATTACAAATTTGTACAACCACTTTGGAAATCATTTTGGCAGTGTTTCAAAAAACTGGGAATAGTTCTACCTCAAGACCCAGCTATACCACTCCTGGGCATATACCCAAAAGATACTCAAAAATCCCACAAGACACTTGCTCAACTATGTTTATAGCAGCTTTATTTGTAATAGCCAGAAACTGGAAACAACCCAGATGTTCCTCAACCAAAGAATGGATAAAGAAAATGTAGTACTTCTACACAACAGAATACTATTATTCAGCTATTAAAAACAATGACATGAATTTTGCAGGCAAATGAATGGAACTTGCGAATATCATCCTGAGTGAGGTAACCCAGTACCAAAAGGACATACATGGTATGTACTCACTGATAAGTGGATATAAACCATCAAGTACAGGATACTCACACTACACTCCACACACCCAAAGAAGCTAAATAAGAAGGAAGGCGCAAGCAAGGATGCTTCAATCTCACTTGGAAGGGGAATAAAATAGTCATAAGAGGCAGATCAAGGGAGGGAACTGGGTGTGAGGGGATAGGGAGGGGAACCGGGGGTTCAGGATCAGGTGTGGGAAGGAACAGGGGAGATGGCTAGATGGCCATGAAAATAAGTAGAATTCTGCAACTGATAGGCGTAAGGGGGGGCATCTCCAGGATGAGACAGAGGCCTGGGATAAGGGAGGCATCCAAGAATCAATGGGGGTGACCTTAGCTGTGACTCACAACATTGGGAATATGGAACCTGAAGAGGCCACTTCCTGTAGCCAGGCAGAAACCCCAGTGGAGAGACAGACATCAACCTACCCACAAAACTTTCAAACCAAAATTTATCCTGTCTACAAGTAATGCAGGTAGGGGGGTTGGTGCAGAGACTGAGGGAATGGCCAAACAATAACAGGCCCAACTTGAGACCCCATCCAATAGGCAAGTACCGATTCCTAACACTAATGATACTCTGTTGTACTTGCAGACAGAAGCAAGTTGTCCTCCGAGAGGCTCCACCCAGTAGCTGACTCAGATACAGAAGCCCACAGTCAAACAGTGGATGGGGATTGGGGACTCTTATGGAAGAAAAGGAGGAAGGACTGCAGGCCCCCACAGGGGATAGGAACTCCACAGAAAGACCAATAAAAACCTGGACCCTTGGGACTCTCAGAGTCTGAACCACCAACCAAAGAACATACATGGGCTAGACCTAGGCCTCCTCACATATGTAGCAGATGTGCAGCTTGTTCTTCATGTGAGTCCCCAACAACTGTAATGGAGGCTATCCCTAAAACCTATCCCAAAAACCATTTGATGCCTGAACATGGAATATGTTCTTCTAGCTAGGCTCCTGTCTGGCCTCAGTGAGAGAGGAAGTGCCTAACCTTGCAGAGACTTTTAGTGCCAGGGTGGAAGGATACCTAGGGGGTACCCCACCCACTCAGAGGAGAAGAGGGGAGGATGGGGGAAGGACTGTAGGAGAGGGTGACCAGGAGGGGGGGCAGTGAGTGGCATGTAAAGTGAATTAAGTAAAAATTAAAATTAAATTAAAAAAAAAAAGACACAGGCTAACAGAATGGATGAGATAACTGGATCCATCATTCCTTCGCATACAAGAAAAACACCTTAGCAACAAAGATAGACATAACTTCAGAGTAAAGGGCTGGAAAAAGGTTTACGAAGCAAAAGGACCCAAGAAGCAAGCTGGAATACCCATTCTAATATCTAATAAAATAGACTTGTAAACAAAAGTTGTCAAAAGAGATGGGGAATGACACTTGATACTCAAAGGAAAAGTCCATCAAGATGATGTCTCAATTTTGAACATCTATACCCCCAATGCAGGGGTTGTCTTTGACTCTGCTGCCTGCCACTGGCTTTCCTTCCCCTAACTGGACTGCCTGGTTTGGCCTCAGATGGAGAGAATGTGTTTAGCCCCACTTGGACTTGATGTCCCAGGACTGACTAATACCCAGGGGGGGAATGTTTCCCCCAGGGAAAAGGTATGTGGGGAGAGATTTGTAAGGGTGGGACTAGGAGGACAGATGGGCAAAGGGATCAGGTGTAAAGTGAGTGAAAAAGTAAGTTAATGGAAGAAAAATCTTATGTCAAGAAAGGAGGTAAAAAAATAAAAATAAAGTTAGTTTATTTGAAAAAATAAAGATAGTGATGACAGATCTGTAGGAACACAGTTTTCTTTTTGTATGCATTTTAGGTTTAAAAAACAATAGTCAAAAGAAAAATCAACTCAGGGAATGGATATTCACTGCTGAAATCACAAATTTGAACAACTTTTAGTGAAAGTAACATAGAATAGTACATATAGCAACTTAAAATGTGCATACTTTTTGATTATGCAACTTAGTGTGAAATTTAACCTAGAGGAATAACCTAAGACTTATGTAAGATATTTATTAGTATACTAAGTAAAACATAAGGCCAACAGGAAAGAATAAACTAGTCATAAGAGGAATAACAAAGCAGTACCATAGCGTCCATTTTACAACTAGATAAATTCAGGTGAAGAATCTATCTGTGATAAAGTAAATCATGTTACATAAATGTATACTAAGTTTTATAGACAGTTTGTACTCTAATATGTGTTGTGTGGGGTGGGGAGGATATATCTATAATTTTAGCACTCTGGAAGCTGAGGCAGAAGATTTTGACAGTTCAAGGCCTACACTAAGCCATGCCTTGATATACAATCACTCACAAAAATGAAGTTTAATAGAGTATAAGTTTACTTTTATCAATTTATGTATTATAGGTACCTTTTACAGATATATTTTTATATATCCCCCCCAAAAAAAGAAAATCAAAAGTGAAAAACAATTGAAGATGTTTTCTACTCTAAGTTCCTTCAAATTTGTTTAGTTTTCCATCAGAAGCCTGAAACAGCTTCTGTTCTTACACAATGAAAGAATGCTGATTTCCAGCTAGGGCTTTCCATAAGACCTTAATAATGTTACTACTGATTCAGGTTTGTAGACTTATAAATAAAACAACCATGCAATTAGAAAGGAGAGTTGAGTAAGCATGACTTCCAAAAGTTTGAATTACAGAATCTGATCTGCAGAAAAAAAAGCAGTCACCCAACAGCTGAGTGATCTCAGTGATGTTATCTAACCTTCCTAAGCTGGGGCTCTCTTTGCCCAGAAACTAAAGCTACTGATACTTCACAAAGTTGGGAGTAAATGGTAGGCACACATTAATAGATGGTACCTGTGATAAGTACACAGAACTTAAGGCTAAAAAATGCATACCTGCATCACCAAACATCAGCAAGGCAGCAGCAATGGCTCCATCCATAGTGCTTGTTGATTCAATCAACTAACAAGGAAAAATGACAGACGTATGAACACCTGAAGAAATATTTCACAAAGATTTCATTTTCTAACAAAATAGCATATGTGATATGTAACATATCTAACAAACATAGGAAGCATCATCTAGGTGAGGAAATGTGTAATCATTTAAGCCCTATGGTAAATTTTATTTTGGGAGCTTATACTTGTTACTGAAAATTCAAATATAAGGTATCTTTCTTAAAAAAAAAAAAAACAAGAGCACAAATCCACTCTTTTTCCCCCTCAACCAAGACAGAGTTTCTCAGTTTAACAGCCTTGGCTGTCATGGAACATCTCTGTAGATCAGGCTGTCCTCAAACTCAGATCCACCTGCCTCTGCCTCCCAAGTGCTAGGACTAACGGCGTGCCCCACCACCTTATTTATTTACATTTCTTTAGTTTAATCCATGAAGGGTACAGGATCACATGAGTTCTGTACCCAACAACCTTTGCCTAGTAAAGTCACTTTGGAATTTAGCATGAACTGTGCCACTGTTTTCCACAGGCACAGTTCATGCTAATAAACTAAGTTATGTGTCCCCAGATTACTCTGGTTTCGTTCAGTTTACCTCCAGGAGTTACTATACTGTTTTATACATATAGGCACATCTCTTGCCTGAGTGGAATTCAATTTCACTTCCAGCACAGTCATCTTCAGTTTTAAGAAGAGCCATGTGTCTGTTCTCTTTGATTCTCGGGAGCTCATAGCCAGCAAAAACGGCCTCACAGCACTGCCGTCCAGACATATATGCCTTGTAGAGGTCCTGTTCACAGCAGGCCTCTACAGGAGCCAAGATATCTTTTTTAAAAATGGCTATGTATTACAACTACAACATTGAATTCAAGAGATTTTTTTTTTCTCATTACAACTGCAAATAACTGTCATAAAAGCCATAACCTGAGTAAAATAAATAAATAGATCAATGGGCACAAAATTTGCTACACAACCCTCATGACCTGAGTTAGCTCCTTAGATCCCAGGCTGAAAGGGGAGAACTAACTCAGACAACTTGTGCTCTGACCTGCACAAAGTATGCTGGTGGTGGTGGTGGTGGTGGTGGTGGTGGTGGTGGTGGTGGTGGTGGTGGTGGTGGTGGTATGGTGTCTAACCATACACAGCTGGAAAGATCAATCAGTGGCTGACAGCAGCAGTTGCTTTTGTAGGTCTCTGGTTTAATTCCCAGCATTCACATGACAGTCCGAGAACCCAGTTCAAGGGAATCTGCCACCCCCTTCTAGACTCAACCAGCATCAAGCATGCAAGCGATGCACATACACACATGCAAGCAAAACATGCATTCACATAAACTGGGGGAAAAAAAAGTCTTTAAAAAGTAAGTAAAATAAAGTGAAATTTTTAAACAGGTACAACCTTTAGGAGATCACTGTCACTTCTTTGTGGAAATAGTTCCTTCAATGTCTGAAGCTTAGCATCTTTAAGATCTTCCAATTCTGAAAGGTCTTCCAGTTCTGAAATGTCATTTCTTCGTGTAACAGAAGGAAGGTCACGGGTTTCTTCATCTTCAGATGGCTCTGAACTACAAATATTATTACATGGGAAAATACAACTTTAATGTATCCCACTAATGCTTTCTGTCATGATATAGAGAACACTTATAGGAATATTAAATGTAATCAATACTTGTTAAAGGAAATGAATTTTTACCATCTTAACATTGGTATTCAAATATATATAATATATATTATGATTGGAAAAGTTCTCAGATTATTTCAATCATGAAGAAAAAAAACAAAACAGAACAGAACTGTCTGTCTCTCATTGATATATCTACACATATTTACCCAACTTCTTACCTCCTTCCTAAACTCTCGTCAGTGTTCAGCATGCTAGATGATGCTGAGACATCATGAAACCTACACTGATACAAAGACACAAAATATTTCTCTGAGGAGCTAGGTTATCAGGATCTCAGAGATAAAAATTATCAGAGAGGTCATCCTGGCTATCAAGGAAAATAACATCTCAGCAAACAAGGGATTTATAAACAAGAAGGTTTATACTATAATAACCCATTTCAGTCTTGTTCCACTCTGCTATGCTTGACATTTAGAGCAAACTTAACTCACTCATCCCCCATGCAAATCTCACTGTCAACATTTAGTTTTCTGAGACTAGAACACATACACCTACACGCACACATACATATACACGCACACACACACACACACATGCTGTAAGACTAGAACACTCTCTGTGTCTCGCATCTTTACATTTTATTTTTCTGTCTTTTTCTTCTGAGACAGAGTAAGATGGTATTAATTATCAACTTAACAAATATCTAGAGATATCTGAGATATCTGATAGCTGAGAGGTGGGCTTCTGGGGCTATCTGTGAAGAATTATCTTGGTCATGTTAACTGATGTGGAAAGAGCCACATTAATTATGGGCAGGATCATTTCCTGTGCAAGGATCCTAGACTGTGTAAGATGAGAAAGCAAGTTGATCAAAAGGATACACAAATTCTATCACAACAAGAAAAGAAACTGAGACACAGGGTCTCATCTAGCCTAGGTGGCCTTGCTGTGTAACTAAGGATGGCCTTGAATTCCTGATTCTCATGCCTCCACCTCCAAGATTATAGATAGGCTTGCACCACCACCACACCCTGCCTCTTCCTCTTTCTTTTTCTTCCCCAGGTTGAGAACCTATGCCATTGTTTGAAACTGACAACGTAACACTCTACCTCACACAACTGCAAAGAATACCTCAACAAATTTTACAATACCACCCACTCCCTTCCCTACTCAAATGACTCAGAGCTATAGCTCATTCTAATTGGAGGCTGAGGTTGAGAAACATCCAAGTTGAAACTTTTTTATGCCAGAAGGGAAGGAGACACAAAATATGTAATTCCCTTCCTTACCAGATACAGAAGCCTACTTGAAGGGGTCATTATCAAACTAAACAGAACAATTTGCTCATCAAAATGTGTAAAACTATAAGCCAATGAATAAACAAGCATCTATATTCTATACTGACATGTTATACTCTATATGGAAATACATGAGTAAATCAGGAGAAAAGGGTAAAATTTCTATATAGTAGAAAACCAACAAAAGTGTAAGTTCTAAAATGACAGTCAAAACATTCCACGTCCAACAGAGGCAAGGATTACAGGATAAAAATGGACATTTGTGCTACTCAATCTGGAAGAATCTCTCTAGACTGTTTAATCATTACAAGGGGGGAGGGGGGGAAAGAAAGGTAGCTCCTCAGGGAAATCCAGCTCAGACCAGAAAAAAAAAAAAACAAATAAGCAAAGACAGACAAATGGATACCATGTACTTCCTATAACATGACACGATGAGGACACAAGATCATTTCTGTAGTATCCCTTCCATTAAACTTACCTTTAACCATTAAAAAAAAAAAAAAAAAAAAAAAAGAGTAGAAAAACTCAAATTTAAAGTTATCATAAGAAAAGCTGACCTGACACCTTTAAAGATAGTTATAGTGAAACGCATGCTGAAATACAATTCATAGTAAATGAAATTAAAGAGACATGACAAAGACAAATATGATGGTAAGGCAGAACTACTAGGTATTTGAGACCTTGTCTCAAAATACTAACAATAACAATAAGTCAATCCGCTCTATGATTCCGAGTAAAAATTACTATACAGTCCCATTCAATTCATGGTCCAAGAGCTGACTGCAACTCCCAACTGCTTGCATGTCCATACAACATAAGCCACTTAACACTTGATGAGAAAACAACTAAACTGTTATAAAAGACATTTAGCTGACTTTTTTTCCTACTCCAATATTTTCTTGCTTAAGAAATTAAAGTCAGGACTTTTGAGTAACCATACCATCCTGTGTTTACTATTAATTAAACTGTTTATTAAAGGATAAAGGAAGTGTGAAATCAGCAGTGATTCTTCTTACAGGAAGATGGATATATTATTTTTTTGCAACTTTTCCACAAATGTAAAGCTTTTCCAAAATAAAAAGTGGAATGAGGTGTGGGGGGTAGGAAAACTAATGCATCCACTTTCTTCAGGACTAAACATTAAGGTGCTTCACTATTTTCTATTTCATAATAAGATATGTTACCATGGCTTTGTTCAGTTTAAGTCAAGTCTGTATCAAACTGCCATCAGGAAACCTCTGACATCTTGTTCCTTCCTGAAACACTTTCTTTGCTTGGATTCTAGATAATCACATAACTTTTTTTTTTTTTTTAAGATTTTTTTTAACTAAGTATTTTGCTAACTAAGTAACTAAGTATTTTGCTTACATATACTAACATGCACTACACGTGTGCCCAGTGCCCAGAAAACAGAAGAGGACACCTCAGATCCCCTGGAAATGGAGTTGGAACTGACATGTAGGTGCTGGGAAGAGAACCTGGGGTCCTCTCTGCAAGTACAGCCAGTGCTCTTAACTGCTGAGCCATCTCTCCAACCCTGAGATCACATAACTGTTTGACTGTCACCTCAATTCTACAGATGTCATCTCACCTTCCTAACAACCAGGGCATTTAGATCTAGAGGTCCTGTCTTCTTCAGTTATACTTGTATCCTTTAGTGATCTCATATGGCTATGTGGCTTTGAAAGTCAAATTGCTCAGAAGGCAGAGACAGCAGGTCATGAATTCAAGGCAACCTGAGCTACGCAGATAAAACAAGAGCTTTGAATTTGACAAAATACTTGCCAAACATATGAAAGGTCCTGAGTTTGATCCCCAACACCAAATAAAGATAAACAGACAGAAGCAATAGGTAGGTAGGTAAGTAAGTAGACAGAGCAATACTTTGTGGAATCTTGAATTTGGATGCACCAACTAGATTTCTCCTCAGATCTTGAATATCACAAGTTAACTACTTCGCATCTCTATTCAGATGTCCAAGTTCTCTTAACACTACACAATAAGACTGAATTGCTGACTTTCATTCTAAAGTTATTTCTCCATCACAACAAAGTCTTTTTCTTGGTAAAAGGTAACTTCATCGTGCTACTTGCTCAGTCAAAAATGATGGGGTGACTCTTTTCTTTCTCAACCCATATGAAATCAACGAACAAATTCTGTTTTACTTTCAAAGAATGTCTAGAATTTAAGCACTTTTCACTTGTACAAGTACTGGCTGCATTTGAACCTTCGGTATTATTTACTGAAGGGTAACAATAGCATCTATGGCCCTACTATTATTCCTCCCAGAACTATCAAGACCTTTTAAACATCTAAGATCATTTTACCTCTGCTCAATATTCTCCATGGACTTCCCATTTCATCCAGAATGAAAAGCAGCCAGAATTGGTGGTACATAGCTATAATTCAGGAGGCTGAAGCAGAAAGATCTCTGCAAGTTAGAAACCAGCCTCTACTACACAGACCAACCTAGAAACAGTATGACACTATCTCAAAACACAAAAGCAAGAAGAAAGAAAGGAAGGACTGTGGCCCTAACAAAATGAAGAGCCACCTCTACCCTATACTTTCCTCATGACCTGCATCCCTCTTTCCTTACCAACACTAGACAATTACCACCTCAGAGCTGTTAAACACGCTATTCCCTCAGGTCTTTGCTCAGCAGCATCTCCTTCCTCAATGAAGTCTTTCTTTGAAATCAATATTAAGGTCCAGAACCCTTATTTCCCTTATTTTATATACTTTGACATAGTATATGTTTTATAGTTTATCTTTCCAGCTAAAGTAATGGGCAAAAATTGGGGCTGAAGTTGTTCCTTTTTTTTTTTTTTTTGGTTTTTCCGAGACAGGGTCTCTCTGTGTAGCCCTGGCTGTCCTGGAACTCACTCTGTAGACCAGGCTGGCCTCGAACTCAGAAATCCGCCTGCCTCTGCCTTCCAAGTGCTGGGATTAAAGGCGTGCGCCACCACTGCCCGGCGAAGTTGCTCTTTTTCTAAAGAAAACATGGTACTCAGCTCATAGAATATATCCAGTAAATGCTAAATGATAAAATTCCTGGATTTGCTGGGCCGTTGTAGCACACACCTTTAATCCTAGCATTCAGGAGGCAGCAATAGGCAGAGTGCTTTAAGTTCAAGGCCAGCCTGGTCCACAGATCAGAGTTCTAGGACAACCAGAGCTACTCGGTAAAACGGAGTCTCGAGGGGAAAAAAAAAAAAAAATCAAAAAGTTCCTGGACTTAATAACTAATCATAAAGCAATTACAGATAATTAACAGTACTAGTTAAAATCATTTCCTTATCTTTAGAGAAGGCTAATATCAAAATTTTCTCACTAAACCTTAATAAATAATCATTTTGCAGGAAACAGAAGACAGGAAAAGCAGTAAAGATGAAGATGAATAAAGGCAAAATAATCACACAAATATTTGAAATTAGTTTTTTCTGAAAACTAACTTGTTCAAGCATAACTGACTGCGAAATGGCTTACACTATAATCACTGTGTCTTTGCTGAATTTCTTCTCTTGAACTGTACTGGAACAATTTGGAGAAACATCTTCACTATCAGATGATAAATCAATATATTCCTGTATTGCTCTTTGATTTTGGAAACACGATAAACTTGCTTTTCTTTCATTGTCTGGAGGTTCTGGAACACTAGAATCTTCTGCAAAACAAAAAGAAAGATATTCTGAGCAAGACCAAAGTAAATTTTTATTAACTTCATTCATGTGCTATTATTTAAAAAAATAACAAAAACAAAAAACAAAAAAAAACCAATTCCTTGCATTGTTTCTGTCTTAAAACCAAAATTTATTTCTTTCCATTGACACAGAAATGGAGAGGAAAAACTATGGGAACACGGAAAGGAAATAAGCCCCTCACCCTAAAGTCTGGCTGAAGCTTCTCCCCAGCTGAGAATCTAGAATTACAATAGACTCAACATTTGCTTAAGGCTTTCTCCCTTCCCAATTGTAAACCTGAAATTTTCTAGAAATCTCACCAGAGATTTACAGTAAAAGTTCTAACTCTCTTGTGAAAATTCAGTGGCTTAGTTTTATCTTATCTGACTATAATCCACTGATAACACCAACTATCTCAGTTATCAAAAGAGGGATAGAGGGAAGGGAATGGAATGTGCCCTAAACCCACAGAGAGAGAGTTCCCAACGCTCCCAAAGCCCTACAGTTCCCCCAACCCACTATCATGTTCTAGGTCTGAAATCGTTTCTCCCCAAGTAACCTCTTACCCTCATGCTTAACAGTGTCTTTTAATAAACCTCAATCTGCTGCACCCAGGTTTATCCAGCCAGCAATTATTCTCTGCAGGAATACAAAAATAGTCAAGGTACCAAAAACATTAAAGGAACTCCTCAGGCTAAGAGTGACAGACTGGAGTGGATGCCCCTACCACTACTTACACTACTTTTCTTTTCTTTGAGAAAATGTCTCCCTATACTCAAAGTCACAACGTCCCTGGATCCACATGCTTTAGCTACCCAAGTGCTGGGATTACAAGGCATAAACCAACATACCTAGCTCTCCTACAACTTTAAATCTCAAATAAAACAAACAAAAAAGATAAAAATAATTGCTACTCCAAACGCACACAGAGATTTAGGAGGAAGGTAACCACCAGATGATACTACTAGGCCCCAATAGAGAGCTCTAATCCAACAGTCAAACAGGTAGTCCTGGCTAAACTACATGGTTCACAGAACACAGCTAACAGTCATGAATCTAGGAAATAGTAGGCATGGGTGGGAAGAGGTTGATAAGGCTGAGAAATAGATGGGAAAGTGGGAGACTACAGTCAGATTATATACATGTATAAACTGTCAAAAAAAATCAACTTTTTAAAGCTAAATAACAATAAAAGTACCTGGATCAATGACTTTCTAAGTTATTATCAAGCCCTCACCCACAAACACCCTGTAGGACACACAGCTTATCATTTTTTTGTAGATGAAACTAAAGTGAGAATAAAAAGGCATCTCCTACTACATGCTAAGACAGGAGTAGCTCTGACCCCACCCATTCTGGAAGTCTAAATTAGCATTTTCTAAAACTTCAGAAACCATGGTAACAATCATAATCGTTCCATTCTTTTCTGTGCAGTTCTAGTGACTGCACACAGTACCTCACACAGGAAAACTACCGCCAAGCCCTATCGTGACCCAGTAAGCATAAGGAACGTGAGTGTATGTGTAAGTCCAGTTCACCAACTACTTCATTTGTGAAAAGTCATGCTTCAGTTGAACAGGCAGACACAGTAATATCTGTACAGTCTTCTTTGAGTTCTGTGAGTAGTTCTTAACAGTTCCTTTCTAGAATTTATTATGGCAAACATGTGGAGGTCAGAGGAAAACTTTGGTGAGTTGTTTTTCTCTTCTCGTCATGTCGGTCCTCTTTGAACTCAGGTCATCATCAGTCTTGGTAGTAAAAGTAATAGCAGTAGACCATGCCTCAAAAGGCGAAATAATACTAATTGTGTCCTATAAAATTGAGCAGTTAACTGAAAACGAATGTCCCAATGTTATTCTCAGAGACAGTTACTATACTATGGCAAGGCTTAATTAAATACAAATTATCATTGTTTCTTTAAAGTCACTTTAAGTGAATTGTCTATCTATAAAATTCTGAGAAGACAATAAACACTAGAACAGTTCAGACCCTCCCACTGACTCACAGCCAAATGCCTTCTGTGTTCAAGGCACCACATCAGTAGACAGATAACAAAAGGCTCCAGAAAGAAGGTAAGTTATTGTTCATCTTGCCTTAAAAAAACAAATAGGACACAAGAATTATCTATATAAATTACAATAAGATGTAGTGAAAGATGACTAAACAAAATGCTAAATTTCCCCATATAAAAACAATTAAAGTGGCTTTTTAAAAGTAGATTATTTTTTATCATTACCAACATAGGATCCTATAACATATGCTTATTAAAGTTTCTCACAAGCAATATGCACAAGCAAACACAACTTTTTAAACTCCCTTATACCCACTCTCATATCTGAGTAATGAACTTAAGAGTTCTGAGAGTTGAGGTTAAGCAGGGTATGGTGAGGGTAGAAATATTTCTAAGTGCAATCAAGAGGATAAGGAGTTCAAGGTCACCATTATCTATGCAGTAGCTTTGCGGCCAGCCTGAGAAACAAGGGACTGTGTTTCAAAGAGAGTGCGGGCCTACATAAGGTTTGTCATTTTCTTTTGTTGAAGGGTGGGAAGGTTGAGACATGGTCTTCTTATGTGTCTGTATAGCACAAACTCTCTGAGAACTGGAGGTTCTCTTGCTCTAGCCTCCCAAAGGCTAAGATTTCAGGTGTCTACCACCAAGCCTGACTTTGATTTTGTCTTTTTAAGTGATCCAACACCAAAGCCCAGATAAAAGCAAATAAATCACTACTGGAAGATTAAATATTCAGAGATAATTTAAATTACCCTGGTAATTAAAAGGTAAAGCCTTTCTCAACATAGAATGGAAAAGAACCTTTACAACCATGAGGTATATTTATGGAAACTGGCCAATTCTCAATAGTATAATCATATATATTGTTCTATCATGACACTTTATTTACAAGACAATTCCCTCAACATCAATTAACCCACATAGCTGACCTTCTAAAACAATGGGACTGGTGAGACAGTCCATTAGATGGGCAGTATTTGCTGCCCCCGCCTGGTAAGCTGAAGTAGAATACACATAAAAGTATAAACAAGTCCACAAAATTGTCCTCTAAACATGAACACAGAGGCATGGGCGCAACCTTTCCCCACCATACAAATTTAAATAAACAAATAAAATAATATATATTGGGGGGAGTGGGAGACAAACAGAAGTTAGGCATGCACAGTATGATAACACATGACTGTAATCCCAGAACTTGAGAGGTAGATATAGGAGGATCAGGAATTTAAGGCCAGTCTTATTTATGTGTGTTTGAAGCTAGCCTGGGTAACATAAAAGAATACATCAAAAAGACAAAAGACAAACAAAAGATATAGACAGAGAGGTTAGCAGTTAAAAGTAGTTGCTGTTACAAAGGCAGATCACAACCAACTTCAGCTCCAAACTATCAATGCCCTCTTCTGGCACCTGCATGTAAATGGTGCACGTGCATACACACGCGCATGCGCACGTACCGATACATACATACATACAGAGAGAGAGAGAGAGAGACAGAGAGAGAGAGACAGGCATGCACGCACTCATGCACACAATTTTCTAAAATCTTTTCTAAAAGGAACAAAATTCAACATGAAGCAGTAATAACGTCAGCATGCACAATTAGAGGCTGAAGCAGGAAGATATTATGTTTGAGGCCAGGCTGGTTTATACAGCAAAGCCGTGTCAAAATACCAAAATGAACAAAAGAACAACTAGAATGAAAAACAATCCACTGTAAAGCTGGACCATTTTGAGGAAAATCACTTTACTGTGTTACAATACTTTCCAGGGGGTGACTCACATGTGCATGCTCTCTCTCTCTCTCTCTCTCTCTCTCTCTCTCTCTCTCTCTCTCCTCTCTCCTCTCTCCTCTCTCCTCTCTCTCTCAAGTTCTAGGAAAAAAATGAGTACTCTAACTACAGGCTTGAAGAGCTATTTCTAATACCGTATTTCAAGACGAAATGTGACTGTAGAATCACTGCAGGTTTAAGTCAAGAGGAAGAAAGCTAGGGTAAAGGGCTGGTATGCAGCCAGATGGTAAGCTGTTTATCTCGCCAGTATGGAGAAGGAAGGCAGCATGCCTGTGGGAGGAAACTACAGTTTCAGAAGCTCCTGCTACAATTGATTTATTTAGATAAATACTCGTTGACTATTCTACCCTCCAACAATTGCAAGCATAGCCAGAAATAGTAGTCTCTAGTCCCAGCACTGGAGGCAGGCGGGGGAGCTAAGGGAAGACTATAAGTACAAGACCTAGCTGGGCTACTTACAAACACTGTCTCAAAACAAAACGGTTATGTATATTTAGTCAGGACCCAACAAATTAATTTTATGACAAAATATTTGTGAGCCTTTGTTTGAACACTAATAAAACTGGGGAACAGTGCTCCTTGCAGGCAGAAAAGCTACATAAGGGACAAAAAAGTACATGCTTTGGATCACTGTCCCTGGAGAGCTCCTTTTCTTGGGCCATGCGTGGCATGGTACCCAATGTAACTGGGGTGGCTGGCCCTTGAACTCTTGGATCCTCTTGCCTCGAACCTGACCTCTACATAGAGCCCCAGAGTGAGTTTGTTTTTAATGGAGAAACGTGAACCAGTTCCATGGTTTCTCTTGTTTTTCACAGTAAGAACTGGCCTCTGCAGCTAGAAATAGTGAGGGTTTTAATCCCATCACTCAATGTGGCAGGGGATCTGAGTTTGAGGTCCACCTGGTCCGGGACAGCCAGAACTACATAGGAAGACCCTATCTCCAAAGAAATAAAAATTAAATGTTGGGAGC
>CM052700.1:74641220-74676218 GCA_028551405.1 Uromys caudimaculatus
ACCCCTGCTTCTCCCCACCTCTGAGTTTTCCCCTTTTTGAATATTGTATAAAAGTAGTTGAGTTTTGAAAATTAAACGAGACCTTGACAAAGAGCTTGCTTGGTCTCGTTCTTCTCTCTCGCCCATTCTCTCCCACAGGTCATGGGGTCTCCTCGGGTATCCCTCCAATAACTGGTCCCGCGGGTTGGGACAATTAAATGAAATAAAGAATAAATGGTTTATGTGGAATTAAGATAACTCAGCAGTTAAAAGCACTGGCTGCTCTTAGCAGAGGGCCCAGGGCCAATTCTCAGCACCTACAAAGCCCCTCCCTACTCCACCATCAGCTGCAGGGTACCCAATGCCCCCTTCTGGCCTCCACAGGCAAAGGCACACATGTGGTGCACAGGCATACACACAGCAAAACACCCATATACATAAAATATTCTTTAAGTATAAAATGGAAATGGTTTATTTGTGTGCATGTGTGTGTGTGCCATAGATAAAGAAAATGAAAACATTGAGGACACAGCTCAGAGCACAGTGAGCGCTCTGTAGTTGCAAAGGGTCCTCAATTTTCTTTTTGTTTTTGTTTTTTTTTTTTTAGTGTGTATGAGCTTGCCTACATGGATACATGTAGTGTGTATGAGCTTGCCTACATACGTATAGCGTGTATTTGTTTAAAATGCATATTTAAACATCTTTCCTACTACTCCTCACTTATTTCTACTCTAACATATAACTAAAATATAGCAAGCTCTTTTTCATTTATCTGCTGTTATTTTAATCCCCCCAAACCCACTTGTGCTTACAACAGCCAAATTTTAAAACAACAAAAAGAAATGTATGAGTATATGAGTATTGATAACTTAGAGACTGGTCAGTGCACTTGCCTAACATTTCTAAAGATCTGGCCTTGTTCTGCATAAAAGACAGAGAAATGAGAGAGAGAGAGAGAGAGAGACAGAGAGACAGAAAGACATGAATTAATTTTACATTTTCAAATTCAAATGCTAAGGACTACTTACGTATGTGACTCAGTGTTAAGTGCTTGCACAGCAGGTATAACGCCACGGGAAGGAAAGGACAGAAGGAAAGAGGATGGGGGGGGGATGGAGGAGAGAGCATGCACAGTAGTAAGTAAAGAAAAACAATCATTTAGAAAAAAGGATAAGGAATGATAAAAGGCCTGGAATCCCAACACTTGGGAAGTTTAGCCAGAATGATTGAGAAATTCAAGGTCATTCTTATTTTTACCACAGAAGCAGAGGCAGGTGGATCTCTGTGAGTTCAAGGCCAGCCTGGTCTACAGTTCAATGGCAGCCAGGACTAAGTAGAGACCCCTATCTCAAACAAAATCAAAAGAAAGAAAACTCATTAAGATTGGGGATATTGAGATAGCTTATTGGTTAAGAGCACATACTGCTTTTACTGCAGAAGATCCAAGTTCACATTTCCACATCACTGTCCTTCACTGAAGAAAGACCAGATCTCAAACAGGGCAGAGACCTGGAGGCAGGAGCTGATGTAGAAGCCACGGAGGCATGCTGTTTACTGGATTGCTCCTCATGGCTTACTCAGCCTGCTTTCTTGTAGAACACAGGGGTGGCACTACCCACAATAGACTGGGCCCTCCCCCATCAATAACTAAATTAAGAAAATGCCCTACAGGCTTGAGTACAGCCTGATCTTATAGATGCGTTTTTCCTTAACTGAGGTTCTCCCCATCACATGATGTTCACTTGTATTCAGCTGCCATAAAACTAGCTGGTATACTGGGTGAAAATATATATTATCCATTGTTCAGGCACTAATTTAAAAGCTTTTGAAATACTGTTTGCCATTAGAAGTATATTATTGGAACAGACACGAAAACTTCTAACATTACCAGGACATTCATCATAAACTGTCTAATATGATTCCTGGCTCATTCTCAGTAATCAGAATGTTTGAACTTTTAATAGATTGTATTAAGTCTCTTAAAACTTAACCTCCCTAGGCCTCATTTCCAAAAATGTGACTACTTACCCTGTAAGATTATCAGATAATCATGGAAGCACTTCCCACTACAGCTAAAAATAAGTGTTCAGGCCACTTTGTGGCCAGTCAGACGGGCCTGCAAATAAAAGCCTTGTCCCCACAAACCTGGCACGACCTGAGAACCATGATGGAGAGAAAGAACCAACCTCTCAAGGTGTTCTCTGACCTCCACATGCTATGGTGAGTTACATCCTTGTTCAAAATCCTCATTTTAGACTTACTCTCCTCAGTTCTGCTTATCCATAAGTCTGCTACAGTTGGTTTAAATTTTTTTATTCACTAAGAGTAATAAACTATTCAAGTAAGGGCTGGAGAGATGGCTCCAGGGTTAAGAGCACTGACTGCTCTTCCAGAGGTCCAGAGTTCAATGGTGGCTCACAACCATCTGTAATGGGATCCAATGCCCACTTCTGGTGTGTCTAAAGACAGCTACAGTGTACTCACATACATAAAATAAAAAAACCATTCAAGTGAATTCTAGAGATTTCCAAGAAGTTAGGTGGGAGAAGTATTTAACCTTTATTTGGACCTAGATGTTATCTTTAAGCATCTGTCACATCTAGCTCACAGAAGTGATCAGTGCTGGGTGAAGCATGAAACCACATCTGTAATCACTGGTGAAGTAAGGCAGGGAGGGATACTGCTTTCAAAAAGCCAGGAAAAGATGTCAGGTGTGGGGACATGTGGCTGTAATCCCAGCAACTGGGAGGCAGAGGCAGAAGGATCCCAAGTTCAAAGTCATCCAGTCCATGAGGTTTCACACAGCTCAAGGCTACAAGGTCAGATCCTGCCTCAAAACGAACAAAAGAGACAGAACAACAAGAGGGAAAAAAATGAAAAGAATATTAGAATGAATGGAAACTTCTAACTAAATTAATAATCTCAAGGTCTACTAGAACTGCCTACATTCCCCTCTGAGTAGCCATTCTGACCCAAGAATTCTGTAAACTCGGCTTTCAGCGTCCACCATTGTGCCGACCAAGAACTCCTACAAGTGCAACAATGGAGGTAGGCTCGTGGCAGGTAGTTGGTGGCTATGGCAGTACCAATGCTGTATTACAATGCACATAACTGGAGTCACTGTAGCAATCTGTGTAGTGGAATCCCTCCTGCCTGTCACCTTTGGATGCTGTAGCAGTCTGCAACATTGTAACTCACCTGTTTTTTCAGTTACATCTGAGTCTGGGGTGTTTGCCCTGCTAACTTCCCCTTCAGCATTCTCCTCTTCAGCACTAAGAGAAATCGGTGACGAAGGACCAGGCTGGGAGGGCTGAGGGGCTGCTTCGGGAGCTTCCTCAATCTTAATCCTTTTCTCAAACCGAAAACGGTCCAAGTTGAAAAGACTCATATTGATAGGAACCACCTCTCTGAGGGGGCTGACAGCTTTCAATGAACTAGCTGCAGAGAGGGAACAAAAAAAAAAGGGTGATGAAGCGGTGAAGACAAGGAACCACACAAAGCCACCACACTTGGTTCCCAGAGAAAGGGGGTCCGCACACATGCCGGAGCCCGGTTCCCGCTGCGCTTTGTTAGGCCACTTGGAGGAGGTGGCGGACTGGTGTCCCGGCCAAATGCCCGTCGCGTCCTCGACCCGGCCCGCGCGATCCCACGAGTCGACCCTCGAGGTCCTCACCCGGGCCGCAGAGGCGCGCGCCCGCCTTCCCGCCACGCAGCCCACACCGAGCGCCCGCCGCCTCCACAGAGCCCGCGAGGCCCGAGCCTCCGCCGCGGGAACACAAAGGGCCGAACCGGGAGCGGCGCGCCGCCCGGAAATAGACGCGGCGAGGCCCCGGCTAGGAGGAAGCTGACAGGCCGGCGCGCCACTGAAGGGAGCCCGCCGCCCGCCCGCCCGCACTTACAGCCTGGCAGGCTCCTCGTTGTAACAAAGGTGGAAAAGAACAAAATAATTCTTTGAGGGAGGCGACGGTAGCCTGGCCGAGTCCTTCCAAGGAAGCGCTGGGCAAGCCACAGAGCGCGTAGTGATGACGCAACACGCAGCCCAGGCCTTCTTGTTACAAGCGTCGCATGGTCAGAAAATGTCTGAGCGAGCTGTTGTCATGGTAACTTGTATCTACCTCTGCTAGATTCTAAGGCTGGGATTGTTCCTTGGTTCCTTTTCTCCGCACTAGCTACAGAACTAATAAAACAATAAAACAAGATGATAACAAATGGCGTCGCAATACATAATTAATTCGTAGTTTGTATGTTATGGTCCACAATGTCAACATGCAATATAATTTTGGACGTGACAGTGTTTTAATAGTATATGTTCATTCATTACAAGACAGTTTTACAAAATAAAAACGTTGAGACCTGGCGGCAAGGTGGCAAGCCAGTAAAGGCGCTTGTTAAAGGTGCTTGTCACTAAGCTTGGTGACCTGAAATCTATCACCTAGAACCACTTAGTAAAAGGAGAAAAGCAATTAGTAAGAGACAATATCTGATACTTTTCAACTTAAAGGCTTTGTCTGAGCTTCTCACGTACCGTTGGCATGATTTTTCTTGGTTTTGTTTGTTGGCAGTTTCTCATCTAGTCGATTTGTGACAGATGGTACCATGTTGGATATCCATGCAGGAAGTGATTGCATAGCACACCAAGATCAGAAGGGCTCATAATCCTTTTCTGTGATAGTCCACCTTCTCTGTGATTAATCTACTTAAAGGAGAACAAAATTTATCCCCTGTATGGACCATAGCCCCATCACTGGAACCCACCCTGAAAAGGTTTTCTTACATCTACCCTACTATACTAGAAAATAGCTTCTACCACATACATCACCTTTTGGGTACCCAAACCAAGGCAGTCACAGTGGAACAGTAGCACATTCCAGATGGCCTAAACAAGAGGAAACATTTTCTCCGAGACTTGAAGTACACTGAAAGTATTTCATGGAGCAGATCTATTCTGGCCTCTTTCTAGGCTTATCTAGATGCCATCTCCTTGTGGCTCCACTTACCTTGTCCATGTCCATATTTCTTCTAATGAGAACATGGCTTGTACCAGATGAGAGCCCATGCTACTTACTTCATTTTAACTTAATTACCTATATCCAAATGTGGTAACTTTCTGAATTACTTGGTGCCCCAGCCTGTGGGGGTTCAGCAGGAACCTGGGGAGGGGGTGAAAGAATGGGGGACAAGAGACACAAGGAAGGAGAGCAAGTCATGTATTCTGATCAAGCTCTCAAAGTTTATTTCAGGACAGCAGCTTAAAAAGACAGGCAAGCGGGAAGGTTACACATGGCCCAAGGCCAACCCACTATCATAACCAGCTTCCAGGAAATACTAGACGTTCCTTCAATTCCTGGGACCTGAGCAATTCCTGGGACCCGAGACTGGAAATGCCCTGTCCTTTCTTAACCTTGAACTTTAACTGACTAGGCTTCACAGAACAGCAGGTAATTTCATGGGTTTGTCTCCCAACAACTTGGGACTCAGGACTCAAGATGCAGATTTTGTGAGAGCACAAACCAACTAATAACAACCAGAAAGGAGAATTCTGTGAAGGATAGAGGATTTGGAGCTAATAGTTACTTTTTAAATCCTTCTTTCTTGTGACTCTACAGATAATCACTCAAAGTTCTGTGTTTAATCTTCTGCTTATTGAACTCTACTCTGACAAAGTAGACAGAACAACGATGGCTAGAATACCAAAGTATAGAACTGAAATAAGTAAAATAGTGTGGTGGTTTAAATGAGAATGGTCCCCATAGGCTCCTATATTTAAATGCTTGGTTTGTGGAACTATTCGGGGAAGGATTCGGAAGAGTGGCCTTCCTGGAGGTGTGTCACTTGGCTGGGCTTTGATGTTTGAAAAGCCCATACCATTTCCCCACCCCATGTATGGGGATCAGCTGTAAGTTCTCAGCTACTTCTCTAACATGATGCCTGCCTGCTTGCTGCCTGACTCCCTCCATGATGGTCATGAACTCACCCTCTGAAACTGTAAGCAAGCCCCCAATTAAATGTTTTCTTTTATAAGTTTCCTCGGTCAAGGTGTCTATTCACAGCCATAGAAAAGTAACTAAGACACACAGTGCAAGTGTTCACAAGGATAAAGAGAGGGAGATGAGGCAAGAAGTCCTACCTCTAAATGAGGAGCTATGGATAACTGATAGCTGATTGGAGGAGGAGTCAGTTTTCTTTTAGAGCATATCCCTTGTTAGACTTACCAACCTCCAGTGGCCACCATCCAAGAATACATGCACAACACTATTAAGTCTGAAACCCAAGACAAGTGACTGAAGTGCCTATTTAATAGCCTGACTGTCAGGTTCATTCGCCACCTGTTATTGGGTATGACTAGCGGATCCAGCCACAGCTACTCTAAATTCCACCTCACGGACTGGGCTACCCTTCCCCCAGAGGCTCTTCCCTAGATAATCCAGCAATTTGGGTTACACATTCTCCTTTGGGCCTCCTGGCTCCTATACCTGGTTCTCCTCTCTTCCCACCCCATCTTCTTACTCGGCTCAGAGTTTTGTCCACCCTGAACTCTCCAAGATGCCCCTGCCTCTGGCTATGCTTTCCCTAGTATCTACAATAAACTCTCTCCTCCATTATACCTAGGAACAGCCATGGCCTTTCCTTTTACTTCTTTATCTCATTCAAGCATAAATTAGACTTGATAATTGTTTTGTTTTGTTTTGTTTTGTTTTCAAGGAGGATACACAAAGTTTGGTGGGTAAGGAAGTGTAGGTATATCTCAGAGGAGTTGGGTAGGAGAATGTAAATATGATCAACCATAATGGATGAAATTCTCAAAGAATTAATTTTTTAAATGAGGACAAAGGACAGAGACAGACAGACCAGAGAGGAGACAGAATAGGTAAAGACACTAGCCACCAAGACTCAGTGAAGGGACCCACTCACCACAGGGTACTCCACTCTGGACCCTGGTTTGGGCAGGGACCATTCCCAAACACCAATTTCCAACACAAAGAGATCCTTTATTAAAGCAAGGCAAAGAGACAAGGTGGCAGAATCTGAATTAGGCAGAAACAGCAGCAAATAGATTTGCAGGAGTGATTTTAAAAGGAAAAATCGGGAGGTCTGTGTTATAATCAGCTAGGGTTCTAGTTGGGAAGTTCTGATTGGACAGTTATTCAGTATAGCCAAATAAGGACTTTTGATTGGTGGACTTCAATGATCAGTCTCAGGAATGAGTTAGGTATGAGGAAGCAGCGGAATAAGGAAATGGACCTTGTAGCCTAGCTTTAGGAATATGGAAGTACCTAAGTAAGGGACTCCAATGGTTAGCAAGGGAGAGTGAATCTGGGAGGGAAAGATCTGCTAGTGTCATGTTTGCCACACGTGGGTCTATTAGAGTCCTTCATTGATGACTTGAGCTCAATACCTATGAACCATATTGTGGAAGGAGAGAATTGATGTATAAAAGTTGTCCACTAACCTCCAAGCACACCCAGGTGCATTAAATAAATGTAATGAAAAAAATGAGTGGAGGTGCGAGAAAGGGAGAGTAAGAATGAATGAGAGACAGACAGGAAGTGTTTGATAGCTCTTACATTCTGCTGAAAAAACAATTATGATTCCCTGTTATAAATAATCTTGGCCACACGCCTTTAATTCCAGTACTCCCGAGGCAGAGGCAGGCAGATCTCGGAGTTCAAGATCAGCCCAGTCTATATAGTGAGTTACAGAACAGCCGGGCTGTGACAGAGAAACTCTGTCTCAAAAACCCAAAACCAAAGACAAAAGCCAAGCCAACACCCTCCCCACCTCCCAAAATAAAACAAAAAACAAAAAACAACCTAAAAACATCCTGTGGCTGTGTCTGGTGATAAATGTCCTTAATCCTAGTTCTGAGGAGGAAGAAGCAGGAAGATCAAGTTTGAGGCCAACCTTGTCTACACAGATTATTATTGGATAGCCAGACTACATAGTGAGGCCCTGTACCACTGCAACCTAGAGTTACACACACACAGAGAAAGAGAGGGGGAGAGAGAGAGAGAATCCTAGTATTCTGCAATTCAATTTCTCATGTTACTGGTACCTGAAAAGCCTCTCTGCTCCATCTGCTAGGCTTCTCTAAGGAATTCTCTTACCTTCTGTACTCCCTCTGCCCCAAGCAATAAAGAGAACAGGGTGAGGAATGCAACACAAATGTGTAGCCAGGAAAAACAGTGACAGCAGCAACAAGACTTTTTTTTTAAGGATGAAGAAGACGTTGATGTTTGAAATATTAATGAGTTTTGATCCAAAGACAACACTTATTTGTACCAAGGCCATAATTGTTTTTTGTTAGTTTTGTTTTCCTTTTATTTAAAATGGATTTGTTTCTCATATAATATATTCTGATGACGATTTTCCCTCCCTCTACACCTCCCGATTCTCCCCCACACTCCCCCATCCATCTAGATCCATCACCTTTCTGTTTCTATTAGAAAACAAACTTCTAAGGACTAATAAGTATAATATGATAAAACAAAACATGTCTGTATAGGACAAAGCAAACAAGCAGAAAGAAAGGAGTCCAAGAGAAGGCACAAGACCATTGGCGTAGAAACCACTCATTCCCACATTCAGGAATCCCATAAAAAAAACACAAAACCAGAAGCCTTAATATATACCCAAAGTTCCTGTGTGGTTGAAAAGAGAAAAATAAACAAATAAAAACAAATAAATAAACATTTTAAAGGATAAACTATAAATAAATAAATAAATAAACAAATAAATAAATACGCCACACTGGCATGACATTATAAGAAGAAATTTCCAAATATGTCATTGGGTATGTCTTCTGTTGAACATCTACTGCTGAGCATGAAGCGTGCCTTTAAAAGTAGTTTGTTTACTAAAATGGCTATTCCTCGTTGTCAACTTGACTATATCTGGAATGAATTACAATCCAGAATTGGAGGGCTCACCTGTGATCTAGATCTTGAGACTGGAAGACAAAAGTTCCTGACCTGGATCTTGGCAAGGAGATCTTGAGGCATAGTGACTATGAAAAGCTTAGGCCCAGGCAAAGTAGTGCATGTCTTTAATCCCAGGAGAGTAAGGCAAGGAGATCTCTGAGTGCAAGGTCAGCCTGGGACAAAACAAGTCCCAGATCCAGCCGTGGTGGTATACACCTTTAATCTGGGCCACACCCTCTATTGGAGACCTACTTTAGAACACTGGAAGAAGGAAGATTCTTCTTCACATGCTTGTGTTTAGTTGGCAGCACATCGCTTGGAATCTACTAGCCTTGCGGGACTGAGCAACTACTAGATCCTTGACTTCCCCTTCACAGCTGACCATTGTTGGGGAGTTTATTCTTTCTTTTCATTATTTCTTCTATGATTTTGTTGAAAATATTCTATAGGCCTTTGGACGAGATTTTTCTTCTTCTTTTATTCCTATTATTCTTTGACTTGGCCTTTCCATAATGTCCCAGATTACCTAGGTAGTTTGTGTCAGAAGATTTTTAGATTTATCATTTTCGTTGACTGGTGTATACATTTTTCTATCATGTCTTTTTCAGTGCCCGATTCTATCTTCCATCTCTTGTATTCTGTTGGTGAGGCTTGCCTCTGAAGTTCTTGTACAAATTCCTAAAATTTTCATGTCCAAGTTTTTTCAGTTTGTTTGTTTTTTATTGATTCTGTTTCTGCTTTCAGGTCTTGAACAGTTTTATTCATTTCCTTTTGCTGTTTGTTTGTATTTTCATAGATTTTTAAAAGGGGTTTATTCATTTTTATTTAAGGACTTCTATCATATTTATGAAGGTAGTTTTAAGGTTCCCCCAGCCTTGTGCTTCAGCTATGTTGCTTTTTACCAGAGCCTACTATAATAGTGTTGCTGGGCTCTAGTGAAGACATATTTTCCTGGCGATTACTGTTTGCATTTCCATGCTATTGTCTAGGCATCTTGATTGTAATTCTAGGCACTAATATTTGGTCTTGTCCTTGTTGGGATTTATTCCTTGGTTTCTGTTGTCTTCCTTGTCTCTTAGGAGGGTGGTCTTGCCTGGTTCTTGGATCTTGCCAGGCGGGTCCATTGGTTTTAGGTATTGACAGCTTATGTTTATGAATGTGGATGCGTTGGGTGGGTGGGTGCGGGTGATGAGAGCATCTTCAAGAGGGAAGAAAGCAGAGTGGTCCACCATGATTTGCTTAGCCCCCTGGGAATGGAGGCAAACAATGAGGAGAGGCCACAAAAGGTAATCTTCAACAGAGCTGGGAGAGAAATTGCGGGATTGGATTTAGAGGAGAGGAGAGAGACTGAAGATCTGAGGCTCACCTCCTTGCTTAGCTGGTCTTCTTGCTTCTTTGGCAGCTTGGCTAGCTGGCTCCCAGAGAGTACTGCTGGAGTTGGGGGATGAGAAAACAGGGTAAGTGGGGAAGATGGCTGGAGGAGATCTGCATGATCCACTGGAGATGAGAAAGGGAGGGAGAGGCAGCTGAGGTATGCTACGGAGCTGGGAATGAGAGTGAAAACTGGATTTGTGAACAGAGGAGTAAGAGGTAAAGAGCTGCAGTCAGGCTACCTATTTCCTAGCCAGAGCCTGTTATTTCTCAGTGAGGCTATTAGAAGCTTGTTTCCAGAGCAGAAAGAACTCTAGCAGGCAAGGCACCAAGAAGAACCAAGAATCAAGACAAAAATGGATCATGCTCGCCTCTTATAAATTCTGTTTCAGGTCTTGTATAATGGCACATACTCAAAAACTCCCAGCACTCGGGAAGCAGAGGTAGGGGTGCTTGAAACTAGAGGACGTTCAGAGCTACACTGTGAATCTCTGTTTGTAAGTGAATAAATCATATAAAAATCAGCAAATCTAACAAATTTCTTAATATAAAAATCATTGATCTCTGACTTGAGAGATGGCTCAGTGGTTAAGAGTACTTGTTGCTTTTGCAGATGAACCAGATTTGGTAACTTGAATTCCGAGAGATCTGTCACCTTCTTATATATTCCATGGTTACTAGGGAGAGATATATAAACATACTTGCAGGTAAAACAGCCATTCACATAAAATAAAATAAATCTAAATGAAGATATGGTAATCATTGATATGGATCTGCGGATATATTTCATTAGTAGAATGGTAACCCAGTATTCAGGAGGTCCTGAGTACAAGTTGAGTCAACACAAACGCATGCACGCACACACCACACACACACACACACACACACACACACACACACACACACCACAAATCATTCATTTGGTTTCCCCAGAAGAGGGAACATGTGCAAAGATGAAATCAGGCAGATTTGAAGAAAAATAAAGGAGTCATGATAGAAAATTACCTTTGGAAAGCTTGTGTAAGTAATTTTACATACATAGCAGAAAGAAAGAAAGAAAGAAAGAAAGAAAGAAAGAAAGAAAGAAAGAAAGAAAGAAAGAAAGAAAGAAAGATATTTCACTTATCATCAAGTAAAGAACATAAATGAGTTTAAGGCAAAATCTATGAGACTACACATTAAAAACATACAGGGAATGCATGGCACGGTGGCATATTCCCTTAATACAGCACTTGTGAAGGAGAGACAGTCAGATCTCTGTGAGTCTACAGTCAGCTTGGTCTACATAGTGAATTCCAAGTCAGCCAATGCTACAAATTGAGACCTTGTTTCAAAATATTAACAACAGAAACAACCAAATACACAAACAAATAAACAAGCAAAGACAGAAATAGAAACCACAGACAGACAGATAAAAAGATAAGGATGCAGCTCAGTGGAGGAGTATGTGATTAGCATACTCCAGTCTTTGAGTCTGATGACCAGAACTCTACATACAAGTAACTCCAGAAGAATTTTATTGTAATTATAAGAATTTAAAAACAGATCTTGCAGATTGGAAGTGTAACGTAGTTTTAGTGCTTGCTCATTCTCCTTTGTATGAAGGCCTATGTTTGATCCCCTGCACCTCAAAAAACTAGCATGGTAGGGGGTTTCCAAAGAGAAGACCTAGAAAAGGGGAAACATTGGAAATGTAAATAAAGTATCAAAAAAAAAAAAAAGAAAAGAAAAGAAAAGAAAAGAAAAGAAAAGAAAAGAAAAGAAAAGAAAAGAAAAGAAAACTAGCATGGCTGCAATGCTCTTATCCTCATATGGCTCAGGCAGGAAGTTCAAAACTTGAAGGTCATTCCCAGTCACATAATGTATTTGAAGCTAGTACAAGCCCCCAATACTCTGTCCAATAGAAAAAAAAAAGTATTCTAAGCAGTGGATGGCATAATAGCTATAATCTCAGCATTCAGGGAGCTGAGGCAGGAGAATTGTGATTTCAGGCTATTGTGGATCATAGTAAACTTAAGGCAAGCCTGGACTATATAGTAATATTCTTGTCTCAAAGGAAAAAAAAAAGGAATAGATGGTATCCTGATGCCTGACTATGGATTCTGCCTCTGATTCAAATATTAACTCCTGACTACCCACCATAAGATGGATGGGAAGGAGGCTGGAGAGATGGCTCAGTGGTTAAGAGGGCCAACTGCTCTTCTGAAGGTCATGAGTTCAAATCCCAGCAACCACATGATGGCTCACAACCATCTGTAATGAGATCTGATGCCCTCTTCTGGGGTGTCTGAAGACAGCTACAGTGTACTTACATATAATAAATAAATAAGTCTTAAAAAAAAAAAAAAAGGTGGATGGGAAGGGGCAGACAAAATCCAATACCACTTCAGTTCAAGCATCTAGAAACAGAATTCAGTATCCAGAAATGTTTTGCCACCACTTCCACCATCTTCTTTCCTGCAAAATTATGCCCACTCCCTTTCCCTATCAAAGAAAAAAAAAAAAAAAAAAAAAAACCTCTAGAAGCATTCGAGCAATCAACTAAACCCACTGGGGACTAGTTAGAGAAACCACAAGCAGAGTGAGAACATGCCATCTGCTGGGGAATCATAGGTAGCCTGACTACTGTCATGTGTTCTGCTTATACCCTAACCAAGCCATTCTCTTCTGTACAAAGAAAGAATGATCCCTTTCATGTAGAATTTGTCATATATTCATTTGGTGTGTTTCCTCACCATGAAGTACCTCCCCTTCCCTTCTTAAGGAACCTGTGATGGTTTGTAAATGCTTAGCCCAGGAAGTGGCACTATTAGGAGATGTGGCCTTGTTGGAGTAGGTGAGTCACTGTGGGCGTGGGCTTAAGACCCTCACCTTAGCTGCCTGGAAATCAGTCTTCCACTAGCTGCCTTCAGTTGCAGCTGTAGAACCCTCAGCTCTTCCTGCACCATGCCTGCCTAGAACTGCCATGCTCCTACCTTGATGATAATGGACTGAACCTCTGAACCTGTAAGCCAGCCCCAATTAAATATTGTCCTTTATAAGACTTGCATTGGTCATGGTGTCTGTTCACAGCCATAAAACCCTAACTAAGACAGGACCTTAACTTTAAGGTACTTTTCTTTGTCTCTTTGTTCTGAAATGCTCTACTTCAGATCCCTGCTGTACATTTTTGTTTTGTTTTGTTTGTTTGAGACAGGGTTTCTCTGTGTAGCCCTGGCTGTCCTGGAACTCACTCTGTAGACCAGGCTGGCCTTGAACTCAGAAATCCGCCTGCCTCTGCCTCCCAAGTGCTGGGATTAAAGACGTACACCACCACTGCCCGGCTTAGCTGCCTTTGGAACAAGAGATGTGGCTCTCAGCTCATCCAGCCTCATGTCTGCCTGGACGCTGCCATGCTCTCACCTTGATGATAATGGACTGAACCTCTGAACCTGTAAGCCAGCCCCAGTTAAATGTTGTTCTTGGTTTAGTTTCCTTGGTCATGGTGTCTGTTCACAGCAATGGAAACCCTAACTAAGACAACTTGGTCTGGGATAGCTAATTGGTGTGCTCCTCCCTGGGAAGACTAGTCCTCTCATTCTCAGCATTCCTTAATTGCCTGTGGTTCTTTATCTAGACTGAGGCCTTATGAACTTTCCCTCTTCCACATTATATTTATATGGAGCAACCCTCATTAGAGAAGCTTCTTCTTGCAGTAGATGGGAACTAACACAGAGACCCACAACTGGCCAATGTACAGAGGGACTTTAGAGTCCTCCACCCTCAATGAGATATCTTTATTAAAAGACATCCTTTTAATAAAGAACGTTTATTTAAATAAACATCCTTCCCCTCAAGGCTCAAGGATCTATTCAAAAGAGGATGTGGCACGTTCTAAGAGCCAGTGATTACGAAACAGTGTCCTCCATACATAAAAGACTTATGCCATATCTGACAACATGTACAGGACCTGCACAAGTTTAAGCTAGACAAAATGGAGAAGAGGAAGTGGGCACAAAGCCCCACCCCTAACCAAAAGGCTATTTGCAATGAATACTTGCTGAGAAAGGGAAAATCTGTTTTTCTGGAAGGTCACTCGTTATACCAATCACACTCCAGGGCAGATTCCATGCCCAGGAACAGATGACCAACACAAAATGAACGCCATGGTTTTTTGTGTTTTTATTGTTGTTGTTTGATTTTTTTTTTTTTTTTGTCTTTTAGAATTTTGTTTTGTTGCTCTATTTTTGGGAAAAAGAAAGAAAGAACAAAGTTGGGTGGGAAGAGAAGTGGGAAGATTCTGAGGGGACATTGGGAAGAGGAAAGAATATGATCAAAATATATGGTATAAAAAATAAAATATAAAAAGGAATAAAAATTTAAAAATAAATTATTACTCATTTTGGTGTGTCTCAAGCACACCTCACTCTATGATGAAAATGCCATGCAGACCATAAAACTCAGCATGGAGGCAGTACCATCTGCCAAAACTAAAACAAAGGCCTAATCCATCAAATTCCATATAGTTCTGGAAAAGTCTCAAAATGTATTAACCTTGTTTTTTGGCTTCTGTAGTTCTGCTTCTGATTAGCTGTTCTTGTTAACTCAAGTATGTCTTACCCTGAGAAAGGCTCAGGACTATACTGGGATTCCAAACACCCAGTGTAGTTGCTGACTATTAAAGACTTTCTATTGGCTTACACCCATGTCCTAGCAGTCTTCTCTAGTGAACACCTCACTACAGGACCTTCTGGAGAAAGTTGAGTCAGTGAGATGTCCCCTTGAAGCCCGATGTGAGCAGTTTGCTGTATGTGCCTCTGGTTCCCGTCAAGAGGAACAGCCTCTGCACTCTCTCAGTAGTAATGGAGCCACTGATTGTGGACTGAAACTTCTGAAAGCATGAGCCAACCTTCACTCCTCAGAAACTGTCTGTCCATGATATAGCCACAGAAAGCTTACATAGTACCCCTGTGTAGAACTCATCAGTTTATCTACTGGATGAATTTGGAAAGAAATTAATAAAATGAATTATCTACTATTGAAATTTTATGTTCACTAAACATTGCCCAATGTTTGGGTTTTGGAAGTTCAGGGATGGGGGTGCTGTTTTAAAAAGTAACGATTTAGCAGGTATAGTAACACATGCCTGTTCTGCTGGCAATGGGCAGGTAGACGGTGAGTTTGAGTCCAGCCTAAACTGTATAGCAAGTTAGAAACCAGCCTGGGAATTCATAACAAAACAATGTCTCCAAAAGCAAACTAAACCGGAATGAAACAGAATTAAATGAAACAAAAAACACCATTAGGAAAACAAACAAAACCACTAATAAAGCACACGTGATTCATGTCTATAATTCCAGAAGTTGGCACATGGAGATAGGAGGACTTGGAGTTCAAGGCTGGCCTCAGTTATGCAGTGAGTTTAAGGCCAGTACAGCAGGACACAATTTCAAAAAGCAAAACTGCATTAAAGGAAAAAAAAAAAAAGCTTGCAAAGGAAAAACTCACTGAGTAGACCAACTACACTTAAGAGCAGGTCCCATGACCAATAATAGATGACTAATGCAAAATGAACTCAATGGTAGTTTTGGAACTGTTTTTTTGATTTTTGTTTTTTGTTTTCTTGTTCATTTATTTATTTGTTTGTTTCATCTCATAATGCTTTCTCTGAATTTTCCTTCTTTTCTTAACCTTTTAAAATAAGCCTTATAGTTTTCAATTTTGTGTCTCTATGTGTTTTCTGTGTATGAAAATGTGTGTGTCTCTGCATCTAACATGTGTTTCTTGTGCTTTTACTTTGGCTCTTGTATGTTTCAATTCATTTGTTTGTTTTTTCCTATTCAGGTTTTTTTGTTTGTTTGTATTTTACCTTATTTTATTATTATTCTTTCTTCCTTTAGATGTCTATTTGTTTCCTAAAGAGAAAGAGCAAGAAAGGAAGTTCATTTGGGTTCATGTGGGGATGGGTCTGAGAGGAGTTGGGGGAATAAAACCCAGAATCAGAATTTATTATATGAAAAAAATTGCTTAAAATATAAAAAAAGTAAAACCGTGGTGCTTGAAAAACAATGCTCCACATAGGCTCATTTATTTGAATGTGTAGTCATCAGTAAGTAGCACTATTTAAAAGGATCAGAAGGATTAAGTGGTGTGGTCATGTTGAAGGAAGGGAGTCACTGGGCGTGGGCTTTGAGGTTTCAAAGGATCATGACAAGTCTAGAGTATCTCTCCCTCCCTCCCTCCCTCCCTCCCTCCCTCCCTCTCTCTCTCTCTCTCTCTCTCTCTCTCTCTGCCTTCAAATTAGAATGTAGCTCTGAGCTACTTCTCCAACACCTGCCTTCCTGCCACCATGCTCCTTATTATCCATGATGATAATGAACTAAACCTTGGAAACTGTAAGCAAGCCTTGAATTAAATGCTTTCTTTCATAAGTTACCATGGTCGTGGTGTCTATTCACAGCAATGGAGCAATGACTAAGACACTTAGTGTGTTGGCAGATGCCTGTAACTTCAACACTTAGAGGAAGGAGGTAGGAGGGTCCGGAGTTCAGGACCAGCCTAAACTATATTGAAAGTTCAAGGTCAGCCTAGGCTTATAAAACAAACCAACAAACCAAGCAAAGGCCACAAGTAATCCCATTAGGAGGCAGAGACAAGAGGCTTGCAACAAGTTTGAGGTTGGCCTGGTTAGCATAGTCAGTTCCAGGCCAGTCAGGGCTGCCTAGTGGGTGTCTGTCTTAGCAATAAAGACAGCAATCATTCCTAAGATCCTAGTGAATGTGAAGCTTTAAGCAAAACTTTCATTGCATCTTTTATGCATTCAAGTTCATTCCTTTATTCCTACTTAGGCTTCTATAATATGTATATAATATGCTCAATATATAATATATAATATAATATGCTCAAGACATAAATTATACACAGTAAAATTTGTCCCTTTTTGGTGTGCAGTTTGAAAAATTTTGAAATCATATGTAGCATGTAAAAGCTATGATACAGCATTTGCACCCCCTGAAGTTTCACCTTGGGGCTCTTACTAGGTTTCTGCTTGTCTTATGTAACCTAGGCCAGCCCTTTACTGACTATGTAGTCAAAGGTGATGTGGAACTCCTGATCCTCCTTCCTCCACCTCCCATAATGTGGGATTTCAGGTATGTGCCACAGTGCCCAGGTTCTGAACCAGTTGACTGCATCTCATAGGGTAGCCACAGTGGTTGGTGCTAAAGATACATTAATACAGAGACATTAAGATGTAGTCCCTGTGGGTATTGTTTTAAGTAGTAAAAACAGGCTTGAAAACAAACTGTTAACTCAAGAGAAATATTATTTAAACAAAACAAAACAAAAACAGCAGCCAGGCATAGAGTTGCATACCTGTAATTCCTGTAGTCCTCTGGAGGCTTAATCTGGAGGACAGCCATGAACTCCAGGTCTGTATGGGCAACATGGCCAGTTCTGGGCCACTTAGAATCATAGAGTGAGATACTGTCTCAAAAACAGTAGGGGAAAAAAATCTCCCAGACAAACAAAGAATGATGAATTCAGAGAAAACCTCTTTTTAAGTTGCCAATAAAAGAAGTTCCTCACTCAGTCCTGATGCATTTGTTCTCCAAAATTAGGCTTCTAAGGACTGGTTTACTGGCTGTCTGAGCTAAAGGAAAGAGCCATTCATACTTCGGACTTACATTGCCAGCTGTTTTTGCCTGGGACCTTTGTAGTTTAAGTTTGACTTTAAATCATAATCAAAGGTTTGCGTTTGAATCAACAAGCCAGTGAAGACTTTAGTTGAATTTGAGCTATCCACAGATAGCGCAGGGCACAGTTTTCTTATTGGAGAGAATGAATGCCTTGGTTCCTTTCCATGTCAAGTTCAGTAAGGACTCATTCACCAACCATACTGATCTGTGTCTTGTTTTGTTTCTTCATCTCTGTCCCCTCTCCTTTTCTAGTCCTTATACATGCCGCTCTCCATGCCTCCTCCCCCAACCTGAACACTGTTCCTTGCCTTCTGGTGACCTCAATCTACTAGTGACGAATTTAGTGACTTATTTTAATCATTCTTTCATTGTTAGAGCATGCGGTGTTTCCAGGGGAAGTGTTGGTGTCCCCAAATGGTATTTCTATAATGATGATCTTAACAGAGGCTCAGGAGGAGGCCAGCATGGGATTCATGGACTGTCTCAAATAAACCAAAGGCTGGGGTAGATTTTAAGTGGTAGAACAGTTGCTTAGCCCTGTGCTAAGCCCTGGGTTTAATCTCGCAGCACTGCAAAGGAAAACAAAACCAATGAATAAAAAGCCACTCTCGTCATGTATGATAACTGTTTATAATTATTCTGTTACTCCTCATAGACCCTAAGCTATATCACGAGTTCAGACTGAACTCACCAATCTTAACTGGATAAATAAGAAATAATTAAAAAAGGTATAAGTGATCTGGTATATAAACACCTTTGAATCTGGAGTTGCAGTTTGGAATTATTATACAGGGGCAAACTAGTGATCAACATATAATTGCTTAAATATAAGCCCTGGGTGAAAATTCTGGGAAAGGCACATTAATGGCATAAGCCAACATCTACATTGTTAGTACTTGGCTACTTAAATGTATTTATCCATTTGATAGAGGATTTAATCCAGGGGGGAGAAAATCATTATTCCTGTGATGATTTGCTATTACAGGCCTGAACTGCCACAGGCAAAGAGCCACCCAAAAGCCTACGCTGGGTGAGTCACAAACAGTTCTATACTGTGCCTGAATTCTAGTTCCTAATCACACAGCTAATCGTGAGCGTAAATGCTCTAAGATGAAAGATCTGGCTATCTGAGGGACATTTCTGTATTCCTTTGAGGGAGCCAGGAAACTCGGGTTCTAAAATACAAGCTTTCAAATTAGTTTTTCTTTCCTTCCTTCCTTCCTTCCTTCCTTCCTTCCTTCCTTCCTTCCTTCCTTCCTTCCTTCCTTCCTTCCCCTTTCTTTCTTTCTTTTTTAATGTTTGACTTGCATTTTTAAAAACAGGCTCTTCCTATGTAACGCTGGATGGCCTGGAACATGCTATGTACATCACACTGGCCTTGAACGCCCTGCAATCATTCTGCCTTTGGTGTGGAGCCACTACATCTGCATAGAACTTCTGAATGATTTCCAAAGCATTTTCCTCTTCCTGAAAGAAAAGAAGGAACTTGGTTTGTGGATGGATTGTATGGTGCTACTCGATAGCCATGCAAGTTATTTGTTAACCCGTAGAAAGAGATCCATATTCTTTTTTTTTTTTTTTTAAGAATTATTTATTTGCCTCATGTATATGATGAGCACACTGTAGCTATCTTCAGACACACCAGAAGAGTGCATGAGATCTCATTACTGATGGTTATGAGCCATCATATGGTTGCTGGGAATTGAACTCAGGACCTCCGGAAGAGCATTCAGTGCTCTTAACTGCTGAACCATCTCTCCAGCCCCAGATCCATATTTTAATTCCAGCTCAAGCCCCATGGAAATGGGAAAATCACTTAACCTAACAGTACAACAATGAATATGTAAATTAGGCAGCATTTTAGAAAGTGATGAGAAAGAAAACCAGCCTGGTGGAAGTGGCTAATGCTAGAGGTAGGCAGTTCTCTGAGTTCAAGGTCTGTCTGCTCTACAGAGCAAGTTACAGTACATTGAGAAATAGAGAGAAAGATTCTGTCTCAAAAGCCAGGAATAAAGCTATGTGTTTAATTGATATTCCAGGGACACACACCTTAGTAAAGTATCTTCATTATTATTCTTTTAAATATATCATCTGTGAATGAAAATATTTGGTGAAGTGATACCTATCAGAGCCAGACATGGTAGCATATGCCTATAATTCCAGTACGTGGGAGGTGAGGCAGGGAGATAAGAGACCAGCCTGGGCTGTACAGTGAGATTCAGTGTCAAAAACCCACAATCAACAAAAAGATATATTTTGCTTAAAACGATTTAAACTCAATATAAATAATATAGTGTGATTAAGAAAATGGTGGCTCAGACTGGAGAGATGACTCAGAGGTTAAGAGCACTGGCTATTCTTCTAGAGGCCCTGAGTTCAGTTCCCAGCAATCACATGGTAGCTCTTGACCATCTATAACGGGATCTGGTGCCCTCTTCTAGCCTGCAGACATACTTGCAGGCAGAACACTGTATACATAATAAATAAATAAATATTAAAAAGAAAAGAAAATGGGGGGCACTTGCCTTTAATCCCAGCACTTGGGAGGCAGAGGCAGGTGAATCTCTGTGATTTCAAGGCCACCCTGGTCTACAAAGCAAGTCCAGGACAGCCAGGGCTCTGTTACACAGAGAAACTCTGTCTCAAAATCCCAAAATATAAAAAGAAAAAATAATAAATAAAAGAAAGAAAGTAGTAGAAAATTGTGCAAGAGAATAAGAATCAGAACTGTTTGCCACATATCTAATCTTTTTGGTCATTGATCAATAATTGTTGTCAGTTGTCAACACATTGGCACATAACTCATTCTACAACACTTTTTGAAATTGATGATTATCATTGTTATCTTAGCATTAGACTTTTATAGTACCCCTGTTAGGACCTGTTGCCAAGGGTTTCTAAGCATCATTGAAAATGGGTGTTCTGCATTGCTGTAAATTATAAAGTAGAAAAACAGCTTCAGATAAGTTTCTACATGAATACTCTTTCTTTCTTTCTTTTTTTTTTTAAGTAGACAAAGAAGAGGAGGAGGAGGACGAAATCCTTAACCATTTAAATCACTGTTGTCATCCTGCATTAATAGAAGATGAAGGAGAGGTATATAGAATACAAACATCTGGGATCTAGCAAAGTAAATTATACAATGTGTCACTTTGTTTTGAGACAGGGTCTCACTCTGTATCTTTGGCCGGCATGGAATTCTCTAGGTAGATTAAGCTGGATTCAAACTCATAGAGATCCTCCTGCCTCTGCAGTCCAAATGCTGGGGTAAAGCCACACACCAACAGCCATGGCTGGTTTTGGTTTTTGATATTTTGCCATGAGGTATAATGTAGTTCAGCCCAGCTTTAAAGTACTTGCTGATCCTCCATTTCTGAGGGCTGGAATTATGGGTGTGGACCACTACACCTGGCTCCCAAATGCACTAGAAGTTTAATGATCTTCCACTCTACATCATTTATTGAAACTTCTTACCAGTTCACTTTCATGAGTCCAGAAATTTTGCTATCAACACTTCAATACTCTAGTATGTGTATTAGCTATCTATGACTGTTTATCACGCGATTCGCAAAGAATAACATTTTTTAAAACATAATTTAAAAGTGTTTAAACAATGAATGCTTATTACTTCATATCATTCACGAGGAAGAGAAGTCTGGAGTCACTTAGTGTGGAGATTCTATGTCAGAAGTCCCCATGAAGATGGTTGGTTCTGGCACATGTCTTTAATCCCAGCCCTCAGGAGGCAGAGGCAGAGGCATCTCTGAGTTTGAGGTCAGCCTGATCTACAGAGTGAGTTCCAGGACAGCCAGAGCCACACAAAGAAACTGTCTCAGAATTTAGAGAGAGAGAGAGAGAGAGAGAGAGAGAGAGAGAGAGAGAGAGAGAGAGAAGAGTTCAAGGTTAAACAGCCATGTGTATATATAGTGAGTGAGGAGTGAGTTGGGGGCCAGCCTGCACTATATTAGATCCTGTTTCATAAAACCAAAAAAATAAAAAAAGATGAGTTCTATTAATAATAATCTAATAATAAGCATGGTCAGTATGAAATAAGCTGCTGGGCATGTTGGCTCACAACTGTAATTCCTATACTCAGGAGGATGAGCCAAGGGAATTGTCTTGAGTCAAAGGCAAGCCAGGGATACATAGTAAGTTCAAAGCCAACTTAAGCTATAGAGTGAAACTATCTCAAAAAGCCAAAATAAATAAATAAATACTAAAACATGAAACAAGCCAGAAATTAAGATAGAAATACTAAATGACTATGTATGTTGTGATCAATTTAATTTGTAATGGAGTCAGTTGAGAACAGTGGTGTATACCTACAGTCCTAGCATTGGGAAGACTCAGACTGTGATTGGAAAGCTGTAGGGTAGCCTGTGCTGTCTAGCCCTAAAAGAGGCACAGAAAAAAACCCAAACCTCCTAGCTTATGAGCTCATCCTATGAACCAGAGGCTACATGTCTCAGTAAAAAGACCATCTGACACCTGGCTCAATGGTTCTCCACTGCCACTGCAGTTCTGTGTGAGTTTGTTGACAATTCTCTTGTTCTACCTTTTGTTCACAAGTCTCCCTGAATCCACAGCTGTGATTAAAATGTATGTCATCTGTGCTGACTGCTTTCTGTCAACTTCTCAAACTATGGGAAGAAGGAGTCTTGATTCACACACACACACACACACACACACACACCCCTCTATCACATTACCTGTAGGCAAATCAGTAGGTCATTTTCATGATGGTGGATAGTGCCACTCCCTGGGTACATGGTCCTGGGAGGTATAAGGAAGCACGTTGAGCAGGACTTAGGGAACAAGCCTGTAAGCAGTGTTCCTCCACAGCTTCAGAGCTTGCACTTAGGGCTTAGACTCCCGCCCTAATAGAGAGCCTAACAACATTTCAGCATCCATCCATTGTTGGTTTTGGGTTTTGTATGGTTTGTTTGTTTGTTTGTTTTTGTCTTGTTTTGTTTTCAAGACAAGGTTTCTTTGTGTAGCCTGGCTGACCTGGAACTCAGTTTGCAGACCAGGCTGACCTTTCCAAACTCACAGGGACCAGCTGCCTCTGCCTCCTGAATAGGCATTAAAGGCCTTCCCCACCTCTACCTAGCTTAATTAATTGGTTTTCTTTTTAAACAATTCAATATTACTCCACGGCAGAAGCATAACAGTATTTCTTTAGAGGGAGTCCTTATTCTCCTGGGCCTACTGCACCTGGAACCTCCCAACTGAGAGGAGTCTCCATGTAAACTGATTGCTTGACACAGACTATGGGAAAAATGTCAAAAAAAAAAAAAAAAAAAAAAAAGCTGAAGTCATTAGGAATCAAAAAGATTTGGTTTTGAGAAGCGCCCTAAAGGGAAAAAATCAACACACACTTAATCTTTGCTAAACCACAGGTCTTCTCTTGTTTGAAAGCTCCAGATTCTTCAAGGACTTACACTGGCCTTAGAAGACCCTGGTTCCTTAGAAGATTAGGCATTTCAGAGCCTGTCTGGTTCTTGCTTCCTTATATTGTGTGCTTCACCATTCTGTTCTCAGAAGCTCATACGGCTTTCTACACTTTGTTCTTTTTGTGTGTGTGTTTGTGGGTATGTTGCCATGATGCATGTAGAACGGCCAGAGGACAACTTGCAGATCTGATCCTCTCCTCTCCTTCTACCATGTGGGTCCTGGGGATCAAACTTAGATTGGCAGGCCTGGCAGTAGTACATAGTGATAGCTGTTCTTGGTTATCAATTTGAATACATCTGGAATTAACTAAAAATGCAAGCAGCTGTGCACATCTGTGAGGGACTCTCCTTGATTGGATCATTTGAAGTAGGAAAATTCACCCGAAATCCCGATCATTTGAGGGCAGAAGACCCAGCTTAAATCTGGGCCTCACCTTTTTATGGCAGCCTATATAAAGGACAGGGAAGCTGTAGCTTGCCCTCACACTCACTGGCAAGGTCATCTGTCCGGGTACATAGGCACTCTGTTACTGCTGTTAGAGCCTTCCTTTTAGGGATTCCAATGTGGACTGAAGGCCAGTTGAGACATCCAGCCTCCTGGACAGAATAACTATTAGATCTGTAGACTCTCCATTAGGAGATAGCTATTGTTGGACTGGACTGGCTGGCCTGATATATATAATCGGTTCTATGCTTTTCCTATAGAGAACCCGGTATAGTCATACAACCGGGCTGTATTTTTCCTTTTACCATTTTTTTTTTTTTTTGAGACAGATTCCCACTATGTAACCCTAGCCTGGAACTATCTATGGTGGACCAAGCTGGTCTTAAATGCATGGAAATTCTCCTGCCTCTTCTTCCCAAGAGCTAGAACTAAAAGTGTTTAGCACCACCAAGTACTAGCATTAAAAGCATGCATAGTCACCCTTGGCCATTTTTAAACATTTTAAGATCCCGTATTAGTTACTTTTCTATTTCTGTAATAAAACACCAGAACCAAGGCCACTTATAGAAGAAAAGGTTTATTTGGGTTTATAGTTTTAGAGAGATACCACTCCTTCACCATCACATGGGGAAGCATTTTAACAAGCAAATGTGTTGCCTGGAGATGAAAGCTAAGAGCTTGCATCTTGATTCATAAACAAAAGGCCAAAAGAATACATGAGTGGTACGTGCTTTTGAAGTCTTACAGCCCACACCCAGAGATCTATTTCCTCTAGCAAGGCCACACCTTCTATGTCTTCCCAAACAGTGTCACAAACTTGGCACCAAGTATTCAAATAACAGAGACTATGGTGGACATTTATCATTCAGACCATCACATTCTATACTCTCATAGCCATATAATAGTGCAAAATACATTTAGTTCAATTTCAAAAGTCCCTATATACTTTCAAAGACTCACACTGTGTTAAAGTTCAAAGTTTAGTCTCTTCTAAGATTCAAACAATCTCTTAGCTGTAACTCCTTGTAAAATCAAAAAGCAAATTACATACTTCCAACACACTATAACACAGAATATATGTCTCCATTCCAAAAAGTAGGAATGAGGGTATAGTGAGGAAGCACTGGACCAAATCAGGAGCAGGGCAAATCCCAAATCCTGAGTCTTCTTGACCAGCATCAAAGGGCTTAGACAACTCCGCCCATCCCAGTTTGCTCCCTGCAGATACTTTCCTCTCTTGGGCTCCTATTTCCTGTACGAAGCACTCCTTGTCAGAAATTCCATGGATCTGGCTTGTTCAAAGTTCTGGGATTTCCAATGTAATCTAGGCTTCACTTTCACAGTATCATGCAATGACCTCTCAGGACCTCCCTTGACATAGGCCTGAAACCTCCATCTTCTTCTACAAACCTGTTTCCATTCATCTACATCTGTCTCCTACATGTTTGATAGAGCAGTGATCTCTATGTACCTTGGATTCCAGCACTTAGCAAGTATCACTAGAAACTAACTGAAGCAGAAACGAGCCATTTTCGGATATTCAAGTTAAATTCTCCCAAACATTTACCTTGAAACTGAACATTAAGAAGGAACACCAACTGGTGGGCCAGGGAATCGGGTTTCTACACGCATTTGCTCACCTCTGGGAGTTGACTCATCATTGTAATAAATCACTAAAGTAATCTGGAGTACCTGCTCTTATTTGTAGTTCTGATCAAGTGGCGATGCACAGAAGACTGATTTTTGAACTAGATAGTCACAATCATGAATCAGAGCCAGGAAGAGCTACCAATTCTGGTTCTGATGACTACTAGCACTATTTAACGTCTGACTCTGGCAGGCTAACCTTATCCATGATCTTCCAGATGTCCTCCAAGGCCCAGGTAAGACATTGAGAAGCAATGAAGTTTATTAAGTAGTTAGATACTGGGGGATGGGGGATATGTGTGTGTGTGAGATTGGTATTAGTCACATGTGAGTTCCCAAGACAGGGTATGAACTATATTGGGACTTGGAAGACAACAAACATTTTCATCTGATCTCTTTCTTGCCCTTATATTCCTAAGCAAGATTATAGAATGTTTTGGAAAGTGGGAGGCAAGTGGGCTGGATTTGGGAGAGCCGCGCGTCTGTGTCTGTCCCACAGAAATTTAGATGAAATGATAAGATTGTTTGAGCATCATCAGAAAGCTAAGCAAAACTCTAAAGTATCCGTCCTTAAAGGAGTGTGGGGCTAGCAGCTATGGGAAATCATTTTTACTTTTGTACAGGGTGAGGGGAAATGTTGAGAGGTCAGCTCGGAAACTTTGAGATATTCCACAAGGGTCCCCTCCCCCCTCCGAGCACATAGAAGAAACAGGTTGGAAAGCTGTAGGCTTCAAGGGAGGGGCTGATTAAGCCCCTACTAGCTCATTCCCTAAAGACCAATCAGTTTAAAAGTCACACTGTTCTGCCAATCACATTGTACCTAATGGTGGCTGCTCTAAAATCCTATATAAGGTCCCTGAATGGGCTCCACCAGGTCACCCTCCCGTCTTGGTATGTAGAGTGACCTCAGCATGGTGATGAATCAATAAATTTCTCTTGTATTTTGTAACAATCTCTGACTCCATGTATTTATTCCCTTGGAGGGTCTGAGGTAAGTTAAGATTCCCCAGAGTCTTACAATGTAAATAGTAAACTATGATGATGAAAGCTATAAATGAACCAGCACCCTTGCTTCAGTGATTGGTGCTTAAGAGCAGGAAAAGGTCTGAGGCAGAAGGCATCCTATGAGGATGAAGAGGAGCCGGGGTCACTAATGGTAGCTTATGTTTCTACCAGCAGCACCTGTTCCTTCCAGGTCACACAGTAGTAGCACTTGATTCTTGTGTTCACTTTGCATTACGTGTGTTATGAATGTCTTTGACCAACTCTGGTTGAGTACACTAAACTTTTTTTCTTCTTCCAGTTTTGGGAAATAAGTGATGTACACAGGAATACAGTGATTTAAAAATTAAAACCTGTAATTGAGAGCCAGGGGAATCCACATTGAAATGGCTTTCTCACTTACTTTAAAATCTTATGGATTATAGATCATTAATAATGGGTTCCCTTGATAAATATATTTTCATTTTAAATATTTGTATGTATCTGTTGTGATAGTTTCTTTAGAGGCTATTTCTTTTTCTTTTTTTTTTCTTTTTTCTTTTTTGTAGGGGAGAGCGTGAACGCAGTCCCTCTCTACCACAAATTGTGCAGTCGAGTTTCCCGCATTTGGGGAAATCGCAGGGGTCAGCACATCTGGAGTGCAGTGGATAAACCTCACCCTGGGAAAACCACCTTCGTGATCATGGTATCTCCCCTGCCAGGTAAGTATTAGAGGCTATTTCAAATTTGTATTTGATTCAATAATAATAATAATGATAATAATAATAATAATAATAATAATAATAATAATAGTAATAAATGTTGGGCTGTGGAGATGGCTCAGTGGTTAAGAGCACTGACTGCTCTTCCAGAGGTCCTGAGTTCAATTCCCAGCAACTACATGGTGGCTCACAACCATCTGTAATGAGATCCAATTCCCTCTTCTGGTGTGTCTGAAGAGAGTGACAGTGTACTTACATACATAAAATGAACAAACAGACAAATAAATAAATAAACAAACAAATCTTTTAAAAATGTCAATGGATTGAAAGAATTGTCTTTTGGCTTTATGTAAATCTTTAAAACAATTAAACTACAATAATTATGACCATTTAAAAATATGTCAAAAAATAAGTAGTCTGTTTGCTCCTATATTTAATAATAGACTATAGCTGAAACATAGAAATATTTATTTTAGGTATCTACTACAAGCTTGTAACAGAATATTTTTTTTTCTATCTTTACTACTTAAGTCAGTAGTTCTCAACCTTCCTAATGCTGTGATCCTTTAATACAGTTCCTCATGTTGTCATGACTCCCAACCATAAATTAATGTTCATTACTACTTCATAACTGTAATTTTGCTACTGTTATGAATTGTAATGTAAATACTTTTTGGAGATAGAGGTTTGGTAAAGGGGTCACAAACCACAGGTTGAGAACCACTGTCTTAAAATATCTATTAGTTTTTGGTTAACCTTGATAAATGCTCAATTCAAACACAATTTGCAACCTATATGGTTGCATTGGTTGTTGTGCTGCTTAGTTTATATCAATTTGAAACAAACCAAGGCACTTGCAAAGAAGGAAACAATTTAAAAATGGTAATTGGCCTGTGGACAAGTCTTAGAGCATTTTCTTGATTAGTGATATGAGAGAGTCCAGCTTACTGTGGATAGTGCCATCCCTGGACAGGTGGTCATGGTTTGTATAAGAAAGCAGGTTGAGCAAATCACAGACAGCAAGCCAGTAAGTAGCACTCATCCATGGTCTCTGCTTCACGTCCTGCCTCCAGGATCTTGCCTAGGTCTCTTGTCCTGACTTCCCTAAGAGATGGAGTATTACCTGGAGCTGGAAGTCAAAGAAATCCTTTCTTCCCCAATTTGCTTTTGGTCATGGTGTTTTATCACAGCCACAGAAAGCAAACTAGGTCAGGTCCTCTTCATACCTTTTAATCTTCATGTGTAAATTGTTGAGCTCTCCATCCCTGCCAGACCTATAGCGGGGTTTTTATTACCTTGTTAACAAAAGATTTGTTATATATTTTGGTTATCTCTGTTCCTTGTAGTCATTTACAAACAGAGCTTGCTCCCTCTATCAGGCATACTTGTTTATTATTCTCCTTCTTAAGTCTATGCATCTGGACAAATTTGCTTGGTATTTTCTGGAGCTGTGTCAGTGAGCGAATAGAATTTGCACAATCTAGGCTCTGATTCAGTGAGCACCTTATGTGTTCTGCTCTTCAGCAAAGTGCAGATGCAGCCCTGCTATGGATGTATGTGGACTTTGATCTTCCATACAGAGAACAGAGTATTGCTTGCCCAACCACTGTTCTTCCTTTCATCCTTCTAATTATCAATGGATCTAAGTGCCTATGGCTCAGGGACATGGGCCGTATACTAAGAAACTGTATTATTGACTTCAAAAGGAAAAAAGCCCATCCAAAATAAGGGAGGAATACTTGCCTTATTGGAGGCTTTCTCTCAAAGTGGCCATAATTCATTACAACAGAAATAGTCCAAGGGAACAAGATAGATGATAAAGCCGAAAGGGAGGCTGCCCAAGCTTCCACTGTCAACATCATGGTTGCTTTGCTGCTCCCCACCCCCCCAGCCATCACGGAATACCCTGGTGAAGACAAATGACATCAGGAGAAATGCAAAGGAGTTAACAGAGGAAATGGAAGGTTGCTGACCTCTGAAGGCTGCACCATCCTACCTAAGGAGTTTGTTAAGCACCCATCAGTTTCATCAAGCTTCACACCTGGTCACCGAAAACTGAAGGAATTGCTGAGTGGCAAGGTAAAAAATATTTGATTTAAGACTCTTGGTTGATCAGGTGAAAGACCTGACCCCCTTATGAGGAAAGTTAGACCCCTAGCATACCTGGAGCCAGATTCAGAAATAGGACTGAAATTGCCTGCTTGACCAAACCCCACCCGGCTGCATTCTTTCCCCTAAGAAACGGGTGACCTTGGCCTGGCACCAGGGCCAGAGGCACAATGTTTCAGGAACTAGCTAACCACAAAAATGTTTGTGCAACTGCCTTATGACTAACTTAGAACATTCTGTACTTCCCCATAATGCAAATTCTTTCCGTTCTTGTGGTTTTTTTCCTTTAAATACCCCTGACTTCAGCTGCTCAGGGTCGAACTCCTCTGCCTCTGCGTAGGTTATGAGCTTGACCCCAGTGTACTGGTCCCCTTGAATAAACCTCGTGTGATTGCAGCAGGGATGGTCTTTCATGAGTTTTTGGGGGGTTGCGCCGTCCCGAGACTTGAGCGAGGGTTTCCCCAGCTCGGGGGTCTTTCACAGGTAATCTCAGACTGTGCCACCTGCAGGCTGTGAACTCCTCAGGTCCCAATCAAGGGGCCGCTCCAAGAACCAGAATCAGGGGTCAATGGACAAGGTTAATTGGGAAATAGACTATACAGAAATAAAACCAGGAACATATGGATATAAGTATATTCTAGTTTTATAGATACCTTTTCAGGATGGGTAGAAGCCTACTCTACAAAGAAGAAGACTACCAAGGTAATAGCAAAGAAGCTTCTGGAAGACATTGTGCCCAGGTATGGATTGCCTACCTTGTTTGGGTCTGACAATAGACCAGTACTCATTTCTTGGTAACTCAATCTCTAGCACAGGTTCTGGGGACCAATTGGAAATTACATTGTACATACAGACCCCAGAGTTCAGGGCAAGTAGAGAGGATGAATTGGACCCTGAAGGAGGCCTTGAGCAAGTTAACCCCTGAAACTGATGGTGACTGTCTCTCCTATCTTATGCCTTATATAAGGCTAAGAACACCCCATATATTTTAGGTCTCCCCCACCCCTTTTTGAGATCCTATATGAGAGGCTCCCTTCCATGCTGCCTAACCTCCAGTCTGATATCTTAGCTGAATATGACCAACATAACTTTTTTAAATCCTTGGAAGCCCTCCATAGGGTCCAGAAGCAACTCTGGACTGCCATCTGCCCGGTTTATGAGTCTGTTTCTCCCTCTATTCCCCCATTGCTTTGCTTTGAACAAAGTGATGAAGTCTGGATTAGGAGATATAACTACAAGATTCTGGAACCTCTCTAGAAAGGACTTCACACCATGATCCTGGCTATGCCTATGGCTATTAAGGTAGACTGGATCAGGATGTGGATACACCACTCCCACATTAGCCTGTCAGAGATGGATAATGCAGCAGTTGAGGTCCCAGCAGAAGAGACTTCCAGGGGAACTTCCACAAGAAGGATGGAAGGTCACCCCACACCCTCTCAATCCACTGAAACTGAGACTCCAGCATTCCTGGTTCTGCTTGCTTGCTGCTTACACTTTGCTGCACCTGCCACTAAACCCCTTACTATCTAGGTACTCCCAGGGGGCTATGCAACAACCTTGTCATCACGTTTACAGGGGCTGACAGGAAGGCTGATTGGACTGCTGGTTCTTAACTCCTCTCTCCACAGACTTAACACAGAACTGTTGCTTACTGGACAGGGACTCTGCATTGGAAATAAGGCACCTCCAGCTAATTCCCCTTTGTAACTACACTGTAACCCCTACTGTTGCAGGATACATGCTGCCCCCAGAGAATGCTTGGTGGGCTTGTACCTCAGGGTTTACTCCATGCATATACGGCCTGGTTGTAAATTATTTTCATGTTCTAGTATAGCATGTATCCAGAGTGACTTATTACTCTGGGGAGGATGTCTTCAACCAGCTAGCACCACCAAACAATTGAGTTAAAAGGATAGCCATTTCCACTATGTTACTAGGTTCTCTCCTTAATGTAGAGCTGACTGGAACTGCTAGTGTAGAAGCCTCAGAAACATCTCAAGAATTTGAGATAGGGCAGGTCAGGGTCTCAGAAGCTGTCCCTCCACCTGGCCCGAGGCAAGGACAATGGGTCAGCAGCAGTTTCCAGACTTCCTCAGCTACTTCCTCAGCCAACAGTTTCCAGACCTCTCCAGCAAGTTTCCAACCTCCACACCCAGGTAATGGAATGTCTGTAGAGATGGACCCAACAGATTAACATAGAGGTCACCTACCCCAGAATTCCCTAAGGTGCTTTTAAATCAGGCCTGCAAGCTCACTTGGGTGTCTCTCTATCTTGGTAAGCCCTCAGCATGCTGGACTTCTGCAGAATAAAACACTCTGCATTTACATGCAATTGAGTCCAGGGTGTCATTCTTTGGCAAATCATAGACCCTCACACTATAACTGTAAAACTGTCTCCCTCATTGCACTGCCCCTCAAGTAGCTTCCCTTTGGATATATCCTATTTTGTCTGATTAATTATTTTATCTGCCACTCAACTAGACATCACTTTAAACATGGCTGCTTCAGTCTATAAACTAACTTTATCTTCATCGTTTGGGATTACAGATGTGTACTAAGGGTGTGTCTATATTCCATCCAGAGTAGCCACTTTGCTGGATTAAAGTTCCTCTACACCCTACTACTGCAAAAAAGTAATACATATTTGTTTAATATTGTAGGATGGGAATGTATATCTGTAATAGAACATGCGCAAAGTTCTGGGTTGAATCCCTAGCATGACAAAAATAAAGCATAGTAATTTGTTTTGTTTTTTTGTTTTGTTTTTCGAGACAGGGTTTCTCTGTATAGCCCTGGCTGTCCTGGAACTCACTCTGTAGACCAAGCTGGCCTGGAACTCAGAAATCCGCCTGCCTCTGCCTCCCAAGTGCTGGGATTAAAGGCGTGCGCCACCACTGCCCGGCAAGCATAGTAATTTGAACATTTTACTCTTAGTATAATTTGTACTATCAATCCTCTCTCTCTCTCTCTCTCTCTCTCTCTCTCTCTCTCTCTCTCTGTGTGTGTGTGTGTGTGTGTGTGTGTTGTATGTGTGTGTGTGTGTGTGTGTGTGTTTGTGTGTTGGGGACGGAATTCAAGGCCTGCCTTATGCAATAATAGGCAAGTGATCTATCATGTAACTATTTACATCCTCAGCAATATGGTAAAACCTTATCATGGGAAGCATTTGGCCTTTTGTTTAAAGCCACATTGCCTACTATTAAAACTGGAGAAGAGTGTGAATGCATTGCCTTCTGCTTAGGCTAATTGGTTAGCAGACTGGTGAATCTGAGGACACCGGGAACATAAAAACTTGGTGGACTCTTTTCTTTCTCAACTATTTCTGAATATTAATAATGACTACGGGGATAGACAGAGGGCTCATAGATATTTAGGAGAAGCATAGTATATATTGTAAAATGATGTGAAAGACGAAACTAAGCCAGCGTGGCAAAGAAGCCCTTCTCCCTTTATACTGGTTTGTTAATAAATTAGTGTATTTATTTACTTATTTATGTATTTATTTATTGTGTGTGAGGACCATGGTATATGTGAAGGTTGAGGATAAGTTTGGGGATTTGGACCTCTACCTACTGTGAGTTCTGGGGATTGTATGTCTTGTACGACAAGCTCTTTTACTCCCTGAACCATCTTGCCAGCACAATACCCACTCTCTATTCATTCATCTGTTGTTAGAGGTCTAGGCAGTTCTATATCTTGGCTACAGTGCAGCAAACATGGGTGTGCAAGTATCTCTGTTAAGACCTAGGTATCTGCTGCCTTTCTGACCTTACTGTTTTATGCCTGTAGCAAGCCATCTTACTGCATATCCTGTTAAGTTCTATGCTTTGATTTTTTTTTTTTGTTTTGTTTTGTTTTTTTCAAGATAGGGTTTCTCTGTGTAGCTCTGGCTGTCCTGGAACTCACTCTGTAGACCAGGCTGGCCTTGAACTCAGAAATCCACCTGCCTCTGCCTCCCAAGTGCTGGGATTAAAGGCATGTGCCACCACCGCCCGGCGCTTTGATGTTTTTGAAAATTCCCCAGACCCTCGACATCCTTTATAGCCAATTGCAATAAAGGTCAGTTAGAACTGCTTTGTGTAGTTAGGTACAACAGGCATAGACCAGAACCAACTGCCACAACTGCCCAGCAGCACTTCCTGCACCTGTGTATGCGTTTTTATTGTTGCTATGAGCTTTTGTCGTTTTTGTCTTAATAAGCTGTCCCTGGGAAATAGTCAGGATCATAGTCTTATCTCCCGAGTCTGACCTGAGTCCCTGATTGATCAGTCCCAGGGTGTATGTTCAATAAACTATCCCTGCTTGACTGAGATTGGTGTCTGAGTTGATCTGGGGGTTGATTCCCGGACCCTAACAATCTCCATGGCGCTAACTTACAATCAGTCCTTCAGGTACATACTTGGAATGGAATGTCTGGGTCCTACAGCAGTTCTGTGTTTCATCTTTTGAGATAACAACATACTTAGTTCCATCAGTTTGACTCTTACCAAATTTTCTTCACAGTCTCACCAGCATTTGTACCCATTTGTCTGCTTGATAACCATTCTGACTGATGTGAGGTGGCTTCTCAAAGCAGTTTTAATTTTCATTTTCCTCATGAATAAGTATATTCAAGGCTTTTCCACATATTAACTGGCCACTGTCTTTCTTCTTGAGCAGGCCTTTTGCTGTTGCTCTCTCTTTCCTGTTTGTTTTGTGGAGTCAGGGTCTGACTCTATAGGTTAGCCTGGCCTTGAACTCATGTGGTTTTGAAAGACCCCCCCCCAAGTCGGGAGACCCTCGCTCAAGTCTCGGGATGGTGCGATCCCCCAAGAACTCACGAAAGACCGTCCTTGCTGCAATCACACGAGGTTTAATTCAGGGGCGGTGAGAAGGACCAGTGCACTGGGGTCGAACCCATAACCTACACAGAGGGTCGGCCCCGAGCAGCTGAAGTCAGGGGTATTTAAAGGAAAAAAACCACAAAGGGGTGGGGACTGGAAAGGATTTGCATTATGGGGAAGTACAGATTGTTCTAAGTTATTCACAGGTCAGTTGCACAAACATTTCTAGTTCCTGAAGCATTGTGCCTCTGGCCCTGAGGTCAGGTCAAAGTCACCCGTTTCTTATGAGAAAGAATGTCGTTGGGTGGGATTTTTGCCCTGGCATGTCTTGGCTCTAAGTTTGCTAAGGGCCTAACCTTCCTCATAAGGGTTCAGATCTTTCAGTTTCTGGTGTGTCAGCCCCTCAAATGCGTAGATTACGTGCCCAGTGAGGGAGGATGGTTAAGTGGTAGGAGTGGAGGGTTGGAACTGGAGCTTGGGACAGCTTGTTATTTTCTGGAACAAGGATAGCTTTGATGGGATACTTTTTTGAGAGATAATCATTATCCTGGTTCTTTTTTTTTTTTTTTTTTTTTTTGAGACAGGGTTTCTCTCTGTAGCCCTGGCTGTCCTGGAACTCACTCTGTAGACCAGGCTGGCCTCGAACTCAGAAATCCACCTACCTCTGCCTCCCAATGTAAGATCTGGCCCTTTTACGAGGAAGGCAATGGCATTCTTTCTCCTAAGAAATGGGTGACTTTGACCTGGCCCAGGGCCAAGAGTAGAAACCTACATGCCCAGGAAAAAATCCCACCCAGCTACATTCCTACGGGTGACTTTGACCTGGCCACAGGACCAGAGGCAAAACGTTTCAGGAACCAGAAACGTTTTG
>CM052700.1:74676718-74719416 GCA_028551405.1 Uromys caudimaculatus
TGAAGCAAAATGTAAATACATATTTGAAACCAGGTCATAACAGCCCACGCTGGTGGGAAATTTCATGTCTGATGCTACTGTCTTCTCTGGAGTGCACCCTTCAGGGAAGCCAAGGCAGGGATCTGGAGGTGGGGAGTGAAGCGGAGACCTTAGAGGAAGGCTGCTTACAGGCTCTGTTCCTTTGATCATACTCAGGTTTTTCTTCCCATGAAGAGACATCATGACCACTGCACCTCTTACAAAGAAAAACATTTGGACTGACTTACATTCAGAGGTTTAGTTCATTATTGTTAGGGTAGGAAACATGGCAGCACACAAGCAGACATGGTGCTGGAGATGAAGCCAAGTATTCTACATCTTGGTATGTAGGCAGCAGGAAGTGAGAGTGACAGTGGGTCTGGCTTGAGCATTCAGAACCTCAAAGCCCCCACCCCACCCCTGTGGCACACTTCCTTCAACAAGGCCACACCTAATAGACATCCCCTGGTGACTAAGCATTTAAATCTATGATCCTATGGGGGCCATTTCTTTTCAGATCACCACAGTAACTTCAATAAATACCTTGAAAGTAGACTTAAATTGATATAGTTAATCTATGTTAAGTACCACTCAAGAATAATACATTTGGAAACTCTGAATCTTTTATTTATTTTTTTATCATTCAGATTTGAGGAACTTCAAAACTTTTAATATGCAAGCTGTTTAAAAAGAAGATAAATCCTCTCTTTAATCCTACACCTCTGAAAGCCTTGAAGGGTTTTACTGCTTTAAGGTGGAAAAAGGTTTTAAAACTGCAAGTAAATGAAGATCTTGGATTAAATACACTCTTTTTGTTACAGGTTGATCCAGAGTCTTGGAATTTTCCTTCATGTTAATTCTGAATGACCTGTTGAGCCTACAGGAAAGCATTTTTTTTTTTTTTTTGAGCCGTTTCTTCTTAAACAGAAATGGATTTAAAGCTAGCATTCCCTGTGGTGTGCGTGAGGGACGGTTGCGCTTCATTATTTTTGTTGTTATTTTTGTTGCTCGGGATCAAACCTAAAGCCTCAATATGCTAGGTAACTGTCCATCCACAGAGCCAAGCTGAGCCTTCAGCTTTACTTCTACACTGTTGTTTGGTAACTATTTTAAATTTTTCTTGCTGATTACTGTTTTTGTTTGTTTGTTTGTTTCAGTTTTTGAGACAGGGTCCTTGTTGTAGGACAAGCTGGCTTTGAGCTCAGAATCCCCCTGCTTCAGCCTCCTGGGGGTGAAGACCAAGTTCATGAGCCCTTTCACAGCTCCAGAGCATGTCATCTCTTGCAGGTGTACTTTTATGTTATTTTTATAGTCATTAGAATCAAATCTTCCTGATTTTAATTTTTTTTGCTTGGGATTGAATTTGACAAGCAAGCTCTCTAGACACTGACCTGTATTCTCAGTCTCCTTTGTTGTCTTAAAGTGATTTTCTAGACATTATTTGCTTTATGAAATCTTTCTAAAACTTCACTCTGGCAGGTATTCTCACCATAAATTAATTAGTTTTTAAGGAATGGTCTTATGAGTCCACATTATTAGTGCCGGGACCATGCCTGGCAACATAAGATGGCTGTCTTCCTTCAATGGGCTTTAAAAAGCAGATTGGATAATCAGAAAATTTGAAACCATCAGAAAACTTTGTTTGCTTTTTTTCTTTCAGTATTTATTGATATGGAATCACGGAAAAGATTAGCCAAAAATATTTTAGGAAAGATCTGATGTAGCTCTAAATATCTCTAAACTTTATAGTAAATGAAATTCCTATTCATTTACTTCACTTTATATCCTTATGGATAGTAATAAAATACAAGCTATAAATTGTACATTATGAGCACATTTTAATGCAGGGCCTGGTGAAGCACACCTCTAATTGCCTAGCCTGCGGGTGGTGGAGGCAAAAGGATCAATCCAGGCCAGCCTGGATTGTAAGACCCGTTCTCAAGAAAAGAAACCAAAATTACAACAAAAACCCAGAACGTTTTATTACACTCAAGTATTACATCAAAAATCCACTAATGGACCAAGAGGGATCATTCAGCAGGCAAGGAAAGCCCTTGGTACCAGGACTGACAGCCTGTGTTGGGTTCCTGGCACTCACAGGATGGAAGGAGAGAACCTAGAGTTCGTCTCTCACCTCCGTGCATGTGCTGGAGCACAAGTAAATAAATGTAAAACTATTTTTTAAAAGAGTAATTTAAATATTTATTAATTATTTCTATTCTATTTTCTCATTCTTTTATTTATTCCAGGAGAGTGCAGGGGAAAGACAATGCAGTAAGAAGTAATGTGACATCGTATGAGAAATGTTTTTTCTTTAAGAAATACCATTGCTGGGCTTGAGAGATGGCTTAGCAGTTGAGAGCACTGGCTGCTCTTCCTAAAGGTACTGAGTTCAATTCCCAGCAACCACATGGTGGCTCACAACCATCTGTAATGGGATGTTATGCCCTCTTCTGATGTGTCTGAAGACAATGATAGTGTACTCACATATATAAAACAAATAAATCTTAAAAGAAAAAAGAAAGAAAGAAAGAAAGAAAGAAAGAAAGAAAGAAAGAAAGAAAGAAAGAAAGAAAGAAAATACCATTGCATGTGCTTTAAGCAAGCATCTGCAAAGGTTTAAGGTCAAGAACCAGTAAAATGTTTTAACCAGTAGAAGCATATGTTGCCCACGTCTGACTGCCTGAATTCTATTTTAGAAAGCTTTATAAAGGTAGAAGGGGGGAACCGACAGCAGGCAGTTGTCCTCTGATGTCTATATGTGTGCAGTGTGGCACATATGTCTCCCCCAGCATACACACCATGCACAAATACTCATATACACAATCATAAATAGATCAATAAAAATTTTAAAACGTCTACCTAAGGTATCTTTTAGAAAGTAGAAAGGTGTCCCCAAATTTATAAAAGCTTTATGGAGCAAAATGTAAACAATCTACCTTGAAGTAAACAGGAAACACGATGGCATAGCACAGTTGGAAGTGCACTTGCGCAGCATGTATGAAGGCTGGTTCAGTCCTTAAGTAAACCCACACGGGTGGCACAGGCCTATGATTTCGCACTTCAGAGGTAGACGTAGGAGGATCAGAAGGTCAAGGTCATCTTTTAGTATACATTAACTTGGTGGCTGGTCAGCCTGTCTCCAAAAAAATCAAAAAACCCAAAACAAAACAGACAAACAAAAAACCAGTAAGAGGGGAGAGGGAGAGGGAGAGAAAGACAGACACACACACAGGGGTGAGGGAGAGAGAGAGACAGAGGTAGATCAAGAGACAGAGGGAAGAGAGAGAGAGAGAGAGAGAGAGAGAGAGAGAGAGAGAGAGAGAGAGAGATATTAAGTGAGGGTGAGGTGCGTATTCACCTACAACTCCTATCCGCTTATGTTGGGGACATACAGGAAGTGCAGGGTCATCCTTTGGTACATTGCAAGTCTGAGAGTGGCCTGGGTGACCATGTCTCAGATTTAAAAACAAAACAAAACGAAACCCAGGGAGTTTCCAGATAATTTTCCTATTTTATATATTTTCTAATGGAATATTGACTTTGGAAGTATGAAATTTTACGTATTTAGTGATTATTATTTTACCCACATTTTAAATAGCAAATACAGAGTTAAGTACGAATTTGAGATTAACACATGCCTTAGGGCCATGCTGACTTTAGTCTGAGCTCCGCTTTGGGTGACCACTGGGTTTTTGGGTAAGAGTTTTAATTTACAGTGTTACTTGATGTCCACTAGAGGGAGCAGACCACATAGAGTACCGGTTTCTGTCATTCTCCACATGGTGTAAAGCCCAAACCCGTTCAGACAACAGGCTGAAGTTTACAGAGTGTTCTCCAGAGTTTCCTAGCTCCAAAAGGCCTACTTTATCAACACACATGGACACACCTATAAAAACATTGGAAACACAACATCACACGGACAGTTTAGAGAAGAGCAAAAGCTGCTCTATAATCTGGCGGCTTGAGAACGTCTCAGTGTATAGAATTGAGTTGTTCCATTTCAATTCACGCCAAGTCACATTCTTACATGTTTGCTGAGACACTCAACTTATCAATAAACTAGAGGGCAAAGGTGACCTTTGAAATCCAACTTTGTGGGGCAAGTGAATGTATGGTGGATTTGTGCTGAATATTAATATTGGTGACTAGCTTAAGTTCAATAAAGCCTCGAATTTACTTGCAGTATTTAAAATTATACTGTTTGAAAACATTGTCCTTCAAAATAGAGTCAATATATGCTTTAGAAATCTGAGTCACAAGTTTTCAGCATTTCTATTTTTTACTTGAAACCTGTTTTTCAAAAGAAGTTTATGATATGAAGCAACACATTTTATATACTTGTGTTTTTCTCACTTATAGGATTTTCCACATTTTATGAAACAACAGTTGAAGTAAAACAGGGTTTTATTTCACATGAATACAGTTTAAGAATCTCACACTGCACTATTTCTCTCAGAAGGTCACCTCCATCAGATAAAGATCTCTTCGTAGAAGTAGAAATTCTAATTTTTTTTCCACAAAAGGTAGCTTTCATTTCAGTGGAGCCTTGTTTTTAAAAAATCCACCTTAACATAGTGATGGCGCATGCCTTGTTTAAAATAACAGCATCAGGGGCATCTGCTTTCCCATGGTCTTCCTCAGGCACAGGAAGACAGTGCAGCAACTAACTGTCCACTAGATGCCACACTTTCTTTGCTGTGTGCAGTGCTGGGGCCGGCTTACAGCCGGAGGGATTGCATGTGCTAATAGGACCCCACAGCTGCCCTTTGCCAGTGTTCTCCTGCTCCATCCTGCAATGATAGGCCTAATCAGACACCCTTTGCAGAGGCCAGGCTTGTGACTTGTTGCTGAGATCCATAGGTGCAAGCCCAGGAAGCAGACGTTTGCTGACTTTAAATGTCAAGTCTAAGTTAATGGAGCTTACTTTCGTTAAAAAGTTAACAGTGCGTATCTTGGAAGGCCTTTCCTTTTCCTGGTGAAAACTAAAAAGGAGTTTGCTTTTATTTCTTTTAATTTTTGAATTTCGGTGTTCTTTTCATATACTTGCCTTGTTTTTTCACTTGAGAAGCCAAAAAGAAAGCTGATCTAAAAATAAAAATGTCCCAAGGAGACGTAATTTAACTTTCTACAGAACCACACTGAGTGAAACTGCTTCTCTTTAGATACACTGACAGGGTTTGGAGAGAGAATGGTTGCTCTCCTTTTTTTGAGATAGTCTTTTATAGTCAGACCTTAGCTTTGCTAGGTAGCTGAGGATAATCTTGAACTCTTGATCTTCCTGTCTCCACCTCCGAAGTTTTGGGCTTGCAGTCATAGTCGATCATGGCTGGGTTTATGTGGTATTGCAGACAGAACTAAGGTATTCTGCATGCTACATAAGCACTCTACCACTCTAGCTACTTCCTAGTCCTGGCACCGCATTTTCAGAAGTCACTAAAACCGAAAACCAGCTTTCTTTCTTTCTTTCTTTCTTTCTTTCTTTCTTTCTTTCTTTCTTTCTTTCTTTCTTTCTTTCTTTCTTTCTTTCTTTCTGCATATGTATATGTATGTTTGGTATGTGTATACATTTATGTATGCATGTTCTCCTATGTGTGGCTATACTGAATGCATGGGCAAGCCAGAAGTTGGTGTGGGGTGACATTCTTGGTCTCACCCCACCTTCTATATAAGGTAAGATCTCTCAATCAACTAGTCTGGTGAGTCAGATTGCTGAGGTCAGGGCATTTCCCGGGCTGAGCCTCCCAGGTAGCCTCCAGTGTGCTAGGATTACAGGCAGACACCAGATCCACTGAGCATCGATGTGAGAGCTGGAGATCCAAACCTCGTCCCCAGGCTCATGTGACAAGTATTTGTCCAACAAGCTTTCTTCCCAACCCATTGCTTTTCTTTTTTTTTGAGGCATGTAGCCCACAGAGGGCTTCAAACATACCACAGTATGGCTGGGGTGATCTTGAACTTCTGATCTTCCTACTTTCTGGGTGTTAAGATATAGTAATGCTCTGCTGTGACTGGCTTTCTTTGACATTTTTAAAAGTAGGCTAAATTCAGTGATGAAATTAGAACTCAGTAAGTAAAGAAAAAGGCATTGTCTAATGCCTTCCCACTCTGTGTTATCAGACAAAGCCAGTAGGACTTAACTTACAAGTTGTTTGTTGTACCTGAGAATTATTAGTTATATCTTAAAGGGAATACAAGTCACAGTTAGCATTTGGTGCTATAGGATCAAAAGCCTACTTAGTCATGTGATTGTGTGGGAATTGTCATTTGCTTTCCTCTGGATTACCAGTTACCTAGGCATGTTTTTCTTAGGACAATTATTTTCTTGCAACATTCTCTTTTCCTATTTATGAAACCTTTCAAGGACCTAATCTGTTATCTATCTACACTATCTGTCCCTATCTGACTATCTATCTATCTATCTATCTATCTATCTATCTATCTATCTATCTATCTAAAGTTAGGGTTTTACTGCTGTGAACAGACACCACTACCAAGGCAACTTGTAGACAACATTTAATTGAGGCTAGCTTACAGGTTCAGAGGTTCAGTCCAGTATCATCAAGGTGGGAGCATGGCAGCATCAAGGCAGGCATAGTGCAGGCAGAGCAGAGAGTTCTACATCTTCATCTGAAGGGTACTTGCAGAATACTCATTTCCAGGCAGCTAGGACAAGGGTATTAATGCCCACAGTGCCACACCTATTCCAACAAGGTTACACCTTCTAAGGTGTAACCTTAAGGTGTACTTCCTGGCCCAAGCATACACAAACCATGACACTATCTACCTACATATCCATCCATCCATCCATCCATCCATCCATCCATCCATCCATCCATCCATCCATCCATGTGTGTATATGTGTGCAGATGCACATACATATGTATGGATTAGTATGCATATGTATGTATGTATGTACCAAGGCCAGAAAACAATTTTGTGTACCATTTTTGTTGTTGTTCCTGAGACACTGTGTCTTACTGGATTGTAACTCACCAAGTAAGCTAAGCTGGCTGGCCAGGGAGCCTCAGGCATCTGCCTGTCTTTGTCACCCATGAGCATGCCATCACGCCTGGATTTTAAAAACATAGGTTTTTGGAATCAAACTAAGGACGTTATGCTTGCAAAGCAAATACTTTACTAACGGAGCCATATTCTCAGCCTGTTCATACCTTTATTGTTAAAATACATTTTGTTTTATTTATTTATTTTTGATTTTTCAAGATGGTTTCTTTGTGTAGCTCTGACTGTCCTGGAATTCACTCCATAGATAAGGCTGGCCTTGAACTCATAGAGATCTGCCTTCCTTTGCCTCCTGAGTGCTGGGACTAAAGGTGCGCACCACTGCCACCACCACAACCCTGGATAAAGATTTATTTGTTTATTTTATATATATATGAGTGATCTGTCTGCATGTACTCCTGCATGACAGAAGACAGCATTAGATCACATTATAGATGGCTTTGAGCCATCATGTGGTGGCTTTGAATTGAACTCAGGACCTCTGGAAGAGTAGCCAGCTCTCTTAACCACTGAGCCTCTCATTTCTCTATTTTTATGAAAAATTTTTTTAAGACAGGGTCTGACTATGTAGTCCTGGCTAGCATGGAACTTACAATATATACCAAGCTAGCTTCAAACATCTTTTGTCTCTATCCCTGAGTGCTGACATTAAAGGCAAGAATCACCAGGTCCAGCCCAAGGTCCAATCCAAGATTTACTTTATTATTTTATATATATATATATATATGTGTGTGTGTGTGTGTGTGTGTGTGTGTGTGTGTGTGTGTGTGTGTATGTAGGTGCCTGTGTAGTCCAGAAGAAGGCATTGGATCACCTGATGCTGGATTTACTGGTGGTTGATAGCAGCCAATGTGGAGGTTGGAGTTGAATTTAGGGTCTCTTCAAGAGCTTCAAGTGTTTGTGACTGCTGAGTCATCTTTCTACTCTTTCCCTGTCTTTAAAGATGAGATCTCACTCGATAGGTCAAACTAACCTAGAAGTCACTGCATAGCACCAGCTAGAACTGAACTCATGGAAATCCTGTTGGTACAGCTCCCTGAGAGGTGGAATCACAAGCATGTGGCCCATGTACAGTTCATATGTTCAGAGGAACAATTTTCAGCTATGTCTCTTTACTGTAAGGAAATGGAAAAATTCCTTCTCAAGCCTTGTTTTCTGTCTCTCTGTCTCCTATGTCTCTAAGTCTCTGTCTCTTTGTCTCTTTCTGCAACTGGCAAAATTGACTAAATTTGTTGATTCCTTTTGAATAAAATATTTCTATGTGGTAGGAAAGTATTGAAAACAACTCTAAATTATTGTGACTAATTAGTCTAGATAACTTGTATATCTGTAGCAGGAATTTGTCAAAGTCTGTTATTATAGTTTTCCTAATATGAAATATTGTTAAAGACTCTTGTCTGAGAAACATAATCAGTTTCTGATAACTTTTCTAAGAAAACTCAAAGACAAGATCAACTCAAGTGTGGCTTGTGAGATGTTCTAAGACTAACAAAGCAAGATTGTGCCTGTGGCCTCTTTCTTGTATACCGGTCAGAGAATAGATTACATTGGTAGAGTCTAGCATTTTTGTTTGTGCTTTTAAGAGTTAATACCAAAAGCTTAAGTGTGTATTTATAGGTGAAAGATAGCCGCAGACTTGATCTCAAACACAAAACAGAACAAAAAGATTTTTTTCTTTAAACAATGTTCTTAAGAAAAGAAAATAGAATCTACTGAAACTTATTTCCATTAGATTTGAAAAATGTACCGACTGATTTTTACAGACTCTAACGTCCTATTTTCAAGAAAAAGTTATCAGGAAAACCACCTAGGAATTACCTAAAGAAAAACGAACAGTCAACAGTATTGGGTATTCAGAATGTGTACTGATCATCAGGAATGCAGCTTGCATTATCTCTGCACTTGAGAGAATGATGAGCTAAGTCCTCTTCTCATGCGTTAGATCCAAGAGACAAGCAAATGCATGATGTTCAGGTTAGGAAAGGCTTGCCTCTGGAGTCCGCTGGAAGCGAAATGGATGTTGGGAGCCATGTTTTGTGTCTTAGTGTGTACTGTTACTCTTAAGCAATCAAAAATCTTAAAAATATATATATATATATATTCAATCTTCCTAGAATTCAGAAGTAGCAATAGAATGTTGTTTGTTTAGTTGTGTGTCAGTATGTATGTGTGTGTGCATAAGGGTACCTGCGCCTGTGTGCACATGAGTTCACACATGTCCAAGGAGGCCAGAAGAGGGCATCAGATACTTGGAATGGAGTTATAAAAAATAACGAGCTGCCTTACATGGACCCTGACAACTGAACTTGGGCTCTCTGAGAGAGCAGTATAAACTCTTGACTGACGATCCATCTCTCCAGTGCCATCAGGAGGATATTTAAATAAATAATAGACTCAAGTTGGATGTCAATAGTGTTACTTCTTTTTTCTATACCTTTGAATAAATAATAGAAGATTTGAAAAATTATAATTATTGCATTTATTGCCATTTTACTAGACTTATCACCTTGTGCACATATCTCTGCTCAGGCCTTTGATAACAAAAGAAAGAACGTAAGCATTCATAAATGTCTTTCTATCTTCCATGGTGATGAAAAAGGGAATGGATCTTGATTGCTCAGATGATTTTCCACTTTGCCTGGCTTAGGGAATATAGCTTTGTCTGTCTTTCGTCTTCCCTGCTAACCTAATTCTTGCTTCCCACCAGGCAATAGCATCAGCAAAATACTACACAGGGAATAATACCCAAGGAGAAACGAGGTGTCTAGCAGTTCACACTTTGGTTTGACTCAAATTTTCTTTTAACTTTTAAGATCACCACTGGTCATCAGCTGAAAGCAAGAAGGCAATTTATCTCTTTTGGTCCCTAGGACAGTGACAATTTTATTTCAAGAAGTGCCTTGTTATGAAGGGTGATTTCCTTAGTTCTTTAAGAAATCTGATGATGAATGTGGATACCATGTGCCACACTCACGTTCCTTCGGTGGTCATCTCGCGTTTTGTTTTGTTTGTGGTTGTTGTTTGTTTTTCTTCTGAGACAAGGTCTTGTTATGTAGTCCAGGCTGCCCTGGAATTCATAAGTAGGTTGGCTTTGAGCTCCTGGTGATTCTCCTACCTTAACCTCCTGAGTACTGGAAATACATACACGAGTTATCTTACCTGGTTAGAGAAAAACTATTTTAAATTTTTATTGAACTATAGAAATTTCATAAGACAAAGCTTTTTAGTCCTGAGAGATGAAGAATGAAAAAAATTGTTGTGTTTTGCTAGCTATAACAAAATGATCCTTTATCAAAAGCTTTTTATCAAAATCATAAAACAAAGCTCTGGAGATCTAGTGACTTCACAGAAGTCTTTCAACACAGAAGAAAAATGTATGTATGAGTTCAGGGGTTCAATTCCCAGTAGTATATTAATATTTTTTCTCATTGAACAGAATCCAAGTATTGAATACCTTTAAAATATTTTATTTATCATTATGCATGTATGTAGATAACATTGGGGGGCATATGTCAAGCATGCAATGGAGAACATGTCAAAGCACACTTATGGAGGACAGTTTTCTGGAGTTAATTTTCTCTCTTCCACTTGAAGAGGATTCTGGGAATCAGACCTAGGTGACCACATTTGCATCATTGGATGGCAAGTGTTACTAGCTAAGCAATGCTGCTGACCCTTGAATGTATTTATATGCTTCATTTCATTGAAAGCTAACAAAGCAATGCAAAGACCATCACACCAAATACAATCCTTGCCCATTTCTCCATGAGGTCTAAGCAAATACTAAGTTGGAATAATCACATCTGGCACAAGTTAACTAGTTAACTAGTTAACTCATTTACTTGTTAAGGGTACTGCAGTCACACATGGACTGGGTCTTAGGCTGAAGGTTGATTCTTTGCTTTCCCCACAGATTTGGATTTTGAAATTCTGACCTTCAGTGTGATGGTATCAGGGACAAGACTTTGGGAAGTGATTATGGCATGATGTTGAAGCCCTTATGAATGGATTGGAAGTTTCATAAGAAGAGACACAACACTAGTCCACTCTCTGCGTCCTGTGTCATGTGAGGCTCAAATGAGAATGTGATTTACAAACCAGAGCGAAGGTCTTCACCAGAACCCAGCTGTACACTGGTACCACAATATGTGAGTTTTCAGCTTACAGACATTTCTGGGTTTTGAACCATTCGGCTTATGGCATTTTATTATAGCAGCCAGAAGTAAGACATTGCTGACATCACTCCCATGAATGTTTTCTGGGTAGTGTGTTAGTTAATTTTGTTGCTGTGATAAAACACTACGACCAAGGCAACTTATAGAAGGTTGGGCTTATGATTCCAGTGGGATAAGAGTTCATCAGGGAGGGGAGACAATGTGACAAGTGGCAGCCATAGTGGCAGGAGCAGGAAACTGAGAGTTCACACCTTTAACCGAAAGCACAAAGCAAAGAGAACAATTTGGAAATGGTAAGAGGCATTAGCCCACCCTCAAAGCTCTCCACTAGTGATGTCCTTCCTGCAGCAAACCTTCCCTTTCAGCACCATCGACTGGGCACCAAGCGTTCAAATGCTCATAACTATGGGGGACATTTCTCTTTCAAACCACTGTAGATAGAGTGGGTAGATGAACGGAAGAACATTGATTTTCAGATGGGTAATGTCTTTGAAGTAGATTTTAAAGTAGTTACAAATATTTTTTTATCAGGTGACACATGTTTCTTACACCTTCCTGTTAAAGAGAGGGGGTCTACTTCTTTATCACAGAACTTGGTCCAGATAGCTCACTTTGAACCAAGAGCAGATAGTATATATGACTGAAAATAGACATTTGGCTCATTGGGAATTGTCTCTCTCATTACTCTTCAGAACTGTACATTTGCTATCATTTGAATAAACCTGGGCAAGTTTAGTGGTGTGATCAGATTTGTGGTCCAGTTACAGTGCTGCTTAGCAGAAGTCCATCTGACCTTAGGAACATGTGGGCTCAACTGCTTTTCAGTGAGCACTCCCAGTATTCTCACTAAAATTTCTAGGTGCTTTTTCCTAACTCCTTGGAAAACTGAGAAGGCTGGTTATGTTAGACACATGATTGAGTCCAATCTAACACGTAGAGGAATCATCTTGTGAACTCTGCCCAGATTCCTCATGTACAAAATCATGGTTACCTTGTTTGCCAGTAACATAGTTTTGACATAGTTTGTTATGCAGCAGAGACCATGTGATACAGACTTTAGGGGACTTAGTTCATTTATCTCATTTTTGAGATGAGAGTTGAAAATTTAAGAGGTTAAAAGATCTACTCAACATCAACTGTCCAGTAAGTATTGTTTGATGACAAAAATAAAAGTTAATATGAAGACATGTAAGAAGATATTGTCTAAAGGACAGTGTTTGAAATGTAGTATATAAAGATACCTACAGCTCATGAATGTTCTGCTGTGCTTATAAGCATGGAAAGGCTGTACAACACAGCACATAAAAGCAAGATGGTTTCTGTCAAGAGGATGTAAGTTCAAATCCTATTTGATTATCATCTCATCTATGTAGCCAACTAATCGCTAGTTGCTTAATCTGTATAGTGTACATGTTTGCACATGCCTCATTGGAGTAACAAAAAAGAATAAATATGATGAGTAAAGTATTATGTATGGTGTCCATCATGTAGGAAAGTTTTCATGAATGGTTGCCATTGATATTATAAACATATAGGCCATAGATTTATTTAGAATGCTCAAGTTAATGATGTTTTAATATCTACAGTTCAGAGTAGTCAGAGATGCCTCTTCTCCAACTTCTACTACTGACCTTGAATCAGGGAGCCCAAGTATATATTGTTTGCCACATCTTTTTCTAATTTTTTAAAAATGAAATGAACATCTGTAGCTACAATATCTAGAAACTATTGTTAGCTACTAATTTCATTTTTAACAACTTCTATTCCTTTTGAGACAGGTCTCTCCTGCAGCCACGGCTGGCCTTTAACTCCTGATCCTTCACCTGCTAAGTCCTGGAGTTGCAGGTGTTGGTAGCCAAATGGGAAATCTTAAACATAGACCTCAGTTAAAACCTTTCATTTTTGTTTATAACTATTTTACTTACTTATTATATATATATATCAATCATATGGGTCTCAGCTCACAATCAGAGGCTTCAATAAGAAAAAAAAAAAACCCAGCTCTCAAACTGTTTTCAAGAAGAAAGGTAGCATAGAAGTCCGAAGACACTAAAATATTCTGACTGATCCTTTGGCCACAATGGAAAGCTAGCTGGTACAGTTAAGAAGCGGAAAGCTATTCAGGTAACTGAGAAAAGAAAAAGCCAGCAGCTGTAACCCCCCAGCTGCAGACGGAAGAAAGAAACATCGCAGAAGAGGCATCTCCAACTTCTCCGTACTGTAGTTTTTGTGAATGACCATTGTCACGTCTCTGGTATGGGACCACATTAAAAAGAAAGGAGAGATCATCACCGTGACCACACCGCAAGCCTCAGGAAAGCCATTGTCTGTTTCTTGTTGGAGGCACATTGTTCAGTGTTTTACCGAGGAAAATATCCCTTGGCATTTCGGGGGCCGAGCTGCATCTCTGAGGCTCACTGTGCTTACAGTTGTCTGTGTATGAATCACATGGTTATCAGCTCAACTTTCAAAAGATGGGACCTCCCTGGACATCTGCTTTAAGTGATTAGCATCTAGAATCTGTGCATAGAAGTTTCTTAAAGTAAAAAATTATGATGGATGCATTTAACATTAGCAAATTTCATATGGTGGGAAAAGACAATGTTTAGAAAATGTAGATAGGATTTCATCTCAGATCTCTCCATACCCTTCTCCCCCAACTCCTAAGACAGATATCCTCATCCTGTCCCGATAGCCTCAGATACCCTCCATGGCCAAGGATGACCGTGAACTTCTTACTCTCTGTCAATACCTTCTGACTGCTAGGTTTACAGGTGTGTACCACTGTGCTTGGTCTCTGCAGAGTTGGGGACAGAAGCCAGAGTTTTGTACATAGTAGGCAAATGCTCCACAAACTGACTTATGTCTTCAGCCCATAAGTCAAATTAAATTTTATCAGAAGATAATGTAGCATTTTGAATGAAAAGTAACTTCTTTCGAATCTAGTTAATATATTTATATCTAATTAAAATATTTTATTTCTTGGTATATAAGTGTTTTGACTGTATGTGCATGTGTGTTCCATTTATTTGCCTGGTGCCCACAGAGACCAGTAGAAGGCATCAAATAGCCTGAAACTGGAGTTACAAATGGTTGTGAGCTGCCATGGAACACTGGGGAAACGAACCCAGGTTCTCTGCAGGAATAGCAGTGCTATTAGCTGCTGAGCCAAAAAAATGTATTGGACAGGGTTTTGCACCTCTGGCTGATTGGGATCTTGCTATGATTCCTAGACAGGCCTCAAACTCAATTTAATCTTTTTGATTTATCCTCCCAAGAGCTGGATGTGCAGTCATGAGCCACTGTAACACATGCCCTCTGTCTCTTCCTTTTTTTCTTCCTCTTTCTCTTTCTGTCTTTGTCTCTCTGTCTCTGACTGTCTGTCTATCTGTCTGTTTGACTTTCCCTCTGTGTGTAATAACTACCAAGATGATAAAAATAATCAAAGACGTTAATGTATACTTTTCCCCCCCAGGTGACCATAAAGGAGAATTGCTTTACCATGACACTTGTGATACAAATGACTCAGTGGTTTCAAGCTGCCCAAGTGTGTAGTGTATAGACAAAAGGTCTCTGTAGGTCTATAAGGCAGGTATAAGAGACAAGAACTTCTCCCAAGAGCTCCTTCAGAGAGGGGTCATCTATCCCTGATGAGAGAGACCAGAATGGCAGTTCAAATTCCATTGCCCAGTGAGTCTCCTGAGACTTCAGATGGGGAGTTGTTTCTGACTGTGGGTGTTGAGTTACAGACTTTACCTACAACTAACATGGCTGGGTTCTAGCCCCTTTCATATGACGTCCTCCTTGAATGAGGGACATTCAAGTGACAAGGGACATTCAAGTGACAAGGCTTTCCATGGCTAGCTGAACTTCTACCAGTCCCCTGAGTTATTCCAAAGCCACACATTACTTCCTTGGTAGAGAAAGAAAGCAGCAGCCTTACCTTTAACTCTTACGGTCTTTTACAGAGGAGGGACTAGATTTTGTAAAAACCAAACAATGACAACAACAAACAAACAAAAACCAAACACACACACACACACACACACACAAACTCAAACACTCACGTTAGATTTAACTAGATTAAAGGTAGTTATGAGTTTAGAGACACAAGAGAGTTGGTTTCAGTAAAGCCCAACAGAGAGTGGATGTTACTTAGTTACCACATGCTTAGTCGTTACTGCAGTCCTTTATTAATTAGAAAGTATCCCCAGAGATGCTGTGCACCATAAAGAGGCATAATTCAGCATTCATCCACAGTCTCTCTTTAAAGGGAATAGAATAATAAGATTTTTGTCTTTAAGTTCCTCCAGCAGTTTATACTAAAACTCTTTTAACATCAAATTGATTTTTTATATTGATTTTTTTTTTAAACAGCCAAGAAAGAAATATGGTTCACAGTTGGGATTATGCTAAAATAAATCAGTAATTTAAACACATTGTTTTTTGTTTGTTTGTTTGTTTTAACAAAGCCTGATTAGTGCCTGGTTTAACTTTTGCTCCTGAAGTGCATGTGTGCATTTAATGTATTGATGACTCTTTTAATCTTGTAAGAACCACATCCAGCAATGAATCAAATTCTTCGAGTGAATAATTTAGTCCTGACGCCGACCTCAGAGGGGGAATATTGTGGTCATGCTGTCTGAACAGTGTGGTAGCTATGGCTACCTATATAATTCTTCCCAATGGAAAAAAAAAAAAAGTAACAATGACATTAAATTTAATCAGGTTTCCCTTTTCTGTGGTTCCCACTGGGATGAGCCACTAGTGTCTTGCCTTAAATATTCAAAGGCCTTCCTGAGTAGTTTGCATGTGTTCACGTACTGGGACAATGTCCTGCTACTGCAGAACAATAGATCTGTCACACAGTGTCCTTGCAACTGGGTGCAAGACTAGCTAGCACTGCTGAACACAAGGCTTAAGGGCTGGGCTTTAATCCAGGGAACATCTTAACTTTCAACAAACATCAGTAAGGAAATGGACACAGGCATTTAGTGTCCTGGGGTAAAGAGCTGTGTCGCTAAATGAGCTACCCAGCTTTCCAGCCTCACTGCACAGAGGTGGAGGGCCTGTAACAGAAGCTCTCATAGCTGAAAAATCATTGAAAAACAAAGTAAGCAAATATTTGGGAACAGAACTCACATCTATGACCCTGTACTTCTGCAGAACACTATAGAAAGCAGAGATCACTTCCTTGTAAGTTATAAACAGAATTACATATTTTATATAAAATATAAAAATACTTTACAACCATTGTCTATTGTGGGAGGATTATAAGATGAATGCTAATTTTTAAAGAATGAAAAACACCAAGAGGATCACACTACAGTCTTATGTGAATGTCCATATCGGGTGACATTCATCTAAAATATCCCTGTTGCTCACAACTTTGGTACTTGGAAAAACAGAAGAAAGGAATATGCAAATTAAGTTCTATCTTCTACCCCCCCCCCCAGGAGCATAAAACCAATCAACCATTAGAAAGAAACCAGTAAACACAGTTCTATATTTCTAGGAAAAAATTACGAATTGTACTTGGCACTTTGTGCTATGCAGACAGAGTAAGCCCATCTCGGGATATGTTTAATACTAAAACCTGGCCAGGGAAGTTTTGAATAGTGTTAATATATTTGGGAATCATATTGTATAACTAAATACAGTATTTAAATGTTAGTTATAATGTAATAAGATCCTTAAGTATTTTCTATAAATATATATGTAACAAAATATGTAATGGAGGTAGAAACAGAATGTGTGGGTAAAATCAAATGCTTCTTTGTTTCTTTTTTGTTTCTTATCTCTTTTGCTGAATCAGGCTCTATGTCTCAATAAATAGGCACATTTAATTTCTACTAATATCAGTTTGAAGACACGAGAGGTGTTAGTTCATTGCAGATTCTCTTACAACGTTATGTTTTAATTCACAAGATAGGTGTTTGAAGACAGACAGCTTGAAATTGTTTCAGAAATTGTCAAGATCATAATCAAAGAAGTAAGTGTCTCATGAATGGAACAGAAAATCTTTTGCTAATGACATCTCAGTGACCTCAGAGTCATGGAGGAGTTCAAGGTCAACCAGTGAGATGCTCACAGTGGTCAACTATTTTTGACTGACTGACACTTGTTTTTTAACCTTTGAAAATGTGATTTCATGTTTATCAAACTTTGACATAGGGCATTGTTTGTAATATAAAAATGGGGTCCCTGTGCTATGGCTTTCCAACATAAACTTGGCACACAATATATTGGCATCCTCTTTAGGACAGATCAGTGTCAAAAGTCAGGAGGTCAGGAACAAACAGTCTTACTGAATAGATTTCAGTCAGAGAAGGCAGGTTGCCCAGGAGAAATGCCCTTCCAGAGAGCCTCATTTGTGGACTCTAGGCAGAGCCTCTCAGGTCTTTCCACATTTCTTATTGTTTGCTGGCAGGATGTTGTAGCGAACCAGTAACTCATTCAAGTATACAGGGGGTGACATAAAGTCATTATTTAGTGGTGAATGGAAGGAGCCCAGTGAGTTTCAGCAAACCTAGAAAAGGATTAGTAGGAAAAATTTGTCCTTTTATTGTGTTTCTTTTTTTCTTTTTATGTTTTGAGACAGAATCTCATTTTGTAGTCCTGGCTAGCCTATAACTTCCTGTGTAGACCAGGCTGGCCTCATATTCATGGAGGTCTTCCTTGTACCAGCATACCTAGTTGTTTAATTTTTGTTCAGTTGTTTGATTTAGTTTGAACATTTTCTCAAGAAGCTCAGCTGGCTTTGAACTCCTGATTATCTTGTTTCCATTTCCCAAGTGTTAACATTGCAGGCATGTGCCACCTGCACTGCATGGCAAACGTTTGTCTTTATGTACTTTTGAGCCTCCTTCTGATTATTCTTGACTCTTGGTGCATTTTGAACATAGGAGACAGCTGATAAACATTTAGTGTACAATCTAGTCCACGGTGTCTGCAACTGTCTTGAAATTTCTGATTTTAGTCTTAAGATCACTGGCTGCAGACCCTATAGATTTTGCTTTTCCATCCTTCAGATGATAGAAACCACAGTCTTATTACTTGTCTGGCTCATTACTGGATTTAATTGCATAGAATCCTTGACTATCTAGTATCTAGGAAGTTACCACTAAAAACTTGGAATGTTACTCCACATACTTACAGTGTCTGTGCACTAGGTTTGGTCTTTCTTTGCTACATCTTTTTATTTTTTTTAAAAGATTTATTTATTTATTTATTTATTTATTTATTTATTTATTTATTTATTTATTTAATGTATGTGAGTACACTGTTGCTGTCTTTAGACACACCAGAAGATGGCATTGGATCCTATGAGAGATGGTTGTGAATCATGTGGTTGCTGGGAATTGAACTCAGGAACTCTGGAAGAACAGTCATGCTCTTAACCACTGAGCCATCTTTCCAGCCCCTCTCTGCTACATCTTATACTGCAAAGAAATCATTTTAAAATCGTATCCTTTTGAGAAAGCAAGCTTTTGAAAAAGATACCCTTACATAAACCATGCTCTCTAGACCACAATATGATCAAAAGTCTAAGGATAATATATTGTCCGTTCTGGTGGTTACACATTTATCCCAGAATATTTAGAGCCCAACCATTTTTTCTTGATTATAAAGGATCTAGATGATGTCTCATTCTAGAGTGTGCTGTTACTGTTGTCCTGAACCTTTCAATTAGACTGCAGATGTCACGAGCATTTATTCTTTCCTGTCCTAGCATGTATCTTGAAAAACAAGGGCATTCTCTTACAAAATCTCAAGACTGCTTTTTTTTTTTTTAAGTGTCATTTATTTAATGTATATGAGTACAATGTTGCTGTCTTCAGACACACCAGAAGAGGGCATCAGATTCCATTACAGATGGTTGTGAACCACCATGTAGTTGTTGGGACTTGAACTCAGGACCTCTGGAAGAGCAGTCAGTGTTCTTAACCACTGAGCCATCTCTCTAGCCCCTCAACATTGCTTTATCAATCATTTAGTGTTTATATAACAATGGGCTCAAATGTATAGTCTAGGTTAAGTTTTTCAATTGACTTCCAAATGACCTTATAGAGCTTTATGGTTCCCTGGTGTGCCTTCTCTCTCTGTTCTTCTCTCATATGCCCCACTTCCTTTCCTCACTTCCTTAGTGTCTTTAAATAAATTCAGGATCTACTCAAGGATTATACATTGCATACATTTATTATTAGCTTATTTTAAAATTCTATTAGTTTATTTTGTATGTGCATGTGTGGGTGCACCTGTACCGTGGTATATGTGTGGAGACAGAGGACAACTTGCAGGAATGGGCTCTTTCCTTCAGTCACATGGGCACTGGGATGGGATTCAGATCATCAGTCTCAGTGGTAAGTGTCTTTACCCTTGTAGTAATCTTCCTTGTGCTCATTAGATTAAAAAAGAAATGTCTAATTTTCTTTAATCTAGAACAGTCCAGTCCTCAGTGTTCTATTTTATTAAAAACATTTTTTTTGGTTGATAAATCCTTCTTACTCAGGGATAATACTTTGGCTTTTTTATTCTTCCCCTGATATCTCTATTTGTTATTTATTTTTGCTGTTTAGAAACTTGAAACAAAATTTTGTTATAGAGGGGTTGTCACATAATTGGACACTTCTTTATTTTGCACACAATTGTTCTTCTCTACATGGAGAGCTGCTTCTGAGGTTCTCATCTGGTGACGACAGGCACCACAATCCTGATTGTGACAGAATAGCAGTAGAAATGCCTTAGTGATTTACATTGAAAGTAGGACACTGAGGTATGGTTCTTGTCCCTAGAATCAGGAATGTACAAATTCACTTATTCAAAACACAAAATAAAATTTCTATAGGTATGAGCAATGACAGCAATAAGCCATTAGATATTGTCAAGTGAAACCAGTAAATGATGCATGAACCAGTCTTTCCTTCAGGGATTTTTTCCAACTGAATTCTCTGAAGTGAGGAACCCGACTTTAACTTCCTGCCACAGTCACTAGGAATGACAAAGCACTGTTCTGAGAAGTGCACTCCACCTCCCATTGTGCCTATCCCAAGTTCTGCCTCCTTAGAAGTTCCTGTCGCAGGAGCTGGAGTGATAGTTCAGTGGTTAAGTGCACTGACTGCATTTCCAGAGGTCCTGAGTTCAATTCCCACCAACCACATGGTGGCTCACAGCCATCTGTAATGGGATGTGATACCCTCTTCTGGTGTGTCTGAAGACATAAATCTTTATTTTTAAAGAAATTTCTGTCACTACTGGCTCTGCTATAGTTAAACCCACCTCACAGTAGCCAGTGAAGCAGTTCTGACTGCCTCTGTTGAGTCAATAATTCCCTTTCCTACCATGCTCACAACATTTCCAAGTATAACATCATAACCAGTTCTGAGAAACTCTACAGAATTTTCTTAATCATCAAAGAGCCACCAATACCTGGATTCTTCACACCAGGCACTGCAACATCTGCCCACCAATTTTCTGGTCTTCATTAGCAGGATGTCAAAGCAGAGTGCAGCCCTTTCCTAAAGCTGCTAATGGAGTGTTGAGGGCATCTGGAACTCTTTCTCCTCATTCAGGTCAATGTCACCCGTCCCTTCAGCCTTCAGCTCAGTTATTTCAGTTGTTCAGTCAATTTTCCCTTTTCATATTCACCATGTGGCGTCACTGCTCAAGGATTTCTTTAATATGTTTATTTCAACTTGAGCGTTGCCACCTTTTTCCTTCAGAAGCATGGTATCTTTTATGGCAACGATCTCTCTAGCTTTCCTGAAGTCATGAGCTTGAAAATCTCCAAGATTTAGCTTCAACTCTTGGGCTAGAGAGATGGCTCAGTGGTTAAGAGCACTGACTGTTCTTTTAGAGGTCTTGAGCTCAATTCCCAGCACCCACATGGTGGCTCACAGCCATCTGCTATGGGATCTGATGTGTGTCTGATCTTCTGGTGTATCTGAAGACAGCTACAGTGTACTCATATATATAAAATAAATAAATAAATCTTTAGATTCAACTCTTCAAATACCGAACCACCAGTAGTAGGAATAGTCATATCTTTAAGCTGTTTCTAATGTCCCTAAACCCTGGTGCTTTGACTACTGCAACCTGAAGACCAACTTTTATCCTGTTCAAAACCAATGTACTTAGACCTTCTTCATAAACATTTTCAGTGATTATGACTAAGGGTCTTCCAATGAACTCTGGCAATTTCTACAGTAGGTATAATGGAAAAAACACTTGAAAATTTCTTTTCATTCAACTGAGGATAGGCATCTTAGGACTCACATTTTTGACATTAGTAAAATGTAGGGAAATATGTTCTCTGTGGTGGTTTGAATAAGAATGATCCCATAGGCTTATACGTTTGAATGCTTAGTCACCAGTTGGTGGCACTACTTGAGAAGGATTCAGAGGTGTGGCCTTGGTGGAAGTGTGTCACTGGGGGTGCACTTTGAGTGTCAAAGCTGTGTGTAAAATTGGATGTAGAATTCTTATATACTTCTCCAGCACCATGTATGCCTGAATGCACCAAACTCCTTGGCATGACAATAATGGATGAAGCCTCGGAAATGGAAAGATTGTCCCCATTAGATGCTTGCTTTTATAAGAGTTTCTGTGGTCATGGTATTTCTTCACAGCAATAGAGCAATGACCAAGATATCCTCTGTAAAACTTCACGTCTTCAATAACTTATAATTTATCACTCTGTGTTTTTTCATTCTTCATCACAACCCTTTTCACTGCAACAGAAATTAAGTTTCTGTTTCTTGATCTCCTTTTGCAGAGATTGTAACAATCGTAACAATGTCTCCATGGGCTATCACAGGTGTAGATTGCTTTTCAAGTTCAGCAAACACAGCAGCATGGCATATCTTCTGACTCACACTGCTGTGTTAGCTGCTTTGCTGGTCTTCTCAGAACATTCTTTGCAGTGGAGCACACTACATCAGGGGCGGTGGTATGCCAGGCCTAGCCTTTTCACTTGTGTTATTGGGAACAAATATCTTCTTATCTTGTGTGTGTGTTGTGTTATCTTGAACAAATTTGGCGCTGATATTTTTGTGTTTCTCCTTTAAATCAATTGACTTTCAAACAGACCCACGATCTTTTTTTTGTTTGTTTTTTACTTTGGGAGTTCACTAGCTCTATTCATAACCACTGTTTTCCCCCTTGACACTGTTGTAAAGGCTACAGAATCATCTAAGAGGTTTATGCCTTGAAGCATAAGGGCTCAGAGATCTACACCAAGTTTTACAGCTTTGTCTTGAGCCCAAGTGAGGTAAGGAGACACTGGTCTTATCTGGTGCATGCAATGAGGCAAGCCAGTATTTGCTTTCTTTGACATAAGGTATTATGTAGGCTAGTCTGCTCTAGGGGTGTTTACATAATGGGGGCTGACTCTGAATTCCTGATCCTTCTTCATTCATGTCCTTGTTGCTGGAAGTGACAGGTGTGTGAGACAACCTTTAGTTTCTTTGCTCCTTGTTTTAAAAACCTGACTCTAGACTTCGCCAGATTATTACCTTTCTGGTAAGCTTCTGCTAAGGTTAATCAAAGTCACTTTTTGTCTTGAAGCCAGGGATACTGGAAAATTCTGTAAAATAATAACTTCTTTTTTGAAATAGGGTTTCTATGTGTAGTTCTAGTTGAACTGGAACTCACTTTGTAGACCAGGCTGACCTCAAACTCAAAGATCTACCTGTCTCCCAAGCTCTGGGACTAAGGGTGTATTCCACCACATCCAACTATAAAACAATAACTTATTTGTGTTCTAAAAAATTAGTGCTGGTTCCTGAATACATTTTTACTGATGAAAGTAGAAAAATATTAAAGTTTACATAAGTTGAGGTTACATGAGTTAAAGGCTACATAAGTTGAAGAAGCTAAAGTTTTAGTGATTAGGTGCAGTTTAAAGAGCAAGATATTAAATTTTAGCAACTGGAGCAGAAGAGATGGCTTAGTCTGTAAAAGTATTTGCTGCCAAGCCTTATGACCTGAGTGGAATTTCAGGGACGAACAAGGTGGGCGGAGAGAGCCGACTCCCACACGTAGTTCTCTGACCTCCAAATACACGCTGTGGCACATACCTCCCCACCCTCTTCTCTTTCAGTAAGTAAATGATAAATAAATAAGTAAATCTAATTAATAAAAATTTAAAAATCAACCCAAGTTGTGGATAAAACTCTGTACTAAGGAGAAAAGAATGATGTCCCATGAAAATAGCTGGTACATTGGTATTAGACAGATATTGGCCTCATAAAAGAAGTTTGGGTATGTTCCTTCTGTTCATTCTACGTTGATTTTTGGAAATAGTTTAAAGATTGTTCTTTTAATTGTTTAAAAAGTTTAAGGATTGGCTATAAATTTTCTTTGAAAGTCTGGTCAAATTCTACTGTGAATCCATCTGGCCATGGACTGATTATACGTAGATAGATTTTTATTACTATTTCAATATAATTTGTTATGGGTCTGTTTAACTTTTAGTTAAACTTTTAAGTTTAATTTTGGTGGTTTGGCAGAATTTAGAAATTTGTCCATTTCTTTCAGGTTTTCCAGCTTAATGGAATACCGATTTTAAAAAATACTATTCTGAATTTTTTTTAGAACAGCAGTGTGTGCTGTAGTAATTCCCTGTTCATTTCTGATTCTGTTAACTTGGATCCTCTCTTTCTGACTTTTGGTTAGTTAGGCCAAGGGTCTGTCAGTTTTGTTTATCTTCTCATATAAGCAGTGCTTAGATCCATTGATTTTTGTGTTGTTTTCGTTGTTTTTATTTTATTGATTTCTGCTCTCATTTTTATTGTTTCTGGACTTTGACTAGGTTTGTGTTTGGTTTGTTTTTGTTTTTCCAAATTGTCCAATTGTATTGTTAGGCCATTTATTTGTTGTCCATATGGCTGTTTAATGTAGGCAGTTAGCATTATACCATTCCCTCAAAGCCTGTGTGTCCCAGAGGCTTTATTTTGTTGTGTTTTCATTTTTACTTAGTTCTAGAAAATTTTTATTTCTTTCTTGACTTCAGTGACCCATTCATCCTTTAGTAATGAGTTGTTTAATCTCTGTGAGTTTGAGTGTTTATTGGACACTTGTTTAAGTTTTACTGCAGAATGGTCAGATTGGATACAAGAATTGCTAATTTTTTTTTAATCTGTAAAAATTTGTTTGGTGTCCCTGGATGTGGCCTAATTTAGAAAACTTTCCTTGTGCTATTATGTAGATTGTGTTCTCTCTCTCTTTCTCTCTCTCTCTCTCTCTCTCTCTCTCTCTCTCTCTCTCTCCCCCTCCCTCCCTCCCCCCCTCTGTGTTTTGGTGGAATATTCTGTAGATATGTTAAGTCCATTTGATGTATGATGTCAGTCAATTCTGATGTTTCTCTGTTTATTTTTTTTTCGAATGACCCATGTAATAGAGAAAGTGGGGTATTGAAATCACTTAATATTGATGTTAATTTGTATATTCAAATCCAGGAGTATATTTTAAAAATGAAATCTGGCACCCCAAAGTTTAGTGCATGTAGGTTTAGGATGGTAATGACTTCTTTGGAGTCCCTTTGTCCATTTTTTACTCTAATATGGTGCCTATCTTTAAAACTAAGATAAGTTTCTTATAGACAACAGATAGATGGATTTGGATTCTTGATCTATTCATTTAGCCTGTATCTTTTGAATGGAGAATTGAGCCAATTGATAGTTAAAGCTATTATTGAAATATGTGTGTTAATTGTGGTCATTATGTTGTTGAATTTTGTTGTTGTTTGTGCTTTCAGTGGTGCTTTGTGTTTTAATAATGATGGGTTTGTGTTTCTTTCCACAGTCTCTCTGTTATGCTCAGTCTTGCTTCAGCTGGAAATAATGCTTCCTGTGTTGTCTAAAGTTTAGTTTAGATACCCACTACTTAGGCAGCTTGTACTGCAAACTTTTTCTTTCTTTTTCAATTGTGGCAGATGGATTTGCTGTCTATATTAGTCTAGGCTGGTCATTATGCTCTTTTAGGATTTAAAACGCATGTCTCCGGGTTCTTCTGATGAGAAGTCAGTTGCTACTCTCATGGATTTTCCTTTGTCTGTGACTTTGTATGTGTTTTTCTCCCTCTTCCACATTTCAGTACACTTTGGGTTTTTTTTTTTTTTTTTTCTGTATTCTTACTGTATTAACTATGGCATACTGTAGAGACTTTCTGGCCTTGTCTATTTGTTGTTATATCTGCATGGGTGTGTCTTTCCTTTGTTTAGGGAAGTTTTCCTATGATCTTACTGAAGATCTGGTCTATGGCAGTGAATTGGGATTCTCTCTTCTCATCTGTGCCTATAATTGGAAGGTTTGGTCTTTTTTTTTATGGCATTCCACATTTGCTGAATATTGATGTCTTTGTTTTGATAGTCCTTGCATGTTTGGCCCAGATCCTCTCCCATAGCTTCGCGCCCCGATATTCTATCTTCTGCTTGATTGTTTCTACTTGTAAAGCTTTCCTTTGGATTTTGTAGCTAAGTTATTGGGTTTCTCGGTTCCATATTCATTTTAGCTTGAGTCCTCTTCAGTGTTTCTATCTCCTTACTGAACTCCCTTCTCAAGTCCTGGTCCCTCAGCTTTATGTGTGTGGTTTCTTGGACACTACTCAGCTGTTTGCTCATCTTAAGTCTTTCTCCTTAATTTTATTGAGTTGTTTCTTTGACTCTTCTTTAAACTCTTTGAATTATTTGATGAAGTTTATGATTGTACTTTTAATTTCTTTGTCCTGGGATTCATCTAGGTAATTTTCATTGGTAAATACTTCTATGGACTGGTAGGTTTTGGAGATAAGCTTGATCCTTCATATTGTTGGTATTTTTTTGTGAAAAGGTGTGTGGACTTACTTTGTTAGTACTCAGTCTAATGTTGACTGGTCATGTTGGGGAAGAAGAGAGGATGGGAAGGCTTGTTGGGCCTAGAGGTTGGAAACAGCTTGGGTGGGAGGTGGACAGAGGGGACTCAGCTGATATACAGGTTGTGCCTTCTGGTCCATGCCTGAAGTACAGAGGTAGATCTGGTTGAGTGGCAAATTTTGATGTGGCATGGGAGGGTCTTGTAGATTGAGGGATGAGTAGGAGGTACCTGGCAGAAGCTAGATATGGGTTGAGGTGCAGGTCGGGGAGGCCACACTAACCTGCTGCACTAGATATAGGACCTGGCCTGGATCTAGCAAGCTGGAGAACAGGCATGGGTGGGAAGTTATGGAGATTAACTGAACTGGACCCTGGAGAAGGAAGGAGGAGGTCCATGGTGAGAAGGGCAGATGCTGTGCAGAAGGCGCCTGTGGGTAGCACAGGTCTAGACTACACCCTGGGGAAGGAAGTTTATTCACTTTTGTGTATGTGCGTGGATGTGTAAATGGGAATGGCAGCCAGCTTTGAAAACTCAGTCTTCTATCTATCATGTGGGCTCTGGGGATTGAGCTGAGGTCATCTGTCCTGGTGACAAATGCCCTTACACACTGAGCCCTCTTATCAGTCCTGAAAGCCTTCAAGATTTGTAGAAGAAAACTAAAACATTTGGAAAAAAATGTGTACTGCAGGCGATAATAGCAGACTAAACTCGGCCATTTCATAAAAACCACTTGACAGCCCTAAGAAGCTGGACAATCCATAGTCACAAGAAACACGAAGAAAATGACACTTAGGCGCAGTGTACTCAAGATGCTCAAAACCCATGATAAGAGGAAAACTTGGAAACCAGCCACAACAACACATTCAACAATGATGGCACATTCTTTTCAAAACTCAATGCAGGTAAGACTGCAACAAGGTGACATCATGAAGGTAGATAAAGAAAGAACAAAATTAGAATTCTATACCTAGTAAGAACGTATTTCCAAAATCGAAGAGAGGTTGGAGAGCTAGTTAGAGAGAAAAGTCATTCTTGAAGAATATTTGCTGCTCAATGTAGTGGTGCATTCCTTTAATACCAATGCTCAGAACAGAGAGGCAGATAGATGATCTTCCTGATCTTGAGGCCAGCCTGGTCTACACAGTAAGTTCATCTAGAGCTATGTAGTGAGACTTGGTCTTAAAAAACAAAGATCATCATCACCACCACCAGCAGCAACAGCAGTCACAGCAGCAGCAGCAGTGGTAGCAACAACAACAACAACAAAAACAATAATGAAAGAACACTTACTGTTCATGCAGAGGACCTGGGTTCTGAACCCAGGGTTCACAGTGCACATGCACCTGAAACTCCAGTTTTGGGGGATCTGCTGCTCCCTTCTGGCCTCTCTGGGTACCAGGCATATTCATTGTATACATAATAGTCTTTCTAGTTGTGTGTGTGTGTGTGTGTGTGTGTGTGTGTGTGTGTGAGAGAGAGAGAGAGAGAGAGAGAGAGAGAGAGAGAGAGAGAGAGAGTGGGAGGGAGAGAGAGAACATGGAATTGGGATAGCGAGGGGTGGGGAGGATCTGGAAGACACTGGGAGAGGGGAAAACATGACCAAAATATATTGTATGAAAATATTTAAATAAAATAATTAAAATTAGAAAAGACATACACAAACAAAATACATTTTTAAAACAATGAAAAAAGAGATGTACAAATTAGAAGAATTATTCCCAGATCTCAGGATAGGAAACTCCATGTTGTATGGAAATGATACCACAGAAGAAGTAGATCCTGAGAGGAAAAATGTCAGCTCAGGACCCCAAGACCAAGTTCTCAGCAAAAAAGAGATTTATTTGCACCAGAGGGACCGAAGGCAGGCAGGGATAAGGGACAAAGACAGAAGACAGAGGAAGGAGAAGGGACCAAAGGAGAGGGAGCAAGAAGGCCAAGGGCAGGCATGAGAGGTATTTGTCCCAGGGGGACATGGGTCAAAGGACTGTCTCTGGATAGAGAAGAGAAAGACATGACATACAGGAAAAATGGCAGTTTATAAAGTTACAAGGGGAACCTCTGTGTTAGGATGAGGTGTTTAATTTTAATTGGGATGTTAATTTGGTGAACCAAAGGGAGCTTTTGATTGTTGGACTTCGATACTTTGATAGCTGGACCTTGGTAGTCAGCTTCAGGAGGAGACATTGGCCAAATTGGGGTTAACTTCAAGGATGTAACCTAAAGGTCTTTAGCAAGGCAGAGGGAACTGGGGAGGAGGTTAGGGCCTATGAGAGTCATGCTTGCCCTACTCAAGCTGGCCAGAGTCCCTTCAGGTCCTAGAAATGAAGTGCCCAATGTACGGATAATATGCAATCTACTGTTGCTACATAAAGCTTTGAAAAGGTAATTGGCTAATCAGGAAATAGCAATGTTTGTGGGAGTTTACTTACATGGAGGACAGAAAAATGTCAGAGGAGAAGACATGAGCCCCAGAACTATGAGTAAATTGGCACCATCATTGTTAAAGGCTGAAAGCTGACTGTGGAACATTAAAGGTGACAGCTCTAAGCCACTGCATCACACCAAAACAAGCTCCTACCACCGAGAGAGATGGGACAGCAAAATAGCCTGAAAGCAGTCAGAGATAAAGGAAAAGAGCACCGGGAGTAGACAGGACAAATAGAAAAGCCAAGATGGATTGATGGCTTAAATCAGTCCTACTAATAACTGTGGTAGTTTTAATGGCTCAAGATATAAAGTCCAGGCAGTTGGCAGGGATGCTAAGATATGTATTAATTGACTTTCTTATTATTGGATGAGTTTTCTTCTCTCTCTCTCTCTCTCTCTCTCTCTCTCTCTCTCTCTCTCTCTCTCTCTCTCTCTCTCTCTTCTTCCCATTTCCTCTCTTTTAGTACTGAAGATCAAACTCAGGACCCACGAATGGAAGGCAAGTGTTCTATGCATTGAGTTTCATGTCCAAGCCTCCCTCTCCTTTTGTGTTTATTTTATTTTGAGACAATATCTTCCTAAGCTTTTCAAGCTAGCCTTCAATTCGCTCTGTTATCCCAGGTAGTCTTCGAACTTGTGATATCTTGTCTCAGGTTTCCTGGCAGCTTGGAAAATATTGTAAGGCTTGTCATTCCATGCCTTAATGTTCTGGAAGTTCTTGATCATTACGTGTTGCTTACGTATGTGAAGAATTCTGAGATGTAGCCATGAAGTCTTTGTGATATACTACTATTATCTTTTATTTGTATTTGTTTGCATGTGTGTGTATTCAGTGAGTGTATGCCACTTGTGTGTACCTAGGGAAGCCAGAAGAGGGCTTCATATGTCCTTGAGCAGGAATTACCAGTGGTGCTGCAAACTGAGCTCCAGTCCTCTGCAAGAGCAGTGCATGTTTTTAACCACTGAGCCACTAGTATTATTTTAACAAGCGTATTTTTTCCAGTAAAAGTCACTGGATTACTAAAGAGGTTGTCACTCTTTGCTGTTTTGATACTGACAAGTAGGATTCCTTTCTATAAAACACAAATAGCATCAAAATACTGCTTCATAGAAAGAATAATTGTACAGTATTTTTTAGCCTTAAAGTTTTATTTATTGATGACAACTGCACTTTAAAAATTTGGTGTGAAAGCATTTTACATGTGAGAATTATAGTTTTAGTAGTTCACAGCTGTTTTATTATTTGTCTACCTACCGTTTTCAAGGTCTGGGGACCAGTTCACTGTCAGACATTCTGACCTCATACACCATCTAACCAACCATACTATTAAAAAAAAAAAAAAAATCTCTGGCTTTCATTTGTTGTGTTGCAAATCTTCAGGCATCATGCTTTAAATTTTTGACTAGCAAGTGCAAAATCTAATTCAGGTTACAGTGGAAGTTATGTGCCCAGTTCCCGGCCTTTGACTTCTAATTTAGTGGCACAGTAGGTGTAAATTAATATATCACAGCAGAGCTTTGCTGTGAGTGTAACTGCACTGTGTCTGTAGCTGCTTTGCAGAGGGAAAATTCTCTCTCAAAGAGCCACCACTTTGTGCTTGTGTCTAAAGTGTAAAGATTCCTTCTCGGCTGCCGCGGGTGCTTCACTTCCAGTTTCTTTGTAGAGCTTTTAAGAGAGGTCTGACATTCAGTTTCAGGTAAGAAATCATTGATTGACTTATTTTTACATTGCTCATGATTAGGTAACTTTCATTACTGAGGTTTGAAGATTCATATTTTGGGAAGATACTGGCCGAAGCTCTGATAAATATCTTGAAGTTAATTTAAGGGACAAGAGGAGGTGCTAAAATGTTCTTGATTCTGTATTTAGAAAAAAAAAAAAGAATAAAAATGGAAATCAATGGCTATCATTAAAAGCAACAGCAACTGATTTTCTAAAACATGTCTTTAATGACTGCATCTATGTGTGTGTCACCCAAGTTGTTCTAACAAGTCACCCCAAAGTCTGAAAATTAGAGTTTACAGCCATCTTGTCCATGCCAGCATGATGACAAAAGTCCAGTTTGTTCTAGATTCCATAATTAATGCCCAAGATGTTTGTTATAGCCCAGGGTTGACACCTCAGATATTTAGTACTTAAATATCAACTAGTCAACAAAGGAAACATTTCTGGTAGGCAGGATAGCAGGAGCAGACTCGTGATTAAGCTGTGGGACAGCAGAACTGAAGGAGAAAGAAGACTTGCATTTCTTTGCATATCCTTCTCGGCAAGGTTGTGCTAGAAGAATCATCGCAACACACTATTCATGGACACACTAATTGGTGTAAATTTACATATGGAGTGACTTGGTAATACCTTTCAAGAATTAACTTGCACATGCCTTTGGCTGAGCTATGCCAATGTTGCAGTTTTATCTGACATGAGCTAACGGTCATGAAAGTATATGCACAGATGTTGACTTCAGCAAGTTACAATGTGAAAGCCAGAAGCAACTTATTCCCGCATCAATAGAGAATTGCTAAAAAGTATGGTACAGTCATGCATGTGATAACCACACTGTTTCAAAGATTAAAATCCAGCTTTCTGTGGCAGCTGAAGTTTTCCACCCTGTATATTTTAAGGGTGGACTGATGACTCAGTTGTAAGCACAGTATGTTTTCATATGACAAAATAAATTTCTATGAGTGTGTCTGTATGTCCATGTATTGGTATTTTGTAAATCTTTCCCAAATTTTTGTGACAATCAATTCAGGGTGAGAGGCTGGAAGTTGAATGAAGAGAGATATCTATTTACTTCTATTTTACTACCTTCATTTTATCTGAGTTTATTTTGAAAATTATATTTCACTGGACATGATGCCACACATATTTAATCCTAGCACTCGGATGGAAGAGGCCACCTGATCTACATAGCAAATTCCAGGATAGCCAGAGCTACAAATTGAGACTCTGTCTCAGAAAAATGAAAGTAAATAAATGTAAAAAATAAAATAAAACACTTGTTACTTCTTTAAGTAAACAAATATGAAATTGAGCTATATTTATCTGCCACAATGATAAAAAGACTGAGGAGAAACATAGGCACACAAATTTATTAATATATTGTTTGAATATGTGACCTTAGTGAGGCAGAGAAACTGAAACCTGACAATTTTCTTTCTTAATCTGGGATCCTTTAACTCAGTTTGATCTTATTATTTACCTATGCATTCTGAAGAAAGTAATCATTTATTTTGATTTGTTATAAAATACTTGCTTTACTAAGAAAAGCTTATGTTACAATCAAATTTAGAAGAATTGATTCAGTAATTTTTCATTATGTTAAGTTATTGAAAAATAATAAGTGATAAAAAACTAACAGTCAAGTTTAACCTTGGATATGTCTCCATTGTCTGTACAGTGAGATGAAGAGTGGGTGGACTTACTGCAGGATGCTGGAGAGTGGGTAGGTTTGCTACAGGATGTTGGAAAGTGGGTGGGTTTGCTGCAGGTTGCTGGAGAGTGGATGGACTTACTACAGGATGCTGGCGAGTGGGTGGTTTACTGCAGGATGCTGGAGAGTGGGTGGGTTTGCTGCAGGATTCTAGAGAGTAGGTGGGCTTACTGCAAGATGCTGGAGAGTGGGTGGTTTACTGAAGGATGATGGAGAGTGGGTGGGTTTGCTGCAGGATTCTGGAGAGCAGGTGGGCTTACTGCAGGGTGCTGGAGAGTGGGTGGTTTACTGCAGGATGCTGGAGAGTGGGTGGTTTACTGCAGGATGCTGGAGAGTGGGTGGTTTACTGAAGGATGCTGGAGAGTGGGTGGGTTTGCTGCAGGATTCTAGAGAGCAGGTGGGCTTACTGCAGGGTGCTGGAGAGTGGTTGGGTTTGCTGCAGGATGCTGGAGAGTAGGTGGGCTTACTGCAGGATGCTGGAGAGTGGGTGGGCTTACTGCAGGATGCTGGAGAGTGGTGGGCTTACTGCAGGATGCTGGAGAGTGGTGGGCTTACTGCAGGATGCTGGAGAGTGGTGGGCTTACTGCAGGATGCTGGAGAGTGGTGGGCTTACTGCAGGATGCTAGCTGCTGTCTTGGGGGAGGTGACAGTGGGAGAATATGCTCTTTTTTCTTATTGTACTTACCCTCTGAAGAGGGAGCCCAACCATGCTGTAATTTCTGTAAGAATTATTTACATTTGGGTATTTGAGTTAATTCTGTTCTAGACAGGCTAATCTGTTTATATTTATTATAATGAGTGCTACAATAACCCTTGTCTTAATTGTTCTTAATTACAGTATTATTATTTTCTTCTTCTTTTTTTACTTTTTCTTATAATTTTTTTCATCGTGTTTTTTCCTAGTTTTTTATTTAACCTTTTTAACTTTGGAACTGTATTTAGTCACTCTAGAATGGCTGGGGCTAAAGTGCATGAGCACCTATAGTAGGCTGCATATTCAGAGATGAGGTGTCTACCAGTTGTTCTTAACTAGAAGCCATGTCTATTCTCTTTCCTTCCTACCCACCAAAGGCATGTAAGCATCCCTTGCTCCATTCCCCTTCCCTCCTCCTCCCCCCTCCTCCTATCATCCCTCCCTTCCTTTCTTTCCTTCCTTCCTTTCATAGCTGGTAACAAACCTAGGACCTGACATGAACTATGTTATCTTTCTCTTCTTGAACTCCATACCTAGTTCCTTAGATCAGTTTTGGTTGTAATGACTCTAGGGTGGTACATGCTGCTCTCACCCAGTGGATGGAGTCAGATATGATGCTGACCACCTGCCTGTGCACAAGGATATGTCTCTTAGCAAAGTGTTAACCAGTCCTGAATGAACCGGTCCTGACACAGCATTAGAACTGAGTTTGAGACCCAGTTACTTGTGTGTACACCTGTGTGTGAGATTGGCTAAAGTTTCTAGGTGAGACCTAAAAATTATTACTTTGAAGGTATGTGTACCAAACCAGGCTGACTAGATATCTCAGTTGAATAGACAATGTTTCAGAAATTCCCAGGATCATTTCAACTGACAGCATCTGTGGTGATTTTTCTGCATTTGTCTGAGTGATGATTATAAGACAGAAGATGACCTAGACATTGAAGCTGAAGAGACCATATTCTCATGTACAGGAACCAAGTCTTAAATTTCTCATCAGTCAGACTTATAAGCAAAGGAACTTTAAGTATAATTCTCATTGAATGCTATAAGTTGTTGGCCTTCAGGTTTTATTAGTGTAACGTTATGACTGTTTAAAACTTTGTGAAGTACATTAAAATGGGCTTCAACTGTGGAATCACAGCGTTTATAGGTTTTAAGAAAAACAATCAATTCTGACTCATTATTTGTGTTATTTACATAACAAGTCACAAAGAAAAACATTTTTAAGGGGAGAATCTGGGCATGGTAGTACATACATATGATCCAGCATTCAAGTGACTGTTAGGGTCGTGAGTTCAAGGTCAACCTGGGCTACCTAGGAAGATCCCATGACAAAATAAACCAATGAAATTGAATAAAGGAGGGAAGGGAGTACTTAGTTTTCATACAAGTTGGTTCAAATGAAAATATTTAAAATTTTAATTTAACTTAATTTCATATGTATGAATTTTTACCTGCAAGTATGTCTATGCACCATGTGCATGCCCGGAGCTCTTGGAAACCAGAAGATGGCATCAGATCCCCTCAAACTGAAGTCATAAGAGGTTGTGAGCAGCAATGTGGGTGCTGGGAATTGAATCTGGAAGAGTCTTAACCACTAAGCCATGCCCAGCCTCTGGTTACCTGATTTGTGTACAGGCAGTTCTGGCATTGTATTATAGGGCATAGCAAAAAGAAATGTGCAAAATGATCATAAAGTTCAATAATAATGACTGTGCTGAGATCTACTGCGCTTCATCGAGGCTTCAATGACCGATTGACTATTGCTTCATGTATGTACTAGACATATGTTAAGGTGTAAGGCTGCACATATACATGCATATGTACATAAACATGCAAAAAGTAAGATAAATATTAGCACACCAGCTGCATTCATAGGAAATATTGAGAACAGAAAATTCCCAGGTGTTGGGGTAGAGTGTAGGGAACGACTCAGTAGATAAGAGTGCTTACCATCTAAGCATGAAGACCTGTATTCAAATCCTCAACATCCATGTAAAATCTGAACACAGCCACACATGTCTGTAACCCCAGCACTGTGGGAGGCCGAGGCAGAAGGATCCCTGCTGGACACCAGCCTTGTTTCTTGTTCATTGAGAGATTCTGTCTTAGGGCAATGAAGCAGAGCATGATAGAGCAGGACCCCCAGGGTTCTACTTTGTCCTCTCTTTGTGCACAGACGCATATACCTCCACACACACCACATCCATGACCACCCCCACCTCAACTCCTGACTTACCAAGTGAAGCTTATAGCATGCTTATAGTCCTCAGTGACTCCCAGTAAGGGACAAACATTCTTTTTATGCTAGGTGAACAGTTTTTAAGACTTGAATTAGCTTCCAACAGGTTATCTATCTTATGTACATACACTGTTCCCAAATCTCTGAGGATTTCCTTTATGTGAAGTAGTTAATGGATTTATTCTCTCTGGGACATGTATGCTTCCACGTGTGTGTGTGTGTGTGTGTGTGTGTGTGTGTGTGTGTGTGTGTGTGTGTGTGTGTGTGTTTCTAAAGCCAGTGTCTCACTTTGAAGCCAAGGGTGGTTAACCTTGAATTTGTAGGAATCTTCCTGCCTCAGTCTCTGTGATATAATTCCTGGCATAAACCACTATGTTCAGCTTGTGAATATTATTTTTCTGATGTGATATCAGGGTCAAATGTTTGGCTTTTATGTTATTTACAGTTTGTGTGGTTCACTGCTATGATAGTTCTGCGAATATTAAGTATCAAACAGATAACTTTGGGAAATATTCAAATAATACTTAAAAGATTCTATATTTTCCCTTTAAACTATTTTATTTTTATTTTTAACTATGTGAACACAGGTGTATCTGTGCACACTGTGAATACAGTGCCCGTGGAGACAAAATGACGTACCAATTCCTGTGTACCTGTAGTTATAGGCAGTTGCTAGTGCAGGGAACTGAACTCAGGTCCTCTGGAAGAGCAGGTAGTGCTCTTCACCTCTGAGACCTTTTTTCCAGCCCTAACTTTCCACTTATATCTTTAGCTAAACCAAGACTAGAATTAAAAAATTGAAACCTTTTGTTTTGAGATAATTACACTGACAGTGTTTAGGAGGTTATGCCTTTCCACGCTCTCTTCTCAGTATTTGCTGCCTGAGTAACAAGTACAATAGCGAAACTATGGAAGTGCATTGCTACCATGTGCACATGTAGTTCAGCCACAAACATTTTAAATTACATTCACTCAAAGATTTGTGTGTCTGCATACCCTGGTGCATGCGTGCAGCTCAGAGGAGAACTTGCAGGAGTCCTAGGGAAGAACTTAGTTCTCCAGCCTTGGTGGGAGGCAGCAGCACCCCACAAGTGAGCTCCCTGGCTATGTTGGGGCATTTTAACATGTCGAGATTGATGAGACCACTGCTGAGATCAAGGTGCAGCCCTGGTTCCTCAGCCTGCAACTCCTCCTCCTGCTTTCTCTCTAGTCTCACCCAATACCCTTCCACACTGCACCCCTGGTAACAAGTGATCTGGGGTTTTGTCTTTTCAAAAATGATTAGAAACTGCCTCTTCATCTGTTGTTTGGTAGTATTCTGTGTTTAGGGTTAGTTTGAGTGTGTACTAAAAGTTTATGTAAAATGTATTATGATATTTTTATCACTTTGTAACTCTTAGGAAATTCAGGGGCACACACACACACACACACACACAGTTTTGAGATACAGCTTCCCTGTGTAGTCGTGCTTAGACTAGAACATGCAGAGATCTGCTTGTCTCTACCTCTGGACTGTAGGAATCCAAAGAGAAGTGGCAGAGGTGGAATTTGATGGCATGGATGATAGGACCTCAAGCTCTTGTCTGTTAGACATATGAGCTTTAGCCGTTAATGGCTGAGCTCCCGTCCTCAGTATAGTTTTTGAGATTTTTTCATATACATGGATATTACCGACTTCATAAGTAACATCTAGAATCAGTGTTTTCCCCTTCTGTTCCTTCCCTGCCCTCCCTCCCTCTCTCCTTCCCTTCTTTCTTTTCTGAGAAGGTCTTAATATAGCCTAAACTATCCCTACAATCCATTTGCCTCAGATTCCCAAGTGCTACAATGACAGATATGTGTCACACACATGGCTTGACAAGGGGTGACACAGACTTTTGTTCCATAAATACTGAAACATGAGAAATCTTTTTAATATGAAATGAACACTGAAAACCATGGCTATGTCTTTTGGAGTTAGAGAAGTGTAGGTGGCCCTTTTGCAAGTTTTCTGATAGGGATTTACTCTGCAGCCCAAGGTGGTCTAGCACTCATCTTGGAGCCCACATTGGCCCCAAACTCATGGTAATCTTCTGTTTCTACCTCTCAAGTGCTGGGCTATAGATGTGAGCCATCATATCAGGCTAGAAGTGTGGTTCTTTATACTTTAATTCTAGTAAATGGAAAAGCAGTTAAATTACCCACCTTCACTGTCTCCGTCTTCCTAATGCAGACCTGCGGTAGGACTCACGGTCATAAGGAAGCAGGTGGTTGCTGATGCAACTGCAGAGTTTGTTACTTTTATTCCTTTGACAGCTATGACAGCTATCACAGCACTCTATGTTCAGTCTTGGAGATGCATGCATGTCCCCTGGGAAGAAAATGCTTCACTTCCCCTCTGGGGAGGAACAGGTAAACTAGGTATACAGTATATGAGACTGTCTTCACTCCTACAAAAAAGAAAACCAGATAAAAAGATTGCTTTATCAAACTTGACATTTTGTTTAAAGCAGCTATATCCTAAGATGTTCTAGAAAAATGAAATGAATAACCATATGAAAGAAATTAGGTGGTTTAAAAAATACACCATAGAAATACTAGCAAGAGAAAATCTTCAAGCTTTTGATTTTAAAAGAGCAGCCATGTAGATACAAAGAATTCAGCATGTATTTTCACCTTATAGTCACTGAGAAAGAATATCAAATGTACAAAATCACATTACAGCAATTCAAGCTGAAAAACGAGTTTACATTCTGGTGCTGGAGAGATGGCTCAGTGTTTAAGAGCACATACAGCTCTTCCTGAGTCCAACTCCCAGCACCAGGATCAGGCCGTTTACAGCTGCTCCCTGCTAGTAACCCCAGCTCCAGGGGATGCTGACACCTCTGACCTCTGTGAGCACTTGCATTCATGTGCACATACCCCATCCCACATACATAATTAAAATAATAAAAATAAGTAAAAGAAGAGTGTACTAATAGTCATTCAGATTGAACAATTTAGCTACCTAGTTAGCTCTGTTGTATTTGAGCAGATCATGTTGTGTCTAACCCTCAGCTTGTTTGTAAAATCACAAGAGTGAGCTGCCATTACTGACACATGATAGCTACAATTATAAAGCCAATACAGAAACTTCCAGAATCTGCAAAGTGGAAAGGATCCAGGAGATGGGGAACTGAGAGAAAAAGAATGATGTTATCCACAGAGCTTGAACACGGAGTGCGGACTTTCATGCTCCATGGTTCTGAACATACAGCATGATAGCACTGCTTATGCATCCCTTCGTTAGTGAATCAACCTCTCTCTGCTGTGTGTTAATGTGCTGGCTGTAGGAAACATAGTTACCAGCAGAAACAGTTTTATCTCAAAAAGAATGTGTTAGGAAAAAAAATCTTTTTAAGTTGTCATAAATCTTCTTTCTTTTCCTTCATCAGAATTTTCAGAGTGAGTATAGCATACTCCCAGTGAGAAAAACAGTTTATTCTTCTCAATTTTCCAACCATTTATTTTTCTCAGAAAATTTGCATCATCTCTGTGAGGCTTGGCAAAAACGTAATTATCCTATTCTTTTAATTAAGCAGTGATAATTGCACTGGGTTACCTGAATCTCTGCCCTGAGTAACAGTGAGAAATGGTCGCTCACAGTACAAAGATCAAGTGCTGGGAGCACAGGGTCATTTTTCAGGGTCCCTAGTCAAAGTCAGGGTGGCGACAGGGTGTGCTCATCGCTAAGGTGCCATGTCTGGCATCTAAATAGAACCCAGTAGTTCCGGTGGAGCCACGTTATTAGAGTCTAATTGCCACTGTCTCGTAAATTCTTTTGAGGTCTTTGTGTATTGGTTCACTTAAATATTCATTGTATCTAGCTAGAAGCAGTTATTAAAATGTAATCATCTTGTAAATTTTTATTTTCAATTCCAAAACATTCTCATACATTAATAAACAGCATCGAGACAGGATATGAATATACATGAATAATGCAAGGTTTTTCTGTGCTCTTGGGGGTGTAAATCCGACACTGTTGACCAGGAACTCTGGGGAAATAAGGAATCTCCCCTCTTTATACTGTAGCTCCTGTTCAGCTGGAGAATTTTTACTTTGAGCAACAATGTTTTTATTAATGTGTTCTTTGCAATAGAGTTATTTGAACTCATCATCATCCTAAGTTTATTTCATGTTATTACTTTCTGTCTCGCCTTCCCAAAGCTAGCTATGAATACACAGTGGACTCCCGATGAGCAAGGCTGTTCTTGTGGGAAGGCGGAAATGATGCTCTTGTTCCCAGCTCAGGAACAACAGCACAGCCCTTCAAAGACATTTAGACACTCTTCCAAAACTGGACGCAGAGTCAACAACCAGAGAAATTCAAACATGTCCCTTAAGGGGTTGAGGCTTCCTTAAGTTGCCTGATTGACAGCTCTGGACTTGCCTGGTGACACTGTCATCTGAGGAGTCCTGCACTTTTTTTCCCAGGTTTTCTGAAGCCTCTTTGGTGTCAGAAGGGGACAAACCCCTGTGGTACTGCCAGGCCCCTCTCTGTCAGAAGGCGAAGACCTGGACTAATTCATTGCAGTGCGGTTTAATTAAACTGCACCGGACTTGTTTCCCTGGTAAAATAAGTGTGGGAAGAGAATGTGTGTCAAAAGGGACATGCCCCTCACTGGGCATGCTTTATTGTCACCCCGAAGCTAATATATTGTGGGAATTCCATGGAGTCGATGATAAACTGTATTATCGAGCTCCATAAAATAGCATTCTACTAGTGCAGGTTACTGTAGCTCGCAATTCTATTAATCCTTCTAATTTATTATATTTGAGCTGTATGTAAGGTCTCATAAATTTATTATACTCCTTTCATCTAAGAAAAGCTGCATGATTGTTCCTCCTCTCAAATAAAACCCTTATTACTTGTTGTGTCTGTCTCTAAAAATGTAATAGCCACTTGTAAGAAATATAGTTACTGGCTGAGAAATGAAAACTGCATTTGACATGCCGTCTACTCAAAAATTTAAAAATTTGATTAAGCTTTGTTGTATGAGTGAAAATCCAGGAGCATGATGACCCAATGAATTTTTTTTATCTCCAGGCTTCTGGAGCTACCAATTTTACATGAATGATATCTTTATACTTTTCACATTTTATATCTTGTACATGACAAAAGAATTTAATTATAACACTCTTTTCCATTTATCTTATGTAGGAGGCCAGTAGGAAGACAGAGATACCCCTGCATTGACATCTGTATCTTTCAGGTCAAATGTACTTGACTCGTGGTGAAGGTATCTAAGTATGTGTTAAGTAAGTGGTAGGAAGTTATTTTCTTGTTGCATATCCTTCTTAATCTCCACATATACATTCACGAGTATGTTGACAGGTTTTGAACAACTAGTTACAGTAGCACAGCGGTTGCAGCTTTGAACAACTTGTTAAAGTAGCACAGCGGTTTATGTTTTTATTTAAAAGGGGAGCAAATACACAGTTAGTTCCATCCCATTATGATGTTTTATTTATTGTCTGTTTTTTGCAACAGAAAGTATAACCTGGGGCCTTGTACAGACTAAGCAAGTACCTCACCGTGAACTGCACCTCGGCTCTCATTAGCATATTCTAACTACTACCTACAGGTTGCAGTTCTACACAGTTTCAGAAACAGAGTGCCTTGAGAAGTGATATCTGGGAGGTTAATACTCTAACGATTGGGTGAGCTGACACTTCTATGAAGAGGGTTCCTGTAGACTGACCTGAGATCACTTGTAGTGGGGGCAGAGTAGTACCCGAGCATGCGTCAGTGGGTTGAGACAAGCTTTCTTTGAGAGAGTTGAGCATCAGGCACTTAGTTCCTGTGCTGACTGGAACAGGAGAGTAGGATGAACGTGGAATGGGAACCACCAACTTGACACTTCTTCCTCAGTATGTATGAGTCACCAGAAGAACCCTTCTTCAGAGTCCTCAGGATAAAGAGATGTGATTAGCTGCTTCCACGTGGATGGTCAGAATCAAAAATTAAAGGAGAGGGGTAGAGAGAACAGGCTGAGCTCCTAGGTGGGATTGCTGATTTCTCTCCTCACAGTTCAGGTAGCAACAAAGAGAAAGGCTAATTTTCTGGTATTAACTAAGTTTCCAATGTTTTTGACGGAAATGAAGATGAGTCTTTGCTTCCATATTACTCTGGTTTTCGATGTTAAAAATCAGTAAATGCTTTACGATACCGCCTGCGAATTTGCCACAGCTGACAGCATGGGTGGCCCTATGCCCTGCTGTGCTGTCTTGATTCCCAGCTCAAGGACTGTGTTTGTCCTGTAGAAGATTAAAGCTGTTCCAGTTCCACTCGGGAGTTATGTGGCATGGTGGAAAGAATGTGACTTTGGAACTTATTGCATCTATATCTGGATTTGCTTTTTAATAACTGCAAAAAAAAAAAAAGAAATTAAAAAAAGAAAAAGAAAAAAAGTCTTAGTTTTTCTGATTCTCCTCCATAGGATTTTAGTAATAGTTTTGCTGGATAATATATGCTGTGTGCCTAGCAGAGATTCCTCAACACAGTACCACTCAGCAAGCCTTTGTAAATATTTCCCATTAATATCTTCACTTGTGTATTAAGGACACTGAAGGTCCTGTTACTGAGGTGCTATTAAGATAATACTACTTTCTCAACACTAGATTCTTAGTTCATTTCTTTTTGTCTTTAACTCACATACACACTGCATTTTCAGACATGGGTTGAAGTAAATTGATTGTAGATGCAGTGACCCTCCCTGCCAGCAATGCAGCAATGTGTTTCCAGACAATGGTGAAGCAAATGGATTGTAGGTTGAGCAACCCCAAACCACTCTGGGATTAGACTAACTTCTTCCTCTCTTCACTTGGTCCAGAGAGCACAACCAGAGCCTGTTTCTGTCCCTACTTACTACAGATGCAGCACGACAGAAAGCAATTGCTACTCTTTTTCTGCTGATGGAGTTGTTTCCAGAGAGATTAAAAGGAGTAGTTTCTAGAACTTCAGAGCTAGAAAGGAACTCTTCCTTTTTAGCTCTCTCTTGGGTAGCATCGCTCCTACTTGGTATCATAACTTGTGATGAGCACTACATAACGTATAAGGTACCAGAACTAACTCACTGAATCTCCACCATAAGCTCAAGGAGTACAAGATGATCCCCTCTAACCAATAGATGTGGATGCTGAAGCTTAGAGATGGTAGGTGGATTGCTCTAGACTAGATCATATATGTAGCAGGTACTCAGCCAGGCAACAATTGGGTGGTGATCACTTCATGTCAGGCTTCTGACTGCAATATCTGCATTCCTCAGTACACACAAACTCAACTCTATTTTTCTAGATACTTCTAGATGATTCATGGTTTAGGTCAATTCAATACACATATAAAGTTCAATGAGGTTGATCTTATGCTTAGAGTTGTCTTCCTAAATAAACACACACTTTCAACTTTTTATTGAAATATAATGTCATAAATCTAACATGTGAGGGATTTCTCTTACATTTCGAAGTGCCACTATTAAATCTATAAAATGCATTTATTATTATTGGTGTGTGTGTGTGTGTGTGTGTGTGTGTGTGTGTCAGTGTGTGTGTGTCAGTGTGTATGTGTGTGTGTCTGTATGTAATATATGTACCCACGTGTATGGGCATATGGATGCCATGGCATGCGGAGGCCAAAAGATAACTTTTGGGAGTTGGTTCTCTCCTTCCACTGTGGGTTCCAGGGTTTGAGTTCAGGTTATCCTGAGTTATATTACCAGCCCTGAAATTCTCTTAAAGTATAGAGTAGAGACAGGGCCCCACAGCTAATCAGCGCCGGGACAAAGATCCCTCTCAGGAGATCGCAAGACCCAG
>CM052700.1:74719916-74742484 GCA_028551405.1 Uromys caudimaculatus
AGAGTTATTTAAAATTTAATAAATATTTATTAGAAATCATTGAAATTCTTAAGCTAAAAAAGGGTTTAAAAAGAAGAAAAAAAATGTGTGTCTGTCTCTCTTTTAAAGAGACTGGGTGTAAGATTCCACTCTGGAGTCTTTTAATATATATGGAAATTATTCTATCAATGTAACCTTAATCAAATTGTAAGCCTTTCACCTTTCACCTTATGTAGTTTATCATAAGTCACACATTCACGCTAAAAATTTAAATTAGTTAAGATATCAAAATGGTCCTACATTTATTTAAATGTTTAAAATGTATGACATCATTTATAGACATTGGCTATTACTGTTTGTGGGGTTGTAACAAAAACCCATATAAAACCAAAACCAAAACAATGTGGAATCATATTTCAGATATGAATCTGCAAGCCCAAATTGAGGCATGTCTGCCATAGCTCTAGTAACAGCTCATGCTTGGAGACACACAGTAGGCGCTTACCTTTCAAATGATTTGAAGTGTTATTGAAGACACACAGTAGGTCCTTCTCTATCAAATGGTTGGAAATAGTATCAAGCATGAGCTACAGTCACTAGGGACCATAAAAAAAAAAAAAAAAAAAAAAAAAGAAGTGATTATTTGAAAATTCACTTTAATTAATCGATTCAGGCTATATTTTGTTTCACAATAATAAATAAATGTATAAATCAATCAATCAATCAATCAATCAATCAATCTATGTAGCAGTGAAACTCAAAGAAGGAAACACAGCAGCCAGGGCCCAGAGGAAAAGACAGTGTGTTATACACAGGGTGGGATCTTGTGTCAGTTCCAGTCCCTGTGTTACTCAAGTCTAAATACAGTTAGAAAATGTGGACATTTTACTCATGAAACAAAAATGATCAAGAACTATTTTACTATAACGCTACATTAGAATTTAGATATCATTACTATACATTTAATAGTGTATAAAATCAGGAGAATCTTTCATTTGCTTTCCTTTTGCTGAGAAAGCCATGGTGTAGATATTTTATTATGTGAGCTTAAGTTACCAGACTTTTCTTTTTTTGGACAGGATCTCCATGGCTGGCCTAGCACTCGCTCTGTGATCCAGGATAGCTTCAAACTCGAAGTTATTTGCCTGCCTCAGCCTCTCAAATGCTGGGGCCACAAAATTGCTATTACACCAAGCTTTGCTTCTCTTGGTTTAAAAATTTACATTTGCTTATTTTTACTTATATGTGTGTGCTTGTGCTTTTGGTGTGTGTATGTGTGTGTTTTGTGTTTTTACAGGTAATTATGAGTCTCTGCTCTCTCTTTTACCCATGTTACTGAGATAGAGTTGTTCAATCAGCCTGTTTTTCAATTTTTCATTTATATCATCATACTCTTTGCTCCATTATACATGATATTATCTAAAGCATGGCTAGTAACAGTTTGTGGGAGAAATATAGAAAAATTGAATGCTGCAAAGTAGTTATTTTATTATTGCTGGTTTTAGAGTGTATGTGGGACTATGAAATAAATAAAAAAATAAATTCTGCTTTGAATAACTTTCTTAAAATAGAACCACGAGAATTGCATAAGTCAGAAAACAGCTGATAACATAACCAGACCCATAGGATACATATCTATGAGCATGGCCCTTCCAGTTAGAAAGAGTCCATCAGGATTCAAAGGAAGGGTACACTTGTGAGGCACTGTAGGGTACAAACATGAGAGCAGGAAATTTAGCTGCCACAGGGGCTTTGAGGAGAGGCACCTTGGTGCTTGATGCCAATGTGCAACAGAAGAAAGAGTTTGTCTTAGATGAAAAATTTCACCTTCACGTATCCCAACAGCTCATGCATACAAAATCAGTACAATGAGAACAAAGATTTAGTTCTTCTGCTTTTACTTTTGTGTGTTCTTCTCAGTATACTTCAGCATGAATAAAAAGAGAAAATGGGCTGTGCTTAATGCCAATATGTTTCTTTCTTTCTTTCTTTCTTTTTTTAATAATGAACCTGATCCACAGGTGAGTGTAGTCTTCACCCCTTATCAAGGAAACTTCTCTGTAACAGATGACGACCACTCCAGAAAACCACAGCCAATCAAATGCTAAGTTGTAAAGCTACAAAACACTCCTGCACCTAAGGTTCAGAGAACACTGGGAAAGGATGGTAGGAATATTGTAAGAGCCAGAAGAACAGGGGGGTTGCTGCAAGATTGTGTCGCCATATAACACCTGAAGCTATGCTCATAAACTCTCACCAAAATGACCACTCAAATGTGAGCGGACAAAGATGACAGCAATAACCATGGCAAACTGGACATAGAAAAGCTCATGAGGCCTCAGTCCTCCCATGAGACCTCAGTCCTACCTACCTAAGAACTATGGGTAACTGAGGAAAGCTTGGAGTGGGAGATGAACTCCTTCCCCAGGAAGAGCTTAGCGACTGGTTATCTAGTGCCAAAAGGTCAGCTCTAAAAATATACATACAAGCAGCATTAAACATACTGAGCAGGCTGCATTTGGTAATACATATGTATATACATATTCTTATAAGCATTGACTAGCAAGTGATAAAAATAGAGGCCATGAATTTGAAGGAGAGTAGGGAGGGATTTATGGAGAGGTTTGGGGCAAGGAAAAGGAAGGGAGAAAAATTGTAATTATGATCTCAAAATATGTTGGCAAAAATAAATAAATACAATGTCAAAAAAAAGTTTGAGTCCCTTTTCTCCATCTTGGCTCCTGTAGAGACCTATTGGGAACAGGACCTCTATAAGGCATATATGTCTGGATGGCAGTGCTGCAAGGCCATTTCTGGCTATAAGTGAGTTCCCAAGAGTCAAAGAGAACAGACACATGGCTCTTCTTAAAACTGAAGATGGCTATGCTAGAAGTGAAACTGAATTCCACTCAGGCAAGAGATGTGCCTATGTGTATTAAAACATCATAGTGACTCCTGGAGGTAAACTGAACAAAACCAGGTAATCTGGGGACACATAACTTAGTTCATTAGCATGAACTGTGCCTGTGGAAAACAGTAGCACAGTTCATGCTAAATTCCAAAGTGACTTTACTAGGCAAAGGTTGTTGGGTACAGAACTCGTGTGATCCTGTACCCTTTATGGATTAAGCTAAAGAAATGTAAATAAATGTTATTTTTGAAAAATGTCAATTCTATGTTGGTAAAAAGAATCACTATGGAACATCCTTCATGTTAGCCAGCACCCAGTAGGTTTAAATTCTGTTCACAGAAGGCTCTGATAGGAAGTGCAGTGCTTCTCTCTCTCTCTCTCTCTCTCTCTCTCTCTCTCTCTCTCTCTCATCATCTATTTATCTACTATCTATTTATATAGCCATCATCTATCTATGTATCTATGTCTATCTATTATCTATTTTCTATCTATCTATTAATTATCTATCTCTATATCCATTATCTATTATCTATCTATCTATCTGTCTATCTACTATCTAGTATCTGTCAATCTATCTTAAATTATCTATCTTAAACTAACTATCACCAGGTGAAAACCTTATTAAAACCAAATCTCTCTGAAATGGCAAATAAAGAACAGGAGCAGTTAGAGTGAAGGGGAAAAATCAAGATTCCCAGGAAAATCTAGCTTATTATTGAGAGAAAAAATGAATTTACTCTATAAGCAACTATCTTTCAAAAGTCCAGTCAGGTTGTATTCAGGTGGTAAAATGAGACAACATCTATTTCCCCAGTTTGAAGAGAGAATAGCATCACTAATGGCTCAGTGCAGGAAGGCTGACTCTAGTGTGCTTTTGAAAAGAGCATCGCTGAGTGCCACATTGTCTTGCACACACTGTGTGCCTTCCAAAGACCAACGACTCATTAACTGGATTTTGAGCAAAGATGAAAGTGCGGGATATGAGCAAACCAGAGAAATGTCTACATGCTCCTCTTTGACCCACCCCAACATCTTGACAATCAAAATGCTGGAACAAATGAGAAGCCCATGCTGTCCAATGCTTTCTAGTCAAAAGTAAGAACGAGATGTTGCCAAACATGAAAAGGAGGGCAAATAACCAATATGTTAGCAAATGTTCTCACTGTAAAGTTCCCTGGACAGACATCTTTGTCAAGTCAATTAGGCAAGCAGAAACGTGCTGTCTTATTCTCTCAAACAATAAATAAAGAGAACAGCGATGTCAGGGAGAGAAGGGCCTAAGAAGAATTATCTTTTTAAAAGTCACCTTCAGTGCCTTTCTGTCTTGTCCCTGTCAACAGAACATCCCCTCCATGGGATATCATAAAGCTAATTGAGCGACAAAAGGGAAACAGTGTCATTAGTTGGTACAGAGCTTATATTGCTATACATAGTCTTTCCTCATTGGCTTAAGCTCAGTTCTTCCAAAATAGCTCTTTCAGTAAGGCATGCTCTGAAGATCTCAGATGCCAAAGGGGGAAGTGTCAATAAAATAAATGTGAGTGCTGGCTGGAAGTGAATGTATACCATGAGAAAAGTTTCAAGTAGATGTTTGAAACTCATGTCTTCACAGTATCCACAAACTAAGCAATGTGTCAGGAAAATATAAAAATTTTTTGTCTTCATTGATTGCATTCTTTTTGAAGCCTCAATCAATAACTGAATAAGAATGCGTTATGTGTCTTAGGAAGTAGTAGAAAGTGGGCCCTGGAGCTAGTCCTGTTTTGTAGAGAGAATCCAGGCATTGGTGGTTTAATTAGCATGTTCTATGCTTCATAGCTAGCTACTGGAGGGTAAGGCAGATTTGAACCCAGGCAGGCTGGCTCCATAGCCTATGCTACCCATTACATAGCAATTAAACAGAGCCCATGTTAGCCACTACACTGCAGTTAAATGCATGCTTCATTCAAACTTTGGGGAAGTCATTTTGTCCTGATTGATAACTCAAATATTTGCTATTTCAGTTAGATATGGTATCACATGCCTACCAGTGCTTGGTAGGCAGAAGCAGGAGGATTGTCACAAATTAGAGGTCAGTTAGGTCAACACAGTGAGTTCCAGGCCACTTAAGACTGCACAGGACTACCCTGTCTCAAAACACACATGCACACGCACACACACACACACACACACACACACGGGGGGGAGAGAGAGAGAGAGAGAGAGAGAGAGAGAGAGAGAGAGAGAGAGAGAGAGAGGTTGGACACTGAATTTGGAGCTAATGCACACAAACATGGGAAGCTGAGCTGAGGCAGGAGGATTGTCATCCTGGGCTATACAGTGAGATGCTGTGTTCCCCACCCCCCTCTGCAATAAAACAATACAAAAGAAAACAACACACCAAATACAAACAAATCAGACAAAATGTTTCTGGGTGTAAATGATCTCATAAAGTCTCCATCCTTTTGACTGTGTCTTGCATGGGGGTGGTGGGCTTGCTGGTCCTCTTAACAACTGTCCAGAAAAGGAACTACTCAGGAAAGGAGCTTGGCAGGAGTTCTGCTTGTCTGTCAGTCAGTGCATTGGTCCATAGGGGAATGTGATATTTGAAGAAATAGCAGAGCTGGTGTGTGCAGTAGGCAAGGGTATTCAGACAGTCATGATAAATCTTTAGCAGCCTTCCCCCCTCAGTGTGAATAAATGGAATGTGAGATTAACTATGAAATTGTTGGGGTGTAAGGGGTTCAAAGGCTAAAGTGAAGTAGCCTGGTAAACTAGGAAGGGGAATGAGTCTTTCCCTCAGTTCTGACACATTTCATTGTCTTTCAACTACTTCATGGAGATGTCGGTCTCAGACAACAAAACATTCTGTTTCAGTATCTGCTTAGACCTGGCCATTGAATTCCCAACCCACTAGGGTTAACAAGAATCCATCAGAGCAGCAATTTCCTATGAAAAAGAAATCCTAGCAGGCCCATGTCTGGGTCTGGGCAGCTGATGGATTGCTTCTCTTTTTATAGAGCCAAATCGTCTTCGTAGGAATCAGCTTTCAAGTATATAAATTTCAGCTTGGAAATTATTTCTCTTGATACTGCTTTCAGCCATTCTTTTTAAAAGACATTAATTAGCTGAATAAACCCACCAAAGGACACAAAGTGTTTCTGCAAAATAATACGATAATTTGTATTGAAATGTTATTGAAGACTGAAAGAAAGAAAAGAAGCACAAAAATGGTAAAGTTATAGTTTATTGGAAATCTGGGATAAATCACCTTTCCTCTGTTTGATCTAATGTATCTGATTTTCATCTCACTTTTCCCTCTCCCCCTCCCCCTTTACACAATTTAGACAGTGTCTTCTCTGTTAATTTGTCACAAAGTCGTAACTCACAGCTTAAAATCAGCACTGACAACCTACAGAAAAACCTCTCAACTGTGAGGTAAGCTTCAATGTTAACAAAAAGTAGATCTTTTCCTCCTATTATATTTTGGCTCCACATTAAAGATGCAGGCAAGACTTCTCTTTATAAGCCAAGTGATTTTTATCTCAGATACACTTTTATCTTGCATTTGTAACACAAAGAACATGCCAAGATACATGTAAATATATTCTATTAGGCTATGAAGAATCCCATTTGCTTCAGTTTGTTGTTTGAAACAAATCTCATTAGGTAGCCTGCCTGCCCCTGGATCTTTCTATGTAGACCAGGCTGGAATCTCCTGGATCTGGAGTTACAGAGGATTGTAAGCTGTTAGTGCTGAGGCTTGAACGTGAATCCTCAGCAGGAGCAGCCAATGCTTTTAACCACTGAGCCATGTTTTTTATGCTCCTCATTTGCTTCATATTAAAGCACTGATCTTTTACATCAAGAAAGAAAGGCAAATTAGCAGTCAGATATTTTCTCAAGCAGTTTTGTTATGCTACCAGATTTTCACAGATGCAAATTCATTAGTCAACTCATCTAATAAGAAGGAGGCAGTGGATGTAGGGCTATGTATACAGGATAGCAGAGCTGGGATGTCACAGTTTAGATTTGAATCTGATTTGCCTACTGCTAACAAGGGCTTGCCTGAGTAGTTGCCTCTGTTCTTTTTCTGTTCAGTGACTGAATCCTCAAGGGATTTGTGTGTGCAAATTAAATCCCACAATGAACAAATTAATGGATTGATATGAATTTTATAGATGTGGTAGTTAAATCAATGTTCATATAACTCTAAAATATTTTCTGAGTCACATAAAAAGACGATGACTGACATTTTAGGTGAAATGGCTTATCAGAATGGAAATGGAAAATTATACAATATATCTTAGAGATTTTTCAAAGCTTTGCAGAAAGAGCACATGTAATAGTGATACAGGAATCTTGAAACATTTTAAGAACTGATATTATTCATATTTAAATCACTTCCTAAGTTTATGTGGAGGAACAGATTTTGGTTTAATCAACAGTGTGGTCATTCAGCAATCAAAAGAGCAAAGAACAAATTGAAAGGAGTTTAATATAGAAGATGGAGGAGGGGATAAACTGAGTCAAATTGAGCATCAGACACTCCCGGGTCACCCAGGAAGTAGCAAGTGGATACTTGGGTGTGTGAAGTCAGAGTTCTAGAGACCAATAAAGAGATGCAAAATATGAATGTTGCCTTGATAAAGAGTTTCCATTGGTGTCTGGTATGTTTTTGTGTGGATATGTTCTTATTCTTCATGGATAATCTAGAAGTGCAAGCTCTGGATCACATGGTAAGAGCAATTGTGGTTTATATTGAGACTGACAAACTTCTTCAGTGTTGTTCAACTCAACTTTGCTATCAGCAACCAAGAACCTTCTGGGAATTTGCTCTAGTTTTCTTTAGAATTTTTTATACTTTTAATTTTACATTTATATTTGTGACTCATTTTAAGTTAATTTTTATGTGACCTATGTGTTAGATTGAAATGTATTTTTCTGCATATTGGGTATTCAATAGTTGAAAAACACACTATGACATTGCTGCTACCCAGCTATGTGGAGCAGTGGTCTGTGGCAGGCAATCTGGCACCTGGTTGAGCACAGGCTGAAAACTCTGGGAGATTCAGTGGAATAATCCATGAGGGACCGAAATATGTTTTTGGACAATGCTCCCAGAACACTCCTGTAAAAACAGCTACAGCTTTCAAAACCCCTAGAGAGGCCTGTCATGTGAGATGTGTCACATAGGAGCAACACCAAGCCCTCCCACATGCAAATAAGGTGCCTCGAAGCCCTCAGACCAAACCAATGGGAAGTAACTGTTGTCAGACCCCTGACCCCTCCCAAACAGTATATTAGACTGTCCCAACCTGTGTAGGGAAGCCCACCATCCAGAAGGAATAAAGGTGTGAGAACTACTCCGGCATCTGAGAGCTTCTATCATAAGAGCTGTAACACTTCCGGCCGGGGAAGAGATTTACTCTCCCGATCACCGCCGCCAGAAGCTTCCCGAACTTCAGCTAGCCGGCCTCTCGTAGGCTCAGCCCGGGCTGGCTTAGTACAGGGCGGTGGGTGCAGCGTCTCGGCACAACCCAGGCGGCAACCGCAGGGACTGAGGCAGAGGAGATTCTGTCCCCTGTTGCTCTCTTCCCCTTGCCAGAACCCTTGCATTTGGCCAGGTCAGAGATCCCTGAGGAAGGCTCCCAGCATGCAGCCCAATAGAGCTGTACTTGGATTTTGGGTTGGGGAAGAAAGTTCCATTTCATTGTATAACTTTCAGGTCACAATCCATCATGGAGAGAAATCAGGGCAGAAACTCAAAGAAGGAATCTGAGGCAGGAACTGAAGCAGAAGCCATGGAGGAACTCTGCTTTCTGGCTTGTTCTTCGTGGCTTGCTCAGTCTTCTTTTTCTTTCTTTCTTTCTTTCTTTCTTTCTTTCTTTCTTTCTTTCTTTCTTTCTTTCTTTCTTTCTTTCTTCCTATTTTTATGCGTTCTTTAATTTTTGAGATAACAATGTAATTACATAGTTCCCCCTTCCATTTTCTATCTCCAAATCCTCCCATATAAGCCCCTTGCTCTATTTCAAGTTCACTGTCTCCTCTGGCACCTCACTCTTGTTCTCTCACCAAGACAGTACACTTTAGAACTTTGATAGGTAATGCATTGAACATATCTTAAACATACTGTCTTTAATTCTGTGGACATAAATGTCTCCCATATATTAATGTCTATAAGTTTTCTTTTAATCAGATTGTATAATTTTCAGAATATATCATTCTATGGTTAAATTTATTGCTAAATATTATACCCATTTTGAGGAGTATATATATTTTTATTTCATATAAAATTACAACTTGAGGAGCCTTCCAGCTTCCTTCTGCGACCCTCAGTCTGTGCCCAGAGCTCCATAGCTGAATAACGCCAGGAAAAAGCAAGCATCCCAGGAGTGTGGACAAGCCTGTGAGTGGAGGTAAGACAGCGCAACTGCTCAGCGAGACTCACCCGGAATCTGCAGGACACAGGGACCCAGGAACAGCCTGGGACAGGAGACTTCCAGTTTACACCTGAGGTCTGTGCCACGTGGCTCCATACCCAAATAGCGTAGGGAAAGAGCTACCCTCCCAGGAGTGTGGACAAGCTTATGATCAAGGGTAAGGTCAGTACCTCTGCTCAGAGAGACCTGCACAGAACCCTCAGGACACAGGGACTGAGGAGTGGCCTTCTGGTTTCCTTCTGAGGCCGGGAGCTGATCCTGTGACATGCGGCTCCATACTAAGTGGCAGGAGAGAGCTGGTCTCCCAAGAGTGCCAACACACCTTCAAGCACAGGAAGACCACCACTTCTGCTCAAATTCCTCTATTGAGAGGGACCCTCTGAGAGCCATCAGGACACAGAAACCAAGGAATAGATAAGGACAGGATCCTTCTGGTTTCTGTCTGCACCCAAGAGCTGACCCTGGACCACAGCTCTCCAAACCCAAATTCCTCTCAGAGACAGCTGGTCTCCAAGGCGTACTGAGGAAAAGGCTTTCAGGAGGGACAAGCCACAGTCAGAGAGAGCAAGACCTACTAAAACCAGAGATAACCAGATGGTGAAAGGCAAGGACAAGAATATAAGGAACAGAAATCAAGGACACTTGGCATCATCAGAACCCAGTTCTCAAACCACAGTGACCTTGGATACCCCAACACACCAGAAAAGCAAAACTCAGATTTAAAATAACTTCTCATGATGATGATAGAAGACTTTAAGAAGGAAATAAATAACTCTCTTAAAGAAATACAAGAGAATACAGGTAAAAAGCTAGAAGCCCTTAGAGAGGAAATAGAGGAAAACACAATCAAACAGGCAAAGGAAATGAACAAAACCATCCAAGATCTAAAAATGGAAATTTTTAGAAATCACAAAGGGAGACAATCCTGGAGATAGAAACCATACAAAAGAGATCAGGAGTCATAGATGTAAGCATCACCAACAGAATATAAGAGATAGAAGAGAGAATCTCAGGTGCAGAAGATACCATAGAAAACATTGACACAACAGTCAAAGAAAATGCAAAATGCAAAAAGTTCCTAACCCAAAACATCCAGGAAATATAGGACACAATGAGAAGACAGAACATAAGGATAATAGGTATAGAAGAGAGTGAAGATTCCCTACTTAAAGGGCCAGTAAATATCTTCAACAAAAATTATAGAAGAAAACTTCCCTAACCTAAAGAAAGAGATGAACATAAACATTCAAAAAGCCTACAGAACTCCAAAAAGATTGGACCAGAAAAGAAATTCTTCCCGTTACATAATAGTCAAAACACCAAATGCACAAAACAAGGAAAGAACATTAAAAGCAGTGAGGGAAAAAAGCCAAGTGACATATAATGGCAAATCTATCAGAATTACACCAGACGTCTCACTAGAGACTATGAAAGCTAGAAGATCCTGGACAGATCTCATACAGACCCTAAGAGAACACAAGTGCCAGCCTAGGCTGCTATAGCCAGCACAAAACTCTCAATTACCATAGATATTGAAACCAAGATATTCCAAGACAAAACCAAATTTACACAATATCTTTCCACAACCAGCCCTACAAAGGATAATGGAAAACACCAACACAAGGAAATAAACTACACCCTAGAAAAAGCAAGAAAGTAATCTTTCAACAAGCCCAAAAGAAGATAGGCACACAAACATAAAAATAACATCGAAAATAACAGGAAGCAACAATCACTGTTCCTTAATATCTCTTAACAACAATGGACTCAATACCCCAATAAAAAGACATAGACTAACAGCCTGGATACATAAACAGGACCCAGAATTTTGCTGCATACAGAAAACACACCTCAGTGTTAAAGACAAGCACTACTTCAGAGTAAAGAGCTGGAAAACAATTTTCCAGGCAAATGGTCCCAAGAACCAGGCAGGAGTAGTCATTCTAATATCGGATAAAATTGACTTTCACCCAAAAGTCGTCAAAAAAGATAAGGAAGGACACTTCATTCTCATCAAAGGAAAAATCTACCAAGAAGAACTCTCAATTCTGAACATCTATGCTCCAAACACAAGGGCACCCACATTCATAAAAGAAACTTTCTTTCTTTCTTTCTTTCTTTCTTTCTTTCTTTCTTTCTTTCTTTCTTTCTTTCTTTCTTTCTTTCTCTCTCTCTCTCTCTCTCTCTCTCTCTCTCTCTCTCTCTCTCTCTTTCTTTCTTTCTTTCTTTCTTTTTGGTTTTTCAAGACATGGTTTCTCTGTGTAAAAGAAACTTTATTAAAGCTCAAAGCACACATTGCACCTTGCACAATAATAGTGGGAGACTTCAACACCCCACTCTCATCAATGGACTGATCTTGGAAACACAAACTAAACAGAGACACAGAGAAACTAACAGAAGTTATGGACCAAATGGATTTAGCAGATATCTATAGAACATTTCATCCTAAATCAAAAGAATATGCCTTCTTCTCAGCGCCTCTTGGTACTTTCTCCAAAACTGACCATGTAATCGGTCTCAAAACAAATCTAAACAGATATAAGAAGATTGAAATAATTCCATGCCTCCTATCAGATCACTACAGATTAAGGCTGGTCTTCAATGGCAACAAAAGTAACAGAAAGCCCACATACACATGGAAGCTGAACAACAGTCTACTCAATGATAACTTGGTCAAGGAAGAAATAAAGAAATTAAAGACTTCCTACAATTTAATGAAAATGAAAGTAATACATATCCAAACTTATGGGACACAATGAAAGCTTGTTAAGAGGAAAACTCATAGCTCTGAATGGAGAGAAACTTGAGGCATTCCTACTAAAATCAGGGACTAGACAAGGCTGTCCACTCTCTCCCTATCTATTCAATATAGTAATTGAAGTTCTAGCTAGAGCAATCAGACAACAAAAGAAGGTCAAAGGGATACAAATTGGAAAGGAAGAAATCAAAATATCACTATTTGCAGATGATATGATCATATACTTAAGTGACCCAAAAAACTCTACCAGAGAACTGCTGCAGCTGATAAACAACTTCAGCAAAGTGGCCGGATATAAAATTAACTCAAACAAATCAGTAGCCTTCCTATACTTGAAGGATAAACAGGTTGAGAAAGAAATTAGGGAAATGACACCCTTCACAATTGTCACAAACAATATAAAGTATCTTGGTGTGACTCTAACCAAACAAGTGAAAGATCTGTATGACAAGAACTTCAAGTCTCTGAAGAAAGAAATTGAAGAAGACCTCAGAAGGTGGAAAGATCTGCCATGCTCATGAATTGGAAGGATTAATATAGTAAAAATAGTCATCCTGCTGAAAGCAGTCTACAGATTCAATGCAATCCTCATCAAAATTCCAACTCAATTCTTTATAGACTTAGAAAGAGTAATTCTTAAATTCGTTTGGAATAACAAAAAACCCAGGATAGCAAAAACTATTCTCAACAATAAAAGATCTTCTGGGGGAATCAGCATCCCTGACCTCAAGGTGTACCACAGAGCAGTAGTGATAAAAACTGCGTGGTATTGGTACAGTGACAGGCAGGTAGATCAATGGAATAGAATTGAAGACCTACAAATGAACCCACATGCCTACAGTCGCTTGATCTTTGTCAAAGGAGCTAAGATCATCCAGTGGAAAAAAGACAGCATTTTCAACAAATGGTGCTGGTTCAACTGGTGGTCAACATGTAGAAGAATGCAAATTGATCCATTCTTATCTCCCTGTACAAAGCTTAAGTCCAAGCGGATCAAGGACCTCCACATAAAACCAGATGCACATAATCTAATAGAAGAGAGAGTGGGGAACATTCTCAAACACAGGGGCACAGGGGAAAAGTTCATGAACAGAACACCAATGGCTTATGCTCTAAGATCAAGAACTGACAAATGGGACCTCATAAAATTGCAAAGCTTCTGTAAGGCAAAGGACACCGTTACTAGGATAAAACGGCAACCAACAGATTGGTAAAAGATCTCTACCAATCATATGTCTGATAGATGGCTAATATCCAATATATACAAAGAGCTTAAGAAGTTAGACTCCAGAGAACCAAATAACCCTATGAAAAAATGGGGAACAGAGCTAAACAGAGAATTCTCAACTGAGGAAACTCAAATGGCTGAGAAGCACCTAAAGAAATGTTCAACATCCTTAGTCATCAGGGAAATACAAATCAAAACAACCCTGAGATTCTACCTCACACCAGTCAAAATGACTCAGATCAAAAACTCAGGTGACAGCAGATGCTGGCGAGGATGTGGAGAAAGAGGAACACTCCTCCATTGTTGGTGGGACTGCAAGCTGGTACAACCACTCTGGAAATCAGTTTGGTGGACCCTCAGAAAAATGGACCTAATACTACCTGAGGACCCAGCTATACCTCTCCTGGGCATATACCCAGAAGATGCTCCAACAGGTAATAAGGACACATGCTCCACTATGTTCATAGCAGCCATATTTATAATAGCCAGAAGCTGGAAACAACCCAGATGTCCTTCAACAGAGGAATGGATACAGAAAATGTGGTACATCTACACAATGGAGTACTACTCAGCTATTAAAAACAATGACTTAATGAAATTTGCAGGCAAATGGATGGAACTTGAAAATATCATCCTGAGTGAGGTACCTCAGTCACAAAAGAACAAACAAGGTATATACTATCTGATAAGCGGATATTACCCCAAAAATTTGGAACACCCGTGATTCAATTCACAGAAACTGTTGGACTGAGCGTGGGGTCCCAGGTGGAGGAGTTGGAGAAGGGATTGAAGGAGCTGAGTGAGTTTGCAGCTACATGGGGAGGGAGCAACAGTGTCAACTGGTCAGCCCCCCACCCCCGTGCTCCCAGAGACTGGACCACCAACCAAAAATGCATTTGGACTGATCCATGGTGCTGGCCACTTATGTGGCAGAGAAAGACCTTGTTGGCCATCAGTGGGAGGAGAGGCCCTTGGGCCTGAGGGTGTTAGAGGTCCCAGTACAGGGGAATGCCAGGGAGGGAAGACGGTAGTGGGTGGGTGGATGGGGGAATACCCTTATAGAAGCAGGGGGAGGGGGGATGGGATAGGGGATTTCCAAAGGGGAGACCTGGAAAGGTGAAAGCATTTGAAATGTAAATAAAGTATAAAAAAAATAAATAAATAAATGTGCTATAGAACTAAAAATCAATACAAAACAAAACAAAAAAAATAAAATTGCAACTTGTGCTTTTGTGTTTCTACCTCATTACTGATGTGTCAGGACACAGCTTGAGGAGGCAAACCAGAGGCGCTAGGCTATGTTCCTTTCTCCCTGTTGGGATGCTGGGCTTCTGTAACACAGACACACCCCTCAGGGGAGATGAATCCTTGCCTAAGATAAGGGTCCCAGCCCATGTTTCTCTGGGTGAGAATAGGAACTGGGACTGAGGCTGTGGTTCTCAAGCTCCTAGGCATCCAGATGCTGCTGTGAATCAAGAGTTGAGAACCTAGAAAGGGGGAAACATTGGAAATGTAAATAAAGTAACAAAAAACAAAAAACAAAAAACAAACAAACAAAAAAAAGAGTTGAGATAGGCCAGTGGATTTGAGAGGAACCCGAGCATAGCAGGGAAGGAGGGAAATCCACTTGCCCCACAACAATACACTTTTGTGTATTGAGCTTGTATTTTGCAATTTAGTTTGCTAAATTTCTTACTTGAGTTTAATAATTTTTAAGGAACATTTTATTTATTCTTTGACAATTTCATGCAAGTATAAAATATGTCTTCACCATAATCAAACTTCCCAGGCCATTACTTAATACATACCTAGTCCCACTTTTATGTTATACATATGTGTGTGTGTGTGTGTGTGTGTGTGTGTGTGTGTGTGTGTGTGTGTGTGTGTGTAATCTCTGAGTCCAATTAATGCTGCTCACATGTGTGAATGTAGGGTGTGGGGCCACACATAGGCAACATTCTAGGGATCACACTTCTGAAGAAAAATGACTCAATAGTTATTTTTGTAGATTTAACAGTTTTGTTTTTGAGAGAGCATCTTTTGCATGCCAGACTGACGTTTAAATCCAAATGTAGGATTTAGAATGGCTCTATACTCCTGATCCTCCCAACTCTAATTCTTGAGAGATTCATGTGTGCTAGGTAAGTATTATAGTCAACTAACTTACATCCAGTCCCTCCATCTTTTTTTTTTTTTTTTTTAATCTCTCTCCCTTTCTTTATATTTGTTTATACATTTTGACATGGGGTATTATGTGTACCAGGCTGGCTTGAACTCTTACATAGCCAATGCTGGTCTCTTAAACCCTTATGTAGCCAAGGCTGGTACTCTAGAACTCTTGAAAATCCTGTGTATACCTCTCGCAAAGGCTAGCGTTGTAAGCAAGTGCCAGTATGCCTGGCTTCATTATTATTATTTTAAAATTATTGGTGTGTAGATGGTGTTTGTGTATGTACATGTGCACGTGTGCCATAGCACCTGTGTGGAAGTCCCAGGACAATTCTTCTAGGTGCCTCCTTCCTTCACTGTGTGTTCTGTGGATTGGATTCAGGTCCTAAGGCTTGTGCAGCGACTCTTCTAGTCATGGAGCTGTATGTGGCTCTCTGGCCCCTTTGCAGATTTTATAAAAGGATTTTCAGGAAGGTACAGTGATGTATGCCTGTAACTCTAGCACTTGCAAGGCAGAGGTAGTGTGACTGCAGCGATTTCAGGAAGCTTTCTCCACATGGAGAATTCCATGCCAGCTAGAGCTGTACAGCGAGAAGCTTCCTCAAAAACAAAACTGTCTTGTGTAGCTCTCATCTGGAAGATCATATCATCTTTGAATAAAGACAGCTTCATTTTTTTCTTTTTCCTTTCAACCTAGATATCTTTTACTTCTTTTTATTGTCCAATGGCCTTGGTTGGACTCTCTAACAGAATGTTGATTAGAAATGACCAGAGTGAACTGCCTTTTCTTTCTGCTTTTAGTGGGGAAGGCATATTCAGTTTTGCACCATTAGGTGTGATGTTAACTGTAGGTTTTTTGTTTGTTTGATGGTACATGATCTTTATTTATCAGGTAGAGAAAGTTCCCTTCTCTGTCTAGTTTTTTGAGTGTTTTAACAGTGAAAGGAGGTAGATTGTTTTCACATTCTGCTGAGTGCAGTAGAGCACTGCATGCATTTTCTCTTTGTTTCTGAAGGACTAATCCATTATGCTGATCAATTTGATATGTGAAAAGAAGAATGCAGTTCGGAAAATCCCTACTTAATCTGGGTGCACACTCTATGTGCTGCTGTTTAGATTTGCACCATTTTGTGTGGACTTCTGCTTCACACTTGTAAAGGATGTTTTCCATCCTTATGGCTTTATTTGGCTTTGGTGTGAAGCCTGCACTAGCCTCACAGAATGAGTGAGAAAGTACTCCATCCTCTGGTATTTTATGAACATAATTGAGAAGGCCCAAGTTAATTGATTTGATAGAATTTGCCAAGAGATCCTGGACTTTTTTTGTTGTATGTTTTCAAAGGACAGGTTCTTTTTGCTTATTACAAGTCTGCTGACTTTTTAAAATTTCTTCTTGAGTTAGTGTTGATAATTTGGATATTTCGAGAGTTTTGAATAGCATCTAGGCTATAGAAATACAGTTTTCCAAAGTAATTTCTTTTAATTAGTTAATTAATTTTGGTTTTTTGAGACAGGGTTTCTCTCTGTAGCCCTGGCTGTCCTGGAACTCACTCTGTAGACCAGGCTGGCCTCGAACTCAGAAATCCGCCTGCCTCTGCCTCCCAAGTGCTGGGATTAAAGGTGTGTGCCATCACTGCCCAGCCATAGTTTCTTTTATTTATTTTTTTTTGTTTGAGACTGTAACCCATGCTGACCCTGAACTCTCAGTCTTCCTACCTTGATCTCCTCAGTGTTGGTGTTACAGGTATGTGCTGCCACACCCAGCTAACCCTCTAGTAGAGTTAGCAGTCATGTCCCTATTTCTATTTATGATTTTAACTTCCCTTCTTTCCTTAAAAAAATAAGTCAGGTTGAAAGTCTGCCAATTTTGTTGCTACGACAAGGAATTAAGTGGTTTCATTGCGCTCTGTCTTTCTCTCTCTTTCTGTAGCTGAATATGGATTGAATTCATATATTACATGCATTACATAAATAAGTATATTTTGCTACTTTATCAATTTTCCTATGGTTTTTTTTTTGCATAAGGATAATTGCTCTGCAAACATATTTTCTTACAACTTCTTCTGCCGTATACTTTCCCACTCCCCTTTCTAATTTTGTAAAGAGTGGGTAAGCAACAGGTCTGACAGTGGGCAGCTGCTACCCACTGCAGTTTACTGTTCAAAGCTTTTGAGATTCTATTAAGGGCCATACTTGGGAGTTCATAACAAAGTGATCACTCTCTTGAGTTTCTCCCCACTTCTATCTTCCCAACACATGAAGTTCCCACACTACCCTTTCTTGGTTTCTGTATCATGTGAGGACACAAGTCTGTGTCCTGGTGATGAACATGTTGAGGTAATGAGCTTAAGATTAGAAGAGGTTTATTTTTGCTCATGAATTGCCCCACTGCTTTGAGGCAGTTGTGAGCATCTTAACTGGGGCCCATGGCAGAACAAAGCCACTGCTCTAACCCTGCCTAGTGGCAGACATCTATGTTATCAGCATATAGGAGGGTGAAGCAGGATGATCATAAGTTTGAGACAGGCCTGGGCTACAGTGAGACTCAGTCTACAACTAAACAAGATCAATAGCCAAACAGAAATGAATAAATAAACAAAACCTTTCCTTCCCTCATCTGCCAGTTGCAAGAATATAAATACTGGCTAAGGTTCCACAATTCCCTGCAAAGACATGTCCTGTGACTTATGGACATCACACAAATTCTCCCTTTTTAAAGTATATCAGTTCCCATAATGCCATCCTATAGATCAACATTTCTCAGCTTTTCTAATGGTGCAACTCTTAATATAGTTCCTTAGGTTGTAGTGACCCTCAATGATAAAATTATTTTCATTGCTACTTCATAACTGTAATCTTGCTACTGTTATGAAATATAATGTAAATATTTTTGTAGATAAAGGTTTCCAAAGGGGTCATGACACACAGGTGAAGAACCACTGCTGTAGATCAAGGTTTAATATACAGACTCTCTGGGAGACACACAGTAAACCAGAGCAGTCCTTTTGCTAGAATATTGGCTTTGGTTATGTGGAATGTTTCATAACTGTTTCTTCCAAAAGGATAATGAGAGAAATGTGTGTGTGTGTGTGTGTGTGTGTGTGTGTGAGAGAGAGAGAGAGAGAGAGAGAGAGAGAGAGAGAGAGAGAGAGAGAGAGAGAGAGAGAGACTGGGCCTGTCAGGCTTTTTTTGAAGACCTCAAAGCTCACCCCTAGTGACACTCTTTCTCCAACAAGGCCACACCCCCTAATCCTTCTCAAGTAGTGCCACTCCCTGTTGACTAAGCATTCAAATGGGGACCAATGTCATTTAAACCACTCTAATGTGGAAGAAGAAAAACAAAAAGTCCAAATATGGTTGAATTTTATTGTACAAAGAAGACTTTGCAGAGAAGCTGTTAGTATAAAATAATAGGATCTGGCCAGTTATGGTGGCATACACATTTAATCCCAGGACTTGGGAGGAAGAAGCAGGCAGTTGTCTCTATGAATTTCAGACCAGCCTGCTTTGCATGGTTGAATTCCAGGATAGCCAGGACTACATAATGAGAGTCTATCTAAAAAAAAAAAATAATAATAAAATGATGATTGTGGTGGTTTGAATAAGCTTGGCTCATGGGAAATGACTCTATTAAGAGGTATAGCTTATTGGGATAGGTGTGGTCTTGTTGGAGGAAGTATGTCATTGTGTAGGCAGGCTTTGAAGTCCTATGCTCAAGCTGTGCCCTGTGAGGAAGAGTCCCTCCTCTTAGATGCCCACAGGACAGTCTCTCCTGGCTGCAGTCAGATCAAAGTGCAGAAAACTTGGCTCCTCCAGCACCATGTCTGCTTTCAGGGTGCAGTGCTTCTTGCCATGATGATAATGGACTGAACCTCTGAAACTGTAATCCAGCCCCAATTAAATGTTGTCCTTTATAAGAGTTGTCTTAACGTGATGTCTCTATATAGCAATGGAAACTCTAACTAAGACAATGATGATGATGATAATAACAATAATAATAAATAAATAATTCCTAAATAAACAAATAAATAACATGTTTTACATTTCAGAAACTTTTTTTTACAGTACTTTATTGAAAATGTATTGGTAGAGGAAGAAAACATTTAGAGAAAAAGTGGGTGAGGGCTCTCGTGGTCTTTGTGAGAGAACAAATATCATGTGGGTTTAATTAATTCCTTTTGGTTATGTTCAGCAATGAAGCATTTTCTACTGTGTAAGAACCCTGGATTTGAGCCCAGTGCTGGAACATAAGTTTAACTTTATATTTAATTAAAAGCCAATGAGATTGTAATATATATATATTTGAAACAAACAAATAAGGTAAATTAACTCTTTAATTATTGTTCTGAAATGTTAAATTGTACCATATACTTTACATCTGAACTTTGGTTTTACTGAGTTAGTTTTCACCAATGTTGGTATTCTTCATGCAAATTTTAAAGGGGAAGTTGAGATTTGTCTCCTTTTTTTCCTTTTTTTGATTTTGACATTTAAAATGTACATTTTTATCAAGTCAATCGGCCCTGACCTGGAACTTGATATGTAGACTAGGTTCATTTCAAACGTAAAGAAAACTACTGGCTTCTGTCTCCTGAATTCTGGGCATGTATCACATCCCAGCCTTTGATGTCAGTTTTTAAGGATTAGTCAATGTAAGGTTTCAGCTGAAATTATTTCCTAGTATTAAAAAATGGGTGTTTTTGTGGGCTGGGGGAAGGCTAAAAGGGCTCAGGGGATAGGAACACTTGCTGTGTAAGCATGGAGACGTGTAGGTACATTTTTTGCAATCTACTTTTAATAAGTGTTCAATCTCTCCTCTAGCCCACCATCCAGCAGAGGTAGTGGAAGAGAAAGTTATTAGGATCTGAGGGAAGTGGACCTGTTCAGCAATAGTTCTTTAGGGCAAGCTCAATCTTCTTGGGCAGCAGTTCAGTCCTGTAGCAAACACCAAATACTACTGAGCAGCAAGAGATCAGTCGTCTAGGCAGACAGACACCAGGAAGCTGTAGTTCAATCCTGAAGGAACCATCAGACTTGCCAGCTGGCCTCAGGCAAGGCTGAGAAAGTGGCAAGCTGCAGCAGGAACCTTATGAGCAGTTCTTGGGCGAGGTTCTCTCAATGGCAGCATTACCACAAGTTGACCTCAGCAATGCTATGTAAGGCAAACCAATACATGTGTGCCTTTAGCGAAGAATAGTAAGGTAGAGCAAACCGAACCAATGCTCAGTGCTTGTCTCTCACACTGTCTATGGGGTCATATTTATACTCCTTCATCAAGTGTCCTTTCATGTGTTTGCTATGTCAAAACATCCTTTCACCTGTGTCTGCCTCAAGAAAACAGTCTCTCACATGTCTGCTTTAGCAAGACATCCTTTCACCTGAGTGCCCCAGCAAAACATTGTAAGATATAACTAACTTTCCAAAGAAACTAGAAGTTTCGACTTCAGGGACTTAAGTTCAAGTCCCAAGTGCTCATGCAAAAATGTAGGTATGAGCAGAAACATGCTCATCACTCTGCCACTGTGAGGAGCAGAGACAAGAGGATCCCTTGGGCTTCCTGTCTCCTGTCCTTGCTCCAGCTTCAGTCAGAGACCCTTTCTCTGGGGAGTGAGGTAGAAAGTGAGAGAGCAGGACACATCCTCTAGGCTCTGCACATGCACACAGGCACATGTACCCACAAACACATTGGCACACATCACAAACGTGTACCACACTCATATATAAAAGTAAATAAATAATAAATAGCCCTTATATTTTGGATATAATTTATGCTATTTACTTTTATTATATAATAAAGTGCTTCAAAATGTGGTGATGGCCATCAAGCTGTCTCAGCAGGTAAAAGTGAAGCAGGCAATCATAGGAGACAGTTTAATACCCTGGGACTCCCATTTGGTTTGGGATTATGCACATCCCCCTTGAAATAATGGCTTGGCAGCCTAGTTCCTTCATTTGTTTGTATTTTGTGCATACACATACTTGTTTCCGGACAATGCACCTAGCAAACCTCTGACTTCCTAACTGCATTAGACTAAACACGCTTCCATTTTTGAACAATGGTATGATTCCCTGTGCCTGGTAACAATCAAATTTAGACAGTTTCTACTCAAGTACGCTTCCAATGCATCTGTGTATGAAGAATAGAGACTACTGCTGCAACCTAAACTAGTTTGGGTTGTCCCCAACCTGTTCCCTCTAGTAACCATTTTGGGAGAACCTCATATTTACCGTATTATAGCTATGCATAATTGGGTATGCATATAATTAAAATTAGATACATTTTGGGAAGAGACATGTGCAGTAGAAAATGAATGTATGAGCTAACCTATCAATCAAAATAGAGAGCCACACAAACTATCCCCCCTGGTAACAACTTGTTTTCTTGAGCTCATGAAAGGAAACCCTGAATAATAAGGGACCTTTAGAGAGCTCTTGGTCATGTGGCCTGCTGTCAGTCTTGACAGCATATCTTCATCTTCCTATATTCTAACTGTCTCTCTGCACCAAGTAAACTTACATTGCATTTTTGCAAATTTGTGTGAATGTTCATTTTCAGTTCTTTACATAAAAGACCAAGAACCTGGAAACAGCTGACCTGGGCTCCTACCACCGATGGCAAAGCACTTGCTGCCAAACCTGACAAACAGTGTTCCACAGGCACACATTGTGTAAGAGAGAACTTCTCTTAGTATGTCCTCTGATTTACACGCACACACACACACACACACACACACACACACACACACACACACACAAATATAATAAATTAAAAGTGGGGTGAAATATTCATTACTTTGTATTTTTAGCCATTTCAAAGGTATAATTCAGTGCATTTAAGTACCTCCATAAGGCATAAAATATTACTACTGACATTAATAATAATAATCTTTCTATCTCTATTCAATAATATTTCAATAACTTATGCTTTACATTAAGATGTAGATATTGGTTTTCTTTTTTTTTTGTTTTATCTCATGCACTTTTTTTTTTTTTTATTTTTGATACTTTATTTACATTTCCAATGTTTCCCCTTTTCTGGGTCTCCTCTTTGGAAGCCCCCTATCCCCTCCCCATCCCTACCTCTATGAGGGAATTCCACCT
>CM052700.1:74742984-74764519 GCA_028551405.1 Uromys caudimaculatus
TTTCAGATTGTTTTAATTTTCAAAATGGGTGTGATTTTGAGTTTTGTGGTTTTATTGTTTCTCTGGAAGAGAGGGCAGGATACAAGCTTTCCTGATTGCTGACTGAAGGATATGCTATTTTGTGAAAAAGGTTTTGTCTTGGTATGTTTAGAAAAGGTGATTAAGGTCTTTATACCTTCCAGAGTTATATGGCTCAGATATGATAGAGGTAGACCCCCAGAGAATTAGATTCCAGAGAATCAAACAACAACAAAAGATATATTGATGATACTAAAATTTTGTTTTGAGATTTGCATATTATAGAATATATAGCCTTGGTGAGTCTCATCATCCACATGCTGAACTGACCTGCTTGAACTCCTGATGTCTTGGACTTTCAGCCAGATCCAATCAGAACACAGGCATCAGAGACTAAATCAATCGTTGGTGTGGCCTTCTTAAGGTTAGCCAACTCCCCTATTTTTCCTACTCTCCCCCCCCTTCAAAAATGTCTCAACGCCCATATTCAGCTTGAAGAAGTTATGAAGACTCATTGCCCCAGTTCCCTGAGCTTTGGGGCTTGAAGGAATTATTATAAGTTGTCTTTTTAGGGAATGTAGAAATGGTCATAATTGGAACAGGGAGGAATAACTAGATTGATTGCACAGCCACAATCTCATTTGTTACAAATTTTTTTAATTGTTACTAAATTGAAGTCATAATTTCTTATTTTGGTACAGAATTTATTTTGATGCAAAATTAAGATGTTCATTGGTATAAATTTCTTCTATTGATAAAAAATTTTTAAAAGTACAGGGCTTAGACCCAATCCTTCTATAACTGCTATTATAAACTGATCTGAGATGTTTAAACCTGTGAGTTAAGGGCCAAATAGCAAATTCATGGCTCTGAGTTTATTGTTAGGGTGTATTCAGATATTTTAATTAGAAATAGCTGTGAGTAGTTAATGGAGAACAGTCCAGATTACTTTACATAGATAGTTGGTTTCCAAAAACATCAGAAATCCACAGAATGTGACATTTAATGTTATTTATTCACTTCTTGTTGAGACAAGTCTGCTCCTGACAGCTTTCCCTTTCTTGGATTCAAAGAAGAAATTGAGCATCAGTGGAGTTGCTCCAGTTGTGGCGAGATAACCATTAGGCAAGAATTGCCTCATTTCATCTACAGACATAATACTGTCCAGAAAAAGGACAGTGGGGGTTGGCCGGGAGCCACGTCACTACCTATGAGATCAGGGTCAAGACAAATCTTCCTATCTTCAAGCTGAAAGAATCTACTGTTAGAAGAAGATACAGTGACTTTGAGTGGCTTTGAAACGAACTAGAAAGAGGGAGCAAGGTTGTATTTCCCCCTCTCCCTGGGAAAGCATTCTTGCGGGAGCTTCTTTTCAGAGGAGACATGGAATATTTGATGACAATTTCATCGAGGAGAGGAAGCAAAGGCTGGAACAGTTCATAAACAAGGTCTCTGGTCATCCTCTGACCCAGAATGAACATTTTCTTCACATGTTTTTACAGGATGAGATTATAGATAAAAGCTATACTCCATCTAAATTAAGACATGCCTGAGTTTGGTAAGAAGAGGCAAAACTTGAGACCATTAATGAGTGGTCTTCATCTGCACCAATGAAGAAGTCATAACTAACTTAGCACGCTGCACAGACACTGGTATAACACGCCCTGGGTAGACTAACACTCACATGCTCCCTTTCATTGTTTGTTTTGGCAGTTGACAAGAAGTTCATTTGCTTTAGTGAAAACTCCCTCGCTCTAGCCTTTCTAAGTAGCTCTTCCCCCTGTGTCCCTGTGCACACTGTAGCCTCCCAGTCCCGTAGAGCCTGCAGTGTCCTGACTAAAGCTGCCAGCTTGCTCTTATTTGCAGTTTCTGTGTCGTATTTGCTTCTTGAATCTGATTGACTAGAATATTTCTCCCCCCACCCCTTGATGTATGATGTCACCACTTGGTCCTAATTTATGTGCAGGAGCATGACACCATTTGTCTCCAGTGCCACATATACGAGGTGTGCTTTATGTGCAGAATGTGTCTTCTTTCTGGCCTGTAATCCCCTTCACATGAAAGATTAATGAGGGAAATCTTTATATTCTGTATAAAACCAAAATCAAATTTATATACTAAAATCATTTGTCTAAAATTTAAGTTGTTTTCAAATAAAAGTTGAAATGCAAAAAAAAGAAAAAAGAAAAAAAAGAATGTGCTACAGATACACCACAAAATACTATTCAGCAGTAACAAAAGGGAAACTATGAAATTTTCAGGTAAATAGATAGACCTAAAAATGATCATATTAAGTAAGTGTACCTAAATCCAGAAAGACAAATGCCACATGGTCTATTCCATCTTCAGTTTCTAGCTCCAAGTCTTCATATGTGCGTGTACAACATAGAATAAGAGTCCAGAGGGTCTAAAGGGATCATAGATAGGCAGGGGAAGGGCTGGGATGAGAATAGCAGGAGGCAGGTGATGTGAAGTGGGACACAGAATAGTGGGACAGGGTGACAACTGAGAGTGCAGGAGAAGGCAGGTCAAGATAGAAGGAAGAGGGACAAATAACACCAACATTGTTTGAAAATCCTCAAGAAATCATTTTATACTGAAAGCTTATACAATCTACATATAAATGTACACACACAGAGATAGAAATAGATTAGACATGTAGATAGAGATAGATAGATAGATAGATAGATAGATAGATAGATAGATAGATAGATAGATAGATAGATAGATAATAGAGACGAGATTAAAGAAAGTTAAGCCATTTAGGCTGACACTGAGCCATAGACTAACAAAGAATAATTTTTTAAAAAAGGAGCCCTCTCAAAGTTTTTCAATGGGAAGCATACACAGCTTTGATAAGAATATGTCCACGGGTTTTTGTTGTTTGGCTATGCATTTCAATGACCATACTGCCTGTTTGCCATCCTTGTCTTTGTCTTTTCCCCTGGAATATAGTCTAACCTTGAGTACTGGGCACTTAAAAAGCATGAATTGAGAATTACATAGCTCTCGATGAAAAGTCATTCTTTTTATAAAACAAAAAAAGACAAACAAAACAAAAAAACAAGGAAACTTGCTTAATAGCATCTTGGTTATTTAGACAGGGCCTACATACAGAGACAGGACCCACGAAACATGGTTAACATATGCCCACACAGCCACGCAAGGTAATAATAAAATGTTAATCTGGAAACATATTTCTTTTTAAGTGTGTCTTTCTCAGTTTGCTTTCGAAAGTTCTCAAAACATCTGTAGGTTTAAAGGCAGTTCAAGTGGGCACAGAAATGAATGAGATTTAACCCTCTCTGCCTGGTGCCCATTATTCGCCCTGTGTCTGAGAGGAATGTGGACTCTGTCATGCTAAGGTGAGCTGTATAGGAGCAAGGAAATGTTACAGTGAAATGAGAGACTGAAGCAGGTCATTTGCCTTTGTTGAGCTTCTCCTTCTTGTCAAGCCACCAGTTGTAGCTCTGGCTTGTCACTGGGAGCCTATCACAAAGCCCCTTCTGTTACGACACTGCACCTGAAACTGCCACCAGCCAGCCGAGCATAAACAGTAAAGTGGAACCAGTGTCCCAAAGCTCCCCTGCACAATAGCCTCTGCTGTCATGGAGCCACAATCCCTGGCTCTTAGGGTGGTATATTTTTCCTCATCATATGCATGACAGAAAGTCTAATGGAGCCTGGAGTAGCTTTTAAGATCCTATAAAATGGTCTGTTATCAGTTTCATCGGTGTCCCCAAGATGTCTCCCTGGATGTCAGAGAGCCCACAGTGGCTGTATTTACAGTCGTGAGGTCAGTTGGGAGTAGAAAATAATTAGCTGAAAGGATGGGGGGGGGGGCTGTTTGCAAACCAGAATAGAAGCTCATTGCTCATGGCCTCTAGTGAGAATGAGTGCTTCTTCATCTCCCTTTTGATTATGCTCCATTTCAGCTGTTACAACTAAGTCATAAAATGTACTGGTGTGTACAGTTCTTAATAAACAGCTTGATCTCTGACCTTAATGACAAAAATCTTAAAACTTTGCCAAGATTTTATGTCCCAGGTTGGGATACGTAATTTTTAAATTTGGCCATGGTATTGGGGAAAATATACAATGTAAAAGAACCCTAAACAACATCACACCATCATGTCTGTTGTTTTCTAAGATTTAAACATTGTGGTAAAACTGAAAAGACATTTTTGGTGCTTTAAAATTTGTATTTAATGTATTCTTTAGATAAGATCTCACTCTGTAGCCCAGGCTTGACTGAGACTTACTGTCTAACACAGGTAGTTTCAAACTCAAGGCAATCCTCCTACCTCATCCCCTGAAGTACTGAGATAGGAATGAGCCACCATGTCTAACTGGAAAAGACTGTAAAATCTTTTAAAAATCATTTCTTTCATTTTCTTCATTAATTTATTTATTCACTCACTTTACATCCTTGTCACAGCCCCCCATCCTCCCCTCCCAGTCCCACCCTCACAAATCCCTTCACCCATTTTCCCCTCTCCTCCTCAAAGAAGGGGAAGCCCCTATCCCTTGGGTACCACCCTATCTGAGAAAGGCAGTTGCAGCAGGACTAGGTACATCCTCTCCCACTGAGGCAAGGCAAGGCAGCTTAGCTTGGGGATGGAGAGCCACAGGCAGACAACAGAGTCAGAGAATAACCCCCGCTCCAGTTGTTGGGAACCCACATGAAGATCAAGCTTCCCACCTACTACAAATGTGTAGGGGACCCGCAAGGTCAGTTGTACAAACTTAATTTTGTGGACCATTCTCAGTTAATCTGAGGATCCTATTGTCTTGCAGGGAAGGTACTTAAATTAGATAATATCATATCATCTAAGGCATTCCAGTGAAATACCTCTGACCAAGGTGTCATTTGTGGGTGACAGCATTTACCACATTGCCCTTAGAAGCTGCTAGTCACTTGCTCTTCATGCATGGCCCCTGTCATATGAGTCACCCTTTCCTTGCTTTCTAGTTTGCTTCACTGCATGCAAGTATTTGTGGTCCTTCTAAGTGGCGTGAATGTGGATGCTTCCAAGGTGCTCCTGGCCCGGATTCTCATGTACAGGGTATAGCATTTCCTCTCTGGCTCCTCGGAGACCTCTCTAGGAACACAGGGCTCAGCACCTTTCTCCATGAACACAGATCTTTGCTTCCATAACCTTCTTCTGAAGTTTCAGCCTCCCACACTGAGGGATTCCTTTGTGAGCCTTGGGAAAAAAAAGGCCTTCCTCATTCCATGACTTTCCCCTTGCTTTTTCCCAAGAGGATAGACTTCAAGACACCATAGTGGTATAATTAGCCAGTTTCTTTTTATCCTGCCTTTCTCTTTCTTCTGGTCAGTGAATTGAGCACAGACTGGACTATCTGATTGGATAGGGGAAAGAAAGGTGAGATTCAAAGTGGAGGAGGGTAATTTATACTTCAAATCTATTATTCTGCCTTTCATGACCAATTACTTTTTACTCAGAATAATGCTCAACAATTTAGCGTCAACTTATATAATGCTCAAATGTTTGTCGGTTTTCTTAACTAAAATCCAGAAATTCAAGCACATGAGCTCAGGTTTCGCTATTAGAGCAAATTCTCTGTTTTAGCTTGGAGATTTTCTCCTCCTACTACCTGGCTCTTTCTGTAAATGTTGGTGGACACTTTGCAGTCACCTTTGCCTTAAAGCTAGACGGCCTACTTAAACTAATTGTTACAATTATTTATTTGTGTGTGAGTCCATACATGGAAGTTAGGGCAGCTTGTGAGAGTTGACCCCCGCCATCATGTAGGTTCTGAGAATAGACCTCAGTAAGCTATCTCACTGACTTTTAAACAACAGTTCTTAAATTTACAAATGGACACGTGGTCAGGTGTCTGCGATGCCAAGCTGTTTGGGTACAGAACAATGAAACATTGCATTGTCTTATGTGGTGATGACGGATGAAAGGTGTCTAGCCTTGGACTGTAGATGGGCTTTGGATCAAGGCTCTGCTTCTCAATTCAGACTATTAACATCATCACCTTGGAAGTTACTAGCAATGTATGAACCCCAGAAATACTAAAAAAACCTGGCATAAGATTTACATGGATGTACTTTCACAAACTTTGGGTATAAGTCTGATGTGAATTAAAGTTTTGGGACTTAAGCATGTGATACTGGGCAGAGGGATTTGCCCCTAAGATCCAGCTTTCTCATTTGGGATTAAGGGACACTCAAGACCTGTGCTAGAGCAGGTTCTCAACCTGTGGATCGCTATCCTTTCATGAGGGTTGCCTAAGGGAGCACACAAATATTTACATTACAATTCATAACAGTAGCAGAATTACAGTTATAAAGTAAAAATGAAAATAATCTAATGGTTGGGGGTCACTACTAAATGAAGAACTGCATTAAAGAGTCACAGCATTAGGAAGGCTGAGAACCACTGATCTAGAGGCAAGGTGTTTGCCCAAGGAACTTTGCTCAATTCTGTAATTATGACAAGTCTCCTTGACCCGATCCTTTGTCTTCAGAGCACAGAGGCACATCCAAGTGTTTGGAAACATCCTATGTCCCCTGATGGTAAGACATCAAGATGAATAAGGTTCAGCTCTCTGACAGTCAAGCCTGTGGGTGAATGCTGAGCTCCATTTCTTACTAAGTGACTTATGCCAAGCTCCCAGTTTCTGAGTGCCTTGGTTTGATCTCCTGTGACATTAAAATTGTGCACTAACAACTGCTGTGTCCTAGAGACAGAACAAGACATTCATGTGATAATGAGTTTGCACAGGTTGGATGCTTATATACCAGCACACTGGGTTGGTGCTCAAGAAATGCCAATGCATTTTTAGTTAAGCATGAATCTAAGGGTCAGAGCCAAAAGACACTATTTCTGCCTTGAAGGGTCTTTTAAGAAGAACTACACACATAAATGTATAATTTCAGAGGTATTTGAGACTTCCTAGTAGTTGTCTGAAATAAAATATGAAGACACAATAATGGGAAAAGGACAGTTTGAGTGGAGGAAGCTAGTCCCTCACCTCAGCTGATGGAAGGTTAACGGAACTCTCAATAAAATCCCAGTGGAAACACCAACAACTAGTACACTGCTGTCTGCCAGGCCCCGCTCAGGACCTCAGTCTCTCTCCTCAGGAAACATAATGGCAGGTAAAATTTGCATTTGCTACACTTTATGCACTTGGAACCGTGACCTTATGAAGGAAAAGGCTGATAAAGACATTGATGGAACTGAGCGGCAGGTTCTGACAAAATCACACCAAATAACAGGTCTCATGTGGATGTTTATTAAAAGGGAGGGGGAGGGGATGCAGAGGCTGCCTTTTGGGGAGAAAGGAAAAAAGGAGGAAAAATGTGGCTCTTTATAGGCACCGTGGCACAAGTGTTGGGAGACATTCAATAGAGGTGACAATGGCAATGTGTTACATCTGGGCAGCTAATGATAATGTGTCTTGTCACTGGGTTGCCTGATGGTGCCATTGTCACCAGGCAGGACTGGCAGTGGAGGATTATGTGATTGCCAGCAGAAATAAACACATACTATTATAACAGGCCCCAGAACTTAACACAACGAATGCCATGTTGGAAGCACCATTGTTACCTTAGATCACATTATATAGGCCCCAAATGCCTGCTAAAATGAGAACAAAGACCTAACCCATTAAAGTTCCATAGTTCCAGGATCCAGGACAGTCCTTAAATGTCCTGACCTTGGCTTCTGGAGTTTTGCATCTTTCTAACTGTTCTTGCTATCAGAAGTGTGTCAACCAGGATGTAGGTTTTGTGCATAAAAAGTAAAGGGTGATGGCAACATAGACTTGGTTTTGGGCGTTAACATGCCTGGTGTTCTCTGATGCAGTGACCTTGCAACAGTGTTGAACACAGAGATTTGCTAAGCCTGAGAACTTTAGAATTATGTCATTTTGGTTCCGGAGGTACCTAGGATTGTGTATAGTGGTGGTGCTGAGTTATCTGACTCTGTAACACCAGCCAACTCCAGCCTCCAAGCACCTGTGTTCTCCGCCTCTTTGTTTCTGTGGCACTTAACTATTTAGTGAGCGTTCCTCCTCGCCTCTACCTGCATTAGAGCATCTCCTCTGAAGATCCCTGACTGAGAAAAATACATGGAGACAGATCATTTACAGTTGAGGATATAGCTCAGTGGTAGAGGGATTGTAAAGCAAGCGAGAGGGCTGGGTTCAGTCTCCGGTCCTAGGGAAGAAAAGAGGCAGTCAATTGTATGAGAAAGATAATTTAAAAATGAAAGAAAAGGCAAAGAGAGATTATAGCAAAGTTGCTTTATTTGACATAGTATTATACACTGAAAAAATGTCTTACTAATTAGGCATGGCAGCTAATGATGAATAATGTTGCTTTAATCCCAGCAGTTGGCCAGCATGGGAGGTGGGGGAAGGGTCACTGAAGCAGGAGGAATGATAAGAGTTTGAGGCCTGCCAAGGTCATAATGGGTTCCAGGCTTTTCGGGGCTCTGCAGGAGTATACCTCAAACAAAGGAAAACAAAACCAAAACAAACAAAAACTTAAAACCCAAAAGGTTTTATTTAATGTAATCCATAGAGGAAATAAATCTTTGATTAGCCTTTCATAAGAGCTTATTTTTGAAAGCATGTGCAGACAGCAGGGTTCATAGCTTCTACTGAAGTCCAAGAGCATGTCAGAAGGTGGGCATCATCTTGGGAATGCAGACGGTTGCCCACTGGATAAGAAATATGTGTATTCTCCTTTGGTTTTGAGAGTGTCACAATACATAGGTCACCCAAGCGAATAGTATCTAAAGTGTTCCGAGACTTCCCTGAATCTCCTGGGAATGGTAAAACAGGATACAGCCTTTTATTCTCATTTCCCTCCGTGAAACGCTCTCCTCTTCTTGGACCGCAGGCTGGTTGCCGTGCATACAGATAGGCACTCACAATGGGGACTGACATTTAAGCATCTCACCTTCTATGCCGTACAGCCTGTCTGTCCTTTTAAACCTTGCTGCTGGGCCAAATGCAAAGGAGCTACTGTGTGACTTTTCACTTATCTTCTATACCCAAACTACAAAGTTAGTGCTTGAGTGTGTCAGGTATCACCTGGGGACTTGGGAACGAGGCTTTTTACAGTGAACCCAATCCCATGACCTGTACCACACTGCCTTTGATTTGAAGGCAGGTTAGTTGACTACCAAGACAGCCCACAACATTAATCAGAATCAAGTTCACCTGAAATGTGGGCACACAGTAATTGCTAGTTTGCCACATGATAGCTTTCAGCCTACCATGTTACACTCCGGGTACATGTGCCAGGGCAGATGGGAATGCTCTTCCTCCTATACGTGCTGCGTGAGCAAGGTTTTCAGTTCATAGGTTTTAAAAAATCTGAAGTTGAAAGAGTAAAAAGTGTTCACCTAACATCTTTGTGCTTTTTAACACACTTGTTATTGTCCCCGTGGCTCATTCTCTAGCTTTGCCTACTCCGTGAAGACTCAGACTCAGATTTTGAACTGTTTTAAAGATAAATCATCCGTATGGTGTTGCCTTGCCCCTTAATACTTTAACTGATAATGCTCTTTTATTTTCGGTACTTGTTTTGTTTGTTGAGACAGGGTCTCATTTTGTAGCCCAACCTACCCTCCTACTCCTGATCTTCCTGTCTGAGCCTTTAAAGCCCCAGGGTCACATGCATGTGCCACCATGTTTCTCAGGTTCATGAAATCCCATTTATTAATTGTTAATCTTAGTGCCTGGTTAATGGTGTTCCATTCAGAAATTCTTTTACTGTACCAACGAGTTCAAGGCTATTTCCTACTTTCTCTTCTATCAGGTTCAATGTATCTGGTTTTAGGTTGAAGTCTTGGATCCATGTGGAGCTAAGTTTTGGGTAGGGTGATAAGTATGGGTTTATTTGGATTCTTTGACATGTAGCCAGTTTGAACAGCACCATTTGTTGAAGGTGCTGTCATTTTCTTCAGTGTGTGTTTCTGGCTTCTTTGTAAAAATTCAGACATCCATAGGAATGTGGATTTATATCTTCATCTTCAATTTAATTGATCAACGTGTCTATTTCTTAAGAAAAAGATATTCTTTTGCGTGTCACAGTTCATCTAATTATTCTATAGCATGATTTTATTTATTTTTAATTCCTAAAATATTATTTATGTGTGTGTGTGTGCATGCCTGTGTGTGTTCATGTCCCCGTGTGTACATTCCTGTGTATGTGTGCATGTGTGTAAGCATGTGTGGTAGGGTGGGGTTGCAGAGAACACACATAAACATGTCATAGCACAGGTATGAAGGGTCAAGGTCTTTGGGGAGCACATTCTCTTCTTCCATATTGTTGAGAGAGGCTCTTTCTTGTTCTTTCTGTCAAGCTGTGTATTTTAGGCTAGCAGGACCATGAGTTTCTGGGCGATACTCTTGTCTCACAGGCCATCTAGTTGTAGAAAGACTGGAACTATAAATACCTGATACCCCAAACTGGAGTTTTCCCCTGGGTTCAGTGGATCATACTCAGCTCATCAGACTTGTGTGTGAAGTGCTTTCACCTCATGATCCATCTTACTTGGCCCACTACTGGGATTTTCACACTGATCTAGTACCCTCCTCAAATTAGCCATGCATATGATTTCAGTTTTGGTAGCTGACACAATACACCTTCTCTTTCTGAGAACCCAGTCTAGGACTTGTTGTTGTGTTTAGTTGTCATGTTTCCCAGTGTTTAAGATCCATATCCTTTTAGTGATTTATTTATTTTGCCTTTTATACTATGGAGATTCTTTAATATTTTATATGTATGTTTGTGTGTGCCATGGCACATGTGTGGAGGTCACATGACAACTTTTGGGAACTCGTTTTCTCTTTCCATCAGAATGTAAGTTCCAGGGATCATTCAGGCCATTAGACTTGAATGGACCAGTACTTTTACCCACCCAACTAGTAGTATTATATTAATTTGACATAAGCATGAGTTATTTTACAATTATGAAAATACAGTCATAACATTGGACTGTGGGCAAGTCTTTGGGGTATTGATTAATGATTGATATGAGAGGTCCCATCCCACAAGAGATGGTAACCCCCCATGTGCAGCTGGTCTTGAGTGCTATAAGAAAGTGACTGAACAAGCCATGGAGAGCAAGACAGTAAGCAGCACCCCTCATGGTCTCTGCATCAGCTTTGCCTCCAAGTTTCTGACTTGAGTTTTTGCCCTGTTCTCCTCAAATGCTGTATTGTAAGCTATATACTAAAACAAACTCTTTCTTATCCAAATTGCTTTTGGTCATGGTGTTTATTACATCAATATAAACCCTAATTATGACATCTGTTGAGCTATCTCACTGGCCCTAGACATCTTTGAAAAATACACCAACCCCCCAAAAAGAAAAAAAATAGAAGTTTGTTCCTTATTTGCCATCCATCTAATGTTAACTCATGGGTAAGTTCTCATTGATGGCTTTTATTCACTATACTACATGGGTTATGTAGATTCCTGAGGATTTCATCTGCAGGCATTTGGTGATCACAGCTGCTGATGGTAATTTTTAGTCACCCAGTTAATAGTGTCTGTTGTTTGGTGTTGCCTCTATATATTTGTTACTGCTTCCTTTCTGACCAACAGCCACTCCACAAAGACAATTTAAGACCATACCAACAAAATTTCTGTATTAACACTTCTTCTGGTGAGATCACCTCAGGAAGCTGGAAATAGATTTACCTGAAGACCCAATATATTACTTAATATCTTTGTAATATTTGATATATTACAAAGAACTCCACTGAAAGATTGTAAAAGGCAGCCTGGTTGCAGGTTGAGCTAAGGCTAGAAACCCTGGGGACAGTAGGCATTTTGCCTGGTTCCCGGTCACCAGGCTTTTTTCACTAGCCACAACCCTCCATAGATTTGTGGCCATCAGTCACATAAGGGCAATGCCCCAAACTCCTCCACAGGTATAGTATGTCACTTGTGGTCACATAGACTCAATACATCTCCATTTTAATGACATACCTAAAGGCCTGGAGGACTTAGCCAATAAACTCTCCTTCCCAGACACTCCTCCCTGCAAAAGGTATTTAACCTCAGGCCTGCCATGAGAAGTGGGGTACAATTTTACTCATCCATTTTCCACGATGACAATAAATGCCTTAAAACCATGGACTGTCTCTTCATATGGATCTGCCATGGTAAGCCATGGAAAAGGCTTTCACTTATAGAGCCACTATCTAATGTCCCATAGAAGGCATCTCCGCACTCCCAGTCATGGCTGCCAAGTCAAGCCCAAGTCTGCCAAGTCAAAGACTCTCCCTGCGGGACCAGCTGGAGCTCCCCACTTTTCCCTCTTGGCCCTGGGCTATATCTAGCCCATAGGCCCCCCAATCTATTCTCAGCTCTTCCGAGGCATCCAGCAGTGCTTGGGTGTTGGGAGCCTGAGAATCATATAGCCCCAGCCTCCTTGCAGGCCCAGGGACTCCCAAGACAGCTCCAGCTGTCCCCACACCTTAGACAGTGCTTTGCCATCCCAGAGTGGTGTTCCCAGGGTTGCCTGACACCCACCTGACAACAGCTTGGGGTAAGCCTGTTCCCAAGTCTTGCCTCCCCATGGCCCAGCCCTGTGTCAGAGCGGATGCAGGACCACTAACCCTATACTCTACATGCTACTACAGAGACCTAGCTAATTCATATTCATTGCTGCTTCATTCATAACAGCCAGAAACAGACTCGGTGTTTGTCAGTGGATGGTTGGATAAAGAACACATGGTACATTTACACAATGGACTATTACTTGGCTGCTATAAAAATGAAATTATATAATTTGTAAGTAGATGGATGGAGCTAGAAAAAAATTATCCTGAATGAAGTAGCCCAAGCCTCCAAAGACAAATGTGTGTATGTATTTGCTTATATATGGATGCTAGTTGTTAAGTATTTCATAAGCAGGTTACAATGCATATAACCCCAGAGGTTAGGTATAGAGTAAGGAACTGGGGGAATGGATCTCCATAGGAAGGGGAAATAGAGTATATAATTATAAATGGGGGGTGGGGGTGGAAAGGGAGGATTAAATGAGAGAGGGAAGGAACAGAGGGGATGTGGGGAGGGACAGCTAAAACTAAGGCCCATTTGAAAGGTTTTATATATATATAAATACATACATAAATACACACACACACACACACACACACACACATATATATATATATATATATATATATATATATATATATATATATATATATATATATATGACATAAAATCTAAATGAAGTCACCAAATAATGGAGGAGACAAAGCCCTGACTAGACATCTCTTGTTACTAAATGAAACCTCCAGTGCCAAGAATGGGTTACATCTAAACAAATGGCTGGCCAAAGGGGCCCCAAGGAAACCCCTAAATAACTCAGGCTATTGGTCAATCTCCACAAACTTATGGTAAAGCCCCATTGCTGTATATAACACTTACATAACTCATTGAACATGGAGAAGTCAAGCTAGTGTCTACATAGAGCCTTCACTCCTCCTGACAAGTGTTCGTGGTAGTGGAAGGTACTCTGTATTCTAGCAGAGGAGAAAGGTAAACACTGACTCAGCTACAAACCCTGTGATCAACAATGGTGACCTGACTGCAAGATACACTGGTGCCATAGTGGCACAAAAGTTATAGAAGTAACCAACCAACTGTCGGACTGGATTTAAGGCTCACTTCATGAGATGAAACCTATGCCCAGCATTGCTTGAGTGGCCAAGAACTGGAGACTAGGTAGGTCATGGTCATTGGAGAAAACTAAATACTACTGTTTTGATAAAGGAATCAGCAAAAAATGACTCTTAATGAATTTTCTTATATGCAGCCATCACCATAGAAAATTCCTTCTCCAGGAGATGGGAACAAATATAGGTATCCACAATTGGACAATGCAAAGAGTAAGAAAACTTGGGATGCTCAGTCTTAAATGGGATGTCTCTATCAAATCTCTCTAGTTAGGGCTTAGGAAACTCTGGGGAAGAGGAGGAAGCAGAAATATTACAAGATCTAGAGGGGATAGAAGACACCAAGGAAATAAAGCCTTCTAGATAACAACAGGATCAATGTACATGTGAATTCACAGAAACTGTAGCAGCAAGCGCAGGGCCTGCATAAGACTAAGTCAGATGGTGTCCTAGCACTGAAAGGGAGAGTAGACAAATTCGTTATCTTTTTATGTCCTCTCCTTTCTTTAACATGCTTATCTTCTCTGTCTCTGTCTGTTGTGGGAAATAATAAGAAATGGATCGGCAGGCATCCTGTGCTACTGCTGGCAACTCTCTGATCCAGCGACCTTGCTGGCCATGTACTGGAGGGCAATGGCAGACCTGTTTTTACCTCTTGGAGACTCTTGACTCAGTGTTCCAAAATATCTCCACCCAGCTTGCTAGGTTCCCACTGGTGGGTTGCTATCATGCCAGCCCCATTTTTCAAAACCCCCATGGCCTTTGTGGTGTACACCAGGCAAACCCATGCTTTGCTGCTGCACCTTTCTCTCTGGAACCTAGTCAAATCTCCTCAAGAAGAAAAACAACACACAAACTTAGCACAGAAACTCATGGTAACTCAATGGTAACTCAATCTCTGGGTGCAACAACTAAAACCTAATCTTGTAATTCTTATTAAATCTGATTCCTCTGGTGGTGAATTCTTGTGCATCCACCATGATACCAGGAAACTCTAGCAGCTACATCTTGCTCTTATGCTATCCCCATCCAAAAAGGCCCTCTCTCTCCTCTTTCTCCTCTCTTCTCCCATCAAACCTGGAAGTCCCTCCTACTTGCCCAGTGATTTGCTCCTTTATTCATTAGGGGATTGGTTCATAAGAAGTCACCTGAATATGTGACTCACTCTTTGTCCAAGGCCCCTCCCAGGAGAGTGGAATTAGCATCAAAATACAAACAGCATCAGGCCCAACCACAACATCTGTCTCTGTTTCTATCTCTCTCCCCTTCTCTCTTTTTCCCTTTCTTCCTTCCTTCTTTCCTTTTGTTCTTTCTTTCTTCCCATAGAGTCTCACTATGTAGATCTAGCTGTTCAGGAAGTTTTTATACAGACCAGGCTAGCTTCCAATTCACAGAGATCCATTTGCCTCTTCTTCCCAAGTACTAAGATGAAGGTGTGAGCCCTCACACCTTTTTTTTTTTCCCTCAGTAGACATTTTTGTAACTTCCTTAAGGAAATAAGATTCATTTTTAGTTTGTATGATTAATGGAGAATTACAAATAATTTCAACTTCCAATTTCCACATTGAAATTGGGCAATCTATTTCTTTGTATTAATACTGATAGTCAGTTAAATAATAGTAGCTTTCATTGATAGACAAATAAATAGCTTCCAGCATATGTGCTCATAAACTCATATCAATTTAGATTACAACAGAATTGTGAATACCATCTTGGATTACTAACGACACATAGATAATGACTTTGTGTGTAAAGTAGTGCTCTTATATGAACTACAGTGTGTACACAGTACAAAGAGCAGTAAGCAAGTATCTGTGACAAATAACACCACAACCAAAAGAAACTTGGAGATGAAAGAGCTTATTTCATCTTATACTTCCAGGTAACATGTTATCATTAACAGAAATCTGGGCAGGAGATAAAGGCAGAGAACCTGGAGGTAGGAACTGTGTCAGGACCATGGAGGAGTGTTGCTTCCTGGCTTGTTTTGCATGTTTTGCCCAGCTACCTTTCTTATACAGCCCAGGTCACCTTGCCCAGGGATGGCTATACCTACAGTGGACTGGGCACTCCTACACCACTCAGAAATCACAAAAAGGGCCCCAGACAGGTCCATGTGCCAATCTAATAGGGGAAATTTATCATTTGAGATCTTCTCTTCTCTTTCCAGGTATATCCACGTTTATGGCTAATTGATAAGAACTTGCTAGTGCTGTACAATTACAAGCTACATTGAGCATTATTGTGAATAAATTCACAAAATCATAATTGAGTACTAATAGTTCTCATTTCCTTGGAAACAGAAATATTTAGCCTTCTAACACATAGACAATTCTTGGTAAGTAGTTGAAGTGCCCAGTGTATTATAAATCACAAGGAAAAATGAATACAGATATTATGTCACACTGTGAGAAAAGCTGTGAAATGAGGGAGGGACTGGAATCTAGGCATCTTAGGGACTGACTCATGGAACTTTCTCAACAGAGTCTAACAGTTAAGCAGCAAACACTAACAATTGTGTAGTTGCGTGGAAAACAGTTGTATCTAAGAACAAATGTGTTTATATTAAATATGAAAGAAACTGCATCCTTGAGAACCAAATTAAGATGTATAAATTTTAGCAGAAAAATAATTTCAATTTCTAACATTTTGAATTTTAAAGATTTCTTATGGCTCTTTTATATGCTTCTTTTAAAATACTAATATTAGATATGTTTGGAATTCTTGTTTGCTCAGTGATCTTGAACATCATTTACTTAGTATTTAACTTTATTTATTTTACTGTGTTGCACTGGGTGGGTGTGAGCATGCCATACTGTGCATGTGGCTATCAGAGGGCAACTTCCCAGTTTCAATTCTCCCTTTTCATCATGTGAGTCCAAGGGATCGAACTTAGGTCCTCAGATTTGACAGCAAGCAAGCACATTTACCCATTTATTTAGCACTGTAGACCAAAAAAAAAAAAAAAAAAAAAAAATTAAGCTAGTAAGAGAGAGTTTTAAATATCTATTTAAGTTAAGCTTTAATGTATTTTTCTAAACAAATGGATGATTCAATATATTTCACAGCTTATAGGACTTATTTTCCAAAGATTATACTGTAGGCTGAATGTGTGCTAAATGGCTCTAACTTCTTGTCTCATCAAGCACTTTCTCCATTCTGCAACTGCCCCTGCTGCGATTCCATTGGCCTTTCTTTGTGACCAAGTCTACACTGGAGCTAAACCAGCACCACCCCTGGACTTTGAATGCCAGAATTGAGGGCAGGTTTTGTTTGTTTTCAAAAAAACATCCAGTCTCGGGCATTTTATTTTAATAACAAGAAAAAGGAACACATTGTTCATGTGTCCCTCCAAAATCGATTTTGTTATACTATGATATTGTTAGGAGATGGGGTTTTCAGGAGTAATTAGGGCAGGGAGACTCTCATAAATGAACATAAGTTCTTATAAGACAGATGGAAGGAGCGAGCATGGAGTTTTGTTCTTGAATCTCTTCTGTTGTGTGAGGTCACAGCATTTGCTTCCTTCAGAGGACAGATGATAGTGTAACAGAACATGGTCTAAGAAGACATTGTGAGCCTGTATCAGACCCTCAGTCTACCAGTGGCTTGATCCTGGACTTTCCAACTTCCACAACTCTGTGAATAAACTTTTACTGTTTATAAGTCTTAGGTGTTTTCTTTTAGTAGCACAAACAGATGAGACAGTACTGAACACACAATCTTGTGTTCATTCCCTTACCCAGCTACAATACCCATCTGTCTCCCAGAACAGGCTGATGCATTTTTCTCTATCTTCTTGGAGATGGACAGTCTCAATGATTGCTTTAACCATCACAGCATATCTGAGTGATACCATGAGGTTTCTGTTGAAGCCTTTAAGTGGCCTGAAAAATCTTTGCATGTATCTACTCTAAGAGAAGTGTAGAATACCAGGCTATGAAAATCCAAATTCTTTGAGAGTTTGTGAAAGACAAGAACTTGAGTAAAAAGGGGGAGAGGGGAAGGAGAGAGAGAAACAATGATTACTACAAGGCATACGGTATGAGGATAGATGCCGATTCAGAAGTGGTAGCAGCACCCTCAGCCACCATAACTAAAGCTGAAGACAAATGATAAACTGCTCTACTAAACCTCTTTGAGATGTCCGCGTCAAAAACCATGAACGAAGTAAGGATTTCTTTAAGCCATTAAATTTTGAGTTACTTTCTTAGGCAGCAATTCATAACAAAAATGTAAATATTGACATGTTCAAGGTTTATTACCTTCTAAACGGTAACGTATGCTTGTCTCTTCCTCTGTGGCACAGTGCCAGGATGTGTCACAAGTGTTGGCCATAAACGTTTTAAAGATAAAATTTCCCTGTTCCTTAGTACTCAAAATTTAGACACAGAAACAACTCCATAGGGTCTCTGAGACAAAGGCAATTATAAGATAATATAAGAACACAGAAGGAACAATTAATTATTATAGTAGAAGTTAGGCACTGCAAGAAAAAGAACTCTTTATGTTTTACACTAAGTACCATGAGATGAATGCATCTGGAATCTGATTCTCTCTCCCTCTCTTTCCTTTTCCCTTCCCCCATTTCCTGTCTGTCTATCTATCTATCTATCTATCTATCTATCTATCTATCTATCTATCCATCCATCTATCTACATTGTGTGTGTGTGTGTGTGTGTGTGTGTGTGTGTGTGTGTGTGTGTGTGTGTGTGTGTGTGTGTGTGTATGTGTGTGTTTGCAGTTGTGGGGATCAAACCTATGCCATTGGGCATACTAGGCAAGTGATATACCATAGAGCTCTACCTTCCAGTAAATCCATGTTGAATAAATAAGGGGATAGATGAATGAGGGGGATAATGAACATATGGGGTATGAGGTTTGGGAAGGACCCCTGAAAGAATTGAGAAAGGATATGATATAACCCATATCCCAATGAATGTTTAGAATGTTTAGTGATTAAGAATAGTCGGGGGGGGGTAGATGGAAAAATCTTACCATGCAAGCCAAATGGTTTGAATGGGGAGTTAATTTCTAAACAGAGACATCCTCCTTCACATCTTGGATCCCAGACCAAACAACTATTGTGATTCAGAATTGATTCTTGAAGATAATTACCACATTTCATCCAAGTTTTAAACTTCTGGATTTGTTTTATAGACAATCTAATGTTTGTTTATCAATAAAATAAGATAAAGCTTACATCTCATTTAATTTTTGAGATGTCCCAAATAACTATTCTTTGCTTTGCTTGTTTGTTTGTTTTTCTGAGACTAGGACTCTGTATCCCAGGCCTTTTAGCCCAAGTCTCTGTATCTCAGGTCTCAGTATCCCAGATCTCTGATTTCATGCCTCTGTATATGTCAGGCCTCTGTATTCCAGGCTGTCATTGGATTATGTTTGGATCAAAGCATAATTTTGAATTTCTCATTCTTCTTTGTCAACTTCCCCAGTGTTTGGACCACAGGTCTGCACATCACACCAGTTTTGGGAATGAGTCTTGAGGTTCCAACCCAAGGAATCCTACATGCAAAGCAAGGACTCTACCAACGGAGCGGTCTCTGCCCAAGACAGTTATTCTTGACCACTAGGCCTGTGATTTCTAGGAGCACCCTGGATGCCTTATATGTCCTCATGCATTAACTCATTGACATACTTGCTTATATTTGCTATAAGTAGTCTCTGAAAATATGACAGAGAATTGCTAATCACTCAAAGGTTTGATCCCTATTAAAATACCAACAAATAAGGATAAGTAGACCCTAGTCAGGGAAGATCAGTGTCTTGCTCAGCCATCATCAGAGAAGTCCCTTCTACAGCAGATGGAAACAAACACAGAGAGCCACACCCAGCCATTATGTGCAGAGAGATTTTGGGACATCTAACCCTAAATGGGTTTTTTGTGTTTTTTTTTTTTTACATCAAATTTCTCCCCTTAAGGTTCAGGGAACCCACCTGAAAAGGCAGCAGAAAAGAGAGTAAGAGCCAGAGGGAAAGAAGCATACAAAGACAAGGCCCTCTAATCCATAAAGATCACTGCATGTATGAACTCACAGAGAACAAGATAGCATGCACATGGCCTGCATGAGTCTTATTTTTTCCTTTTATTTTATATTTTTCTCATGTCTTTTTACTCTACATGTCCTTTGCATATATATTATAGCTTCCAGCTTTGTGTTTTTATGTAATTCTTGAATGTGTGAAAGAGGGGGTCTCTTGTGTTTTGTGCCTTTTCTTGGGCTCTTTTCCTTCTGTTTGTTTGTTTTGTTCAATTTTGATGGGCATTTGTTTTATCTTATTATATTTTATTATTATCCATTAGAAACCTGTTTGTTTTCTAATAAGAGACAGACAGGGGTGGATCTAGATTGGAGGAGATGTAGTGGAGGAACTGGGAAGAGAAGAGGAAGGGGAAGCATGAGTCAGCACCTGATGAAGTCCTAGAGATGAGGACACATGTCCCCATCCCTAACCCAGAAGCAACCTCCAACTGATAACTACATGCAAATGAAAATTTAGTTTCCTCAAAAGGAGTCTCATTGTGGAAACAAAACACTCTTAAGGGTCGGCCGCATGCCCAGCAGTAGATGGTCAACAGAAAAAGAACTCTGTGTCATCTTTGGAGGTTTCTTGTCTTACAATGGCATGTTAGGGTTTTTTTGTTGTTGTTGTTTTTTGTTTTTTTTTTATAACCTTTTGTTTCCCGTTACGAATGTGGTCTCACTAGAAGCTGCTAGCCTAGGACTTGCTGAGTGCCCAGGCAAGACTCACACTTGCATTCTTCTGCGTCTGTCTTCTAATAGCTGGGATTCCAGGCATCTGCTACCAGGCCTGCGTACAGCTGTTTTGCTTAGGTGGCTGTGGTAGTCCCCCTGAAATGCTGACAAGGTGGCTTGATTCTGGGGATCTAAGCAGCTCAATGGGAAAGGCAAAGGCTCTTTCTCAGTCAGGTTTATCTAGCAATTTAAAAAAAAAAAAATGTAATCATTTTTTTTTTTTACACTCCAGATTAATCTCCCTTTTGGTCTACCCTCTGACTGTTCCACATCCCATACCTCCTCTCCCCTCCCACGTCTCCACGAGGATGTCCCCTCCACTTTCCACCCCACCAAACCTCCCCACTCCTTGGAGGTTATCCAGCAGTTATTACCTAGCAGTAGTCCCAAAGAAAACTCAAAATTTAAACTGACAAATTCAATGTTCAATGAGAATGTAGAAATGCATGATGTTTGTTTCATATGTCATAGAAGAATGATGCTTCTTTTCCAAAGTATCTGATAAGCTATATTCATTATGAATTATCTCTCCCAATAACCACATTTGTTTATGTACTCTAATGAAAAATATTAATGAGCTAGAAATTATTATGCTTTTTAAAAACCTTTATTAAGATATTTATGGGAGTTTGTCTGCATGTATGTCTGCACATCCTGTGTGTACAATGTACACAGAGTCCAGAAGACGAAGTACCATTTTTTTTCTTTTTAATTAATTAATTTATTTATTGATACTTTATTTACATTTCCAATGTTTCCCCCTTTCTAGGTCTCCTCTTTGGAAACCACCTATCCCCTCCCCCTCTCCCACTACTATGAGGGAATTCCACCTCCCACCCACCCGCCCACCCACTCCCATATTAACACATTGACATTCCCCTTTACTGGGGCCTCTCCTCCCCCTGATGGCCAACAAGGTCCTCCTCTGCCACATATGTGGTCCGAACCATGGGTCCCTCCATGTGAATTCTTTGGTTGGTGGACCAGCCTCCAGAAAGACCGGGGGGGGGGGGGAGTCAGGCCAGTTGACACTGTTGCTCCTTCCATGGAGC
>CM052700.1:74765019-74786869 GCA_028551405.1 Uromys caudimaculatus
AATTTCTTTCTCAGCATGTTTATCCTTCGAGTATAGGAAGGCTACTGATTTGTTTGAGTTAATTTTATATCTGGCCACTTTGCTGAAGTTGTTTATCAGCTGCAGCAATTCTCTGGTGGAGGTTTTCGGGTCACTTAAGTATACGATCATATCATCTGCAAAGAGTGATATTTTGATTTCTTTCTTTCCAATTTGTATCCCTTTGACCTCCTCTTGTTGTCTAATTGCTCTAGCTAGAACTTCAATTACTATATTGAATAGATAGGGGGAGAGAGGGCAGCCTTGCCTAGTCCCTGACCTTAGTGGGATTGCTTCGAGTTTCTTTCCATTTAGTCTGATATTGGCTACTGGTTTGCTGTATATTGCTTTTACTATTTTTAGGTATGCGCCTTGAATTCCTGATCTTTTCAGGACTTTTATCATGAAGGGATGTTGAATTTTGTCAAATGCTTTTTCAGCATCTAAGGAAATGACCATGTGGTTTTTTTCTTTGAGTTTGTTTATATGTGGATTACATTGATGGATTTCCGGGTATTGAACCATCCCTGCATCCCTGGGATGAAGCCTACTTGATCATGATGAATGATCGTTTTGATGTGTTCTTGGATTCAGTTTGGAGAATTTTATTGAGTATTTTTGTATCGATATTCATAAGGGAAATTGGCCTGAAGTTTTCTTTCTTTGTTGGGTCTTTGTGAGGTTTTGGTGTTAGTGTAATTTGGCCTCATAGAAGGAATTGGGTAGTGTTCCTTCTGTTTCTATTTTGTGGAATAGATTGAAGAGTATTGGTGTTAGGTCTTCTTTGAAGGTCTGATAGAATTCTGCAGTGAACCCATCTGGTTCTGGGCTTTGTTTGGTTGGGAGACTTTTAATGACTGCTTCAATTTCTTTTGGCATTATGGGACTGTTTAGATGGTTTATCTGATCCTGACTTAACTTTGGTATTTGGTATCTATCTAGAAAATTGTCCATTTCATCCAGATTTTGCAGTTTTGTTGAGTATAGGCTTTTGTGGTAGGATCTGATGATTTTTTTTTAATTTCCTCAGAATCTGTTGTTATGTCTCTCTTTTCGTTTCTAATTTTGTTAATTTGGATTCTGTCTCTGTGCCTTCTGGTTAGTCTGGCTAAGGGTTTATCTATCTTGTTCATTTTCTCAAGAACCAACTCTTGGTCTTGTTGATTCTTTGTGTAGTTCTTTTTGTTTCAACTTGATTGATTTCAGCCCTGAGTTTGATTAGTTCCTGCCTTCTACTCCTCTTGGTTGCATTAGCTTCTTTTTGTTCGAGAGCTTTCAGGTGTGCTGTTAAGCTGCTAATGTGTGCTCTCTTCAGTTTCTTTTTTGAGACCCTCAAAGCTATGAGTTTGCTTCTTAACACTGCTTTCCTTGTGTCCCATAAGTTTGGGTATGTTGTACTTTCATTTTCATTAAATTCTAGGAAGTCTTTAATTTCTTTCTTTATTTCTTCTTTGACCAAGTTGTCATTGAGGAGAACATTTTTCAGCTTCCATGTGTATGTGGGTTTTCTGTTGTTATTGTTGCCATTGAAGACCAGCTTTAATCCGTCGTGATCTGATAGGAGGCATGGTATTATTTCAATCTTCTTGTATCTGTTGAGGTTTGTTTTGTGACTGATTACATGGTCAATTTTGGAGAAGGTACCATGAGGTACTGAGAAGAAGGTATATCCTTTTGATTTAGGATGAAATATTCTATAGATATCTGTTACATCCATTTGGTTCATAACCTCTGTTAGTTTCACTGTGTCTCTGTTTAGTTTGTGTTTCCAACATCTGCCAATTGATGATAATGGGGTGTTGAAGTCACCTACTATTATTGTGTGAGACGCAATGTGTGCTTTGAGCTTTAGTAAAGTTTCTTTTATGAATGTGGGTGCTCTTGCATTTGGAACCTAGATTTTCAGAATTGAGAGTTCTTGGTAGATTTTTTTCTTTGATGAGTATGAAGTCTCCTTCCTTATCTTTTTTGATGACTTTTGGGTCAAAGTCGATTTTATCCGATATTATAATGGCTACTACAGCCTGATTTTGGAGACCATTTGCCTGGAAAATTGTTTTCCTGCCCTTTACTTTGAGGTAGTATTTGTCTTTATCACGGAGATGTGTTTCGTCTTTATGGATCCAGTCTGTCAGTCTTTGTCTTTTTTTGGGGGAATTGAGCCCATTGATGTGAAGAGATATTAAGGAATAGTGATTGTTGGTTCCTGTTATTTTCGATGTTATTTTTACTTTTATGTGGCTATCTTCTTTTGAGTTTGTTGAAAGATTATTTTCTTGCTTTTTCTAGGGTGTAGTTTCCCTCTTTGAGTTGACGTTTACCTTCCATTATCCTTTGTAGGGCTGGGTTTGTGGAAACATATTTGTAAATTTGGTTTTGTCATGGAATATTTTGGTTTCACCATCTATGGTAATTGAGAGTTTTCCTGGGTATAGCAGCCTGGGTTGGCAGTTGTGTTCTCTTAGTGTCTGTATGAGTTCTGCCCAGGATCTTCTAGCTTTCATAGTCTCTGGTGAAAAGTCAGGTGTAATTCTGATAGGTCTGCCTTTATATGTTTCTTGACTTTTCCCCTTACTGCTTTTAATATTCTTTCTTTGCTTTTTGTATTTGGTGTTTTCACTATAATGTGACAGGACGAATTTATTTTCTGGTCCAATCTGTTTGGAGTTCTGTAAGCTTCTTGTATATTTATGCTCATTTCTTTCTTTAGGTTGGGGAAGTTTTCCTCTATAATTTAGTTGAAGATATTTACTGATCCTTTAAGTTGGGAATCTTTGCTCTCTTCTTTACCTATTATCCTTAGGTTCTGTCTTCTCATTGTGTCCTGGATTTCATGGATGTTTTGGGTTAGAAACTTTTTGCATTTTGCATTTTCTTTTACTGTTGTGTCGATGTTATCTATGGTATCTTCTGTTCTTGAGATTCTCTCTTCTATCTGTTGTATTCTGTTGGTGATGCTTATGTCAATGACTCCTGATCTCTTTCCTAGGTTTTCTAACTCCAGGGTCGTCTCTTTTTGTGAATTCTTTATTGTTTCTATTTCTATTTTTAGCTCCTGGATTGTTTTGTTCATTTCCCTTGTCTGTTTGATTGTGTTTTCTTGTAATTCTGCCTGTTTGATTGTGTTTTCCTGTAATTCTTTAATGCAGTTTTGTGTTTCCTCTTTAAAGGCTTCTAGTTGTTTCTCTTATATTTCTTTAAGGGTGTTATTAATTTCTTCCTTTTTTTTTTTTTTTTTTTTTTTTGGTTTTTCGAAACAAGGTTTCTCTGTATAACCCTGGCTGTCCTGGAACTCACTCTGTAGACCAGGCTGGCCTCGAACTCTGAAATTCACCTGCCTCTGCCTTCCAAGTGCTGGGATTAAAGGCGTGCGCCACCACTGCCGGGCTATTCATTTCTTTCCTAAAGTCTTCTATCATCGTCATGAGAAATGATTTTAAATCTGAGTCTTGCTTTTCTGGTGTGTTGGGGTAACTAGAGTTTGCTCTGGTGGGAGAGCTGGGTTCTGATGATGCCAAGTAGCCTTGGTTTCTGTTCCTTATGTTCTTACCCTTGCCTTTTGCCATCTTGTTAACTCTAATGTTTGCTCTTCTTACTCTGTCTGGTTGTGGCTTGCCCCTCCTGCAGGCCTCTGTGTCAATACTCCTTGAAGACCAGCTCTCTCTGAGAGGTGCTTGGGTTTGGAGAGCTGTGGCACAGGGTCTGCTCTGGGGTGCAGAAAAAAATCAGAAGGATCTTGTCCCCAGCTGTCCCTTGGTTCCTATGTCCTGATGGCTCTGCAAGGGTCCCTCTTGATCCAGTGAGTTTGAACAGAAGTGTGGTTTTGCCTATGCTCAAAGGTGTGTCAGCACTCCTGGGATACCTGCGCTCTCCTGGAGCCCTGTGGCCCAGGCTGAGCTCCCCAGGCACAGACCCCTGTTGGCCCAGGCAGAGGTCTCCACCCCTAGATGAAAACCAGAAGGTTCAATGGTTTCCTGTCCCAGAGTTCTCCTCAAGTCCTGTATTCCGCCGGTTCAGGGCGGGTCTCATTAAGCAGTATTGTTCCTCTTAACCCCACTCATGGCTTTTCCATACTCCCGGGAGGGTAGCTTTCTCCTGGCACTCGTTGGCTATGGACTCCTGGTGGCCCAGGTAGAGGTCTCCACCCAGGAAATATCTTTGTTATATATTTTTTCTCTTTTTTATTCTACATGTCCTATACACACACACACACACAGACACACACACACACACACACACATCTATATCTATATCTATATATCTATATCTCTCTATATATGTATATATCTATATATCTATATCTATATCTCTCTATATATACATATATAGATATATCTTCCAGTTTTGTGTTTTTGTGGAATTCTTGAGCCAGTGGGACTCTTGGGGGTTTTTTTGTGTGTTTTCCTTCTGTTGGTTTTGTTTGATTTTGATGTGTTTTTGTTTTATCTCATATTTTATTATTATCCATTAGAAACCTGTTTGTTTTCTAACAAGAGATAGAAAGGGGTGGATCTGTTTAAAAGAGGATCCCCTTGGACTGCAGTTACTGTCATCATCTGTGTCTCAGGAATTGAACTGGGGGGTTATAGAAGAGAAACCTGTGCTCTCAATGACTGTCTTCATTATGAATTTTAGGAATAGTTCAGGAGTTAAAGTGACTGCTGCAAGAGTTAATTTTGTATGGAAACTTGACTGGAACATGAAATGCCCATTGTTTTAGATGTGTGTGTAAAATATTTCAGGTAGAGATTAACATTTGAATTGGTGAACTATATAGAATAGATAGGCATCCCCTACATAGGTGGGCATCCTCAGTTTGTTGAAAGCATAATAGACCAAAACGGTGGAAGAAGGTTGACATTCCCATGTTGGGACTTTGATTTTTCCTTGCGCACAGTGATCCCTGTCCAGTCTTTGGACTCTATCACCAGCTTGTCTTCAGCTTGCACCAGAAGGTTATGAGACATCTCAGCCTCCACAATTGAATCAGTCCATCACCTTTGAAAATTTGTATATCTTTGTCTCTTTATCCCTCTTTTACTAGTTCTGGAGAACTCTAATTAATAACATACCATGTGTTAAGACACACCCTGGATTAATATGACCTTTAAACCGGAACTTGGAAGCATTATATATATGGCATCATATGATAACAGATAGCCATTAACATTAAATTTTATACCACTCCCTGAAAAGGCTCTAAGGCAGCAGGTGGCTCGGTTCAATCTTCAAACCTGTCTAGACTGTCGAACTAACTGCCTTGTGACTGTTAGTGGTTTTGGGGTGATTACTCATTCACAGGCATCTGGTATCTCCTAATCTACTGTTAGGAGACAGGTGTTGGGCTATAATCTGTGCACAAACGTCAACCTTCTTACTTCATTTTATCATAACTTGTGTGATCTGTGGTTGAGTAAAAAACTTTATAATGCTCACAACACTGACCAAAGGCAGCAGAGCTCTAGAGCACATTCTCCTAATAAGAATACCTAACATTGATTGGTTACATGCTATATGACATAATTCTAGATATTCTCTAAGGAATATGAAATTTCATGCTTAAAACAATCATATATAATATACACATATAGCTCTTTCATTTAAGCACACACACATACATTTGCTACCTCTGCTTTTTGGAAATAACACCAAGGACTGGGCTCACCACTACTAACTAGTTGCTCAGAACTCTGAACCCAGGTTTGGGCTCCAGAATATCTACCTATTCTTTTAACCACTCTGTTGACACTAGACAGTGAACAGATAGCACTGTTGCTGGTTTTGTATGAGATTATAATCAAACATTATTTAAAGATTACCCATGGAGGTTGGATATTAGCAGTAGATTTAACTGAGGGCCAGTGATTAAGATCAAATTAACAGCTGTGTTTTGAATGAACTGGGTGTGATAATTACAGATAAGCAAACCTAAAAAAGCCTGCCAAAATGTCAGAGACATAAATTCTAAACACACCAATATTAAACATGAAAAGTTGACAGCAATTGTTTCAAAGATTGGGGTGGCAGACAAATTCACCAAGCATGAGAAGGCACTACCATTTTCCACAGTTCAAGTAAGAATACAGCCAATGCAAATGGGAGAACGATGCCTTTAAATTCCCAGTGGATGTGGTTTTTAAAAAAAGGCAACATGATTCAAAAACTAAGGAAAGCAAACCAGTTCCAAATGCTGAACAAAAATTCTACTAGCAATTCATTCACATAAAGAAGCCTTGACATAAAAGTCAACAGCAAAGAAGTTTAGGAAGGTGCTTGTAAATTAAAAGCAGTATAAGCATAAATTAAAGATTTCCTAGTACCACATATACAGATGTAAATCTACATGCAATTTGATTTCTTATAAAATCTTTCAGCATGACGTCAATAAAATCATTTAACATCAAAAGGGACAAAGCCCGGAACTCCTTCCTCCCTGTGCCCTGTGCTATGCAGGCCATTGCACACACCTGCTGTGGGTGTGTTCCTATTGCCAACACATAAGTCACAAGCAGAGATCCATCGTAGAAATAATTTATCCAGAATGAAAAACCTTCCTTATAACCTTGCTTCTGATATTGATCAGGATAACTACTTCTACTGTACAGAATATAAAAAGGTTTTTCAATGGTTTCTTTTAATTTTGAGATTAAAATCGCACCATCTCTGCCTTCCTTTTCCTTCCTTCCAAGCCTCCTCTACCTCTTTCAAATTCATGGCATCTCTCTTTTTTCAATTGTTGTTACATGAATATATATATATACCCAGACATAACCTTGTTCAGTATGTAAAGCATACATACTTTTGTGTATGCTTTCAGGGCTCACCATTTGGTACTGGGCAACCAATTGGTGTGAACTTCCTTCTTCCCTGGGGAAGACTATTTCTCCCTGTCGCAGCATTCTTCAGCTGCCTGTAGTTCTTTATGTAGGGTTGAGGGATCTAGAGGAACAGAATTGGAAACATTATACAGAAATTGTGACTTTATTTTTGTGTGAAAATTTTAGTAACTAGATATTGATAAAAACGTTGTGATTATGATCAATAGTTTGATTTGGCTCCATGAGAAACACAAGCCGAAGAAGTTAGGTGAAAATTTATAATAAGAATGCTCTTGTTATATGTCAGAAAAGTCATTTTTTTTCAAATTCAGAATACTAATGTCTATTTACTTAGTTGACTAAGTATACTGTTATAAACATTAAAATTGGGACTACATAGGGAAATAGCAAAATACTAGTCCTTCAAAAATGAAACAAATCTTTCTTTTAATTTTATCTTTTTTAAAAAAGATCTCCCTCAATAGTTTAGGCTGGCCTCAAACTTAAATAATCCTTCTGCCTCAGCCTCCTAAATGTCCTATTAAAGGGTGAGCTACTATGCTTGCTTGCTCTTCCACACTAGGAACCCCCTTCTATAGCATTTCTTGTAGAGTCTGAATAAGATAATATTGGTGCAAGTCATGAAGAGACAGAGTGAAAATGCCTGCTCTCTGGTAGAGGTGCTGATGATTTTCTAACACCGTTCTATATGTTATGTGTTGATGCTTCAGCTGGATTTAAATATTGACTAATTTATAAACTTCTATTATTCCTATAGTTCCTGATGGAAGTGTCTCAGTGAACCTGGCAGCCGTGAGCCCTTTCAGACATGGGAGAATTACCTGAAGCACTAGCTCCTAAAGAATACAACTATTGTCATTTTCCCCTTGCAGTCTTTTGCTCTTTGGGGGTGTTTTCTCTATCAGTGTATTTCTCTGTGCTCTAAAAAGTAAGAAAGATTACAAAGTGTGCTTTAAGGTGTATTAAATATAACTTATGGTAAATTTGTAACACCTCTTGAAAAACCCTGTTCTCAGCTCCCCCATGTGCTTCCTCTGGGGGAAGATAATGCAATTGTGTTGATTTAAAGGTTCTGTCTAGTTCTTTTAAGCATTCCTTTGATGCTGTGTCGCTCTGCCTGTAATAGACTGTAATTGCCCTATATTGAGTTTACAGAGTGAGGGTAAATCTTTGGTGATGTGATTGAGCCTCTACAAACTCAATATTGTTCACCCGGCCTTTATAACTTTCAGTTACACTGCTGCAGAACAGCACACATTTTCATTTTTACCTTTTTAGATTTTCATTCTTTGTTCTGAAGTTGAGAGTGTGTATGCTGATATATGGCCTTCAGTGTCTACTTGGGGAGGCAGTAACTCATAAGTCAAAAAGAACACTGTCAAGTGGGTTATTTTTCTTTTTCTGAAATCATTGATTTTGTGTTTGATCTTTTTTATTTTGTTTCATTAAGTTCTTAGCTCTAATATTGAGAAGACACAGCAGCTAGGGAAAACTTTACCAAAGTCTAGTTCAAATATGATCTTAGAGGACCTGGGGGGACACTCAGAAGAGCTTCTCTGGAGAACTGTTTCTCTTTGTTGAAGATGACAGACAGGGGGATGTGAGATTGGAAGTATCAGCATAAATTGTGGGGAACAGGGGAAGCCTGAGTGAATGTAGTCCTGGGTTAATATTTGCTGTTGACATGGCATCACCATGTCACGGATCCTCAATTCATACCTACAGGAAAATGGCAAAGTCTCCCCACCTCGACCTCGTGAAATGATAGCAAAGCCTTTCTCCTGTCTGAACATGGATGTTGATGTTGTGTACAGAAAACCTATACTATAACTTTCTCCCTACAGGATGTTTATGCATGAAGACTGCTCTCCCACAGAGACTGCTCCTATGAGATTAGCTACATATCTGCTTCTTTGTTCAGCTGTATACGATAGACCTTGCTTCCCTTTTATCTGTTTGTAATAATACTGCTCCCTTGTTTATCTGTATAAAATAATGCTGGCTATGTGTTCAGCTATATAAAGAAACCTCATCTCTCTGTTCAACTGTTTATAATAAATACTGAGATTCTGGGGTGCTGTGGTTCTCTATCAAAGAGCCCACTCCACATGAACTCAACTTCTTTGTCTGTGTGTCTGTCTCTTTATTCCATCCTTCCTTATATTCAGGTCAAGTCCCTGGGAACTGTGCAAGGACATGGTAATAAATAACACTAATACTGACTTTCTTTTCTGTCTCAAATTATTATCAACTTCTTTGGTTAAACTTTTTGCAGAAACTTAGCATTTTTCACTGAAGTATAATAAAAATCACAGTTTAAAACTATCAAGACTAGGGTATACAGTGCTCTTGTACCATGCATAAACTCTGGGTTTGATCCCTAGCACCACAAAAAATCCTTATCCCCTCCCCCCAAACTAGCCTATAAACCGAGATTGTACTACTACTACTACTACTACTACTACTACTACTACTACTACTACTCTTTAATGTGGGACAAGTTTTCATGTATTCCAGGCTAACCTTTGAAGTCACTATGTAGGTGAAGATAACCTTGAACAGATTACTTCATGCTCCTGTCTTTACCTCCTAGGTGATGGGATTACAGATATGTGCCACTATGCCATGTGCTTTATTGATATTGTTTTTTCTCCTGTTGTTTTAAGAAGTGTAACCACACAGTTCTTGAGCAGATATTAGTTGATAAGTACTTGGAAATCATTCCTTCTGCCATGCCTCCACCACCATCATGAACTGCATCCCATTCATAATTACCTATTTGTTGTGTTTTGGATGTGAAATATCCCCAGAGTCTCATAAGTTGATGGTGCTGTTTGAGAATATCATGATACCTGAAGAAATTGGAACTTTCCTGAGGTGAGCACATTACTGGGGGCAGATCTTGACATTTTCTATCCCTGCTCCACTCTCTGGTCTCCCTGCTCTGGACTGCTCTGGCCTTATGGTCTTGTCCTTAAGCTGTTTTTCACAGGATGTTTTTGTCATAGTAACAGAGAGATTATTAAGGCAGAGGTTTGTATCAGTAGTGGGGTAATCATCATAATAAATAATATGGCTTAAATTATGTGGCTTTTTGGTTATGGGAAATATTTTATGGGAGGAAAGTGGAAGAGTTTGGAACTTTGGGTTAGAAAATCTTCAGAATGCTGCAAGTAGAGCTACAAGTAGGATCTTCCAGTGGGAGACTGAAAGACAGGATGTGGTACCTGACTCATCAGGTTTCGGAGGGGAGCAAGGACCTTATCAGGATCTGGGATAGGAGCCGTTCACATTGTAGTCAGGCAAAGAATGGGCTGCATTCTGGTCATGTCCTGAGAACTTGCAAGAGGCTGACTTTGAAAGTAATGGACTGATTTCTTTGGCAGAGCAGATTTCAGGACAGCATAACATTGATTCAGTGGCATAGCATTGTTGATTTATCTTAGGCAGATCTACAGTGAAACATAACAAGTGGGAAAAAGAAATTCTTTAAATGTGCATTTTAGAATGGAAACGATCTTCAGGAAGCTATGGTTGAGGTTGAGCCTTCTGTTAAAAGGCTGTAATTGTTAAGGAGATTAGCTCCATTTAAGAGAAACCTCCTGCTCTGCACTGGAATAGTAGGAAAGATGCCCTGAGGTCAAGGACCCCATCAATCAAAGGCTCTACCTCCTGAAAATGCAAGTTCGTTAAAAAAAAAAAAAAAAAAAAAAAAAAAAGCCCAAGGTCAGAATACTGGAGGACCTTTCTGGTCCTGTAAAGTGACTGCCTAAGGAAGTATCTCCTACTCTCAGCCTCAGCACACAAAAGTTGCTGAAACCGCGGTCCAAGAGAACCAGGCCTCATCCTGAACTGTCTGCATAACTTCACAGTATCATCCATTAAACATTGATTTTGAAACATGAAAGACACAAAATTGAGGAGTTTATGGATCTTTCTCCCATGGTTGCAGAGAGCTGCTGAGGCCAAGCAATGAGTGGAAAGGTCAGAGTCCCTGCAAGGAGTCGCTGAGATGCCATTTTGCGAAGCCATTAAGATGAAACTTTAGTTATAGGGAAGACCTCCAGATGCTGTAGATCCCAAGTCATGGGATACCTGCCAAAGATGAATATATACAGGAAATGGGACCAGCTCACCAGACTGAAATGTTTCAGGCAGCAAAGCTAGAGAGGTGGAGCTAGCTAAACACTTTGAAATTGAAATAATTTTATCCTGTGTCCCAGATGCAGGGCCCGGAGCTGTAGGCTTTGATATTTGCCCTGCTAGGTTTCAATTTTGATTTGTTCCAATCATTCTTTGCTGTGCTTTCCTCTGCTCATTTGGAAGGGAAAGATTTACTCTGTGCCATTGTATGTTGGAAATGTATGTGAGGGTTTTGAAATCAGATGTATACAAGGGGAGCATAGTAAAGAAACTGCTGATATAACTACTTTATGATATGGTAAATATGAGAAAGAACTGCCAGAGCATATAGAAGAGTTCAGATAAGAAAGAAAAAAAAGCAGATTGAAAATGGCCAGCAAAAGACATGGCCAGGGCAATCTGAGAGGGAGAGAAGAGTAGGAGACAGAGAATAGAGAGAGCATAGTGAGAGTAGCAAGAGCAGAGAACAGTGAGAATAACCAGGTGATAAGGAGGAGGCATAGCTGAGGGGAAGTGAAGGGTCAGGAGACTGGCATGGGGACTTTGAAATGTATAACAAGTTCTCAGGAGTAGGGACTGAGGGACCCTGAAGGCATGAACCTTGATTTATCAATGAGTACCACAAAAAGCTATGTGTCCTTTTTGTCAGAGGTAAGAGAAATGACTCCTTTGGCAGTCTGGAACTGGCTTCACAAGTTCCTGAAGAATGCTGGCTTTTATCTAACTGCCAGAAATTCTCCTATAGTATAGGTTGACCTTGCTTCTGGATATTTGAACTGCCTTTTGGCATTTGGGGAATTGAAGTTTCCTTTGGACTTGACAGAAAGTATGTAATTGTTTTTATTATTATCATTATTATTTATTTTATAGATGGTCACCATTTAGAGATTGTCTTGCATTTCAACAGAGATTGGGATTTTGAACAGATTTAGACTTTTAAAGACAATGGGGACTTTAATGTTGAACTGAGTGTTGGACATCATTGAAATGTCCATGAGTCATACTGTGGTTTGAATGTGACATGTCTCAGTAGGCTAATGTTTGAATACATAGTCTCTCCAGTTGTGGTTCTATTTGGGAAGGTTGTGAAATGGGTCAAAGGTAGAGCCTTCCTAGAAGAAGTAGGTCATTGGGGCAGACCTTGAGGTTTTGTAGCTCAGCTCCACTTCCTGTTCTAACTCTGCTTCCAGACTGCTGGTGCAATGTGATTAGCTGATCTCGAGCTCCTGCCCATGCCTTCCCCACTATGACAGACCCATTCTGGAAATGTAAACCAAAATAAACCTGATCTCTCTTAGTTGCTTTTGGAAGGTAACTAAGACACCATTTTATTGTGTTCAGTCACAACAATATTAGGAATTCATCATGAAGTGCTGCTTGATAGGATTCCATTTCACAGATGAGTGCAGAATACTTAATGAGAATGGGGATCAGGCTCTTCACTCTCTCAGTTACACTTCCTCCATGTGGCTTCTCTCAGTCTCTCATCGTCTCATAGGACTCTCTCCCACTCTAAACCTTTCTCTGCCCCTTGCTATTTGTACTCACTCTTTCCTCAGTTGTATTGTTATTTTCATTTTACTCCAGGGTAACTGTGAACACTGGGGAGTGAGTGAAGAGCCATTTCACATCACACACATAATGGGTTGTACCCCGTAAGTTTGTGGATCTGCACAAACCAATTAAGGGTCATGTCATGGAGGAGGGGAGGGTCTCCCAAGGCCTGACCTCCAGCTGAGGAGCTATTGGCTGATGACTGCTTGAGCAGGGAGAGTCAGTTTTCTTCAGGAATGTGGTCCCTGGGGGTTCCCCACATTTACATGCATATATACAAGACTAAGTTGACTCAAAAAAAGTAAACATTATAAAAACACATTTTGAACATCAGAGATATCACGGGAAGTTATTAGAGGGAGTGCCTGAGTGGATAGATAAAGGTACACACTATATACATTTAAATTTTTCAAAGAATAAAATTTAAAATAAAGAAACTATACAAAAACATGGTTTGGGGAGGGCATACATCTATTTGAATTAATTTTCTTCATGAAGGGGAAGAAGACAAGAATTCTGACTATCCTGAATTCCTTAGTCTATGTCTTATTTTTCAACTCAACAGTGGGCTCTCCTTTAACATGTCCCATGTAGTATATCTTTTACTAAAAACAGTAAACAGCTCCTCCCCTGCCTTTGGTGTTGTGAGGACTTTGTTCTGACTTCTTAGCTTTTATATTTGTGATCTTTGCCTGGAGTGCGAGGGAAACTCATGCACAGGGTTATGATTACTGGACATTTTACTGGATTTAACTTTATTATCTAAAGCTTATTTGCTTTTTCTGTCATTCTATCTAATATTTACCTTAGTATATTTTGCTTCTATTTATTGAGGAAACAAAACCTACAGGGCTTACTATTTAGATAAAGTGAACTATGCGTGCTAGCTCACAATAGCAGAGCAAGGGGCAGTATTGCAATACAAATTTTGTTCCTTGTTGTGTGTTGTTATTTTATTAGATTAGGCTGGGTCACCAACCCACAGAGATGCACCTGCCTCTGCTCCCCAGTGGTGGCATTAAAGGTGTGTGCCACCAAGTAGAGAGTGTGCTTTTAATTTTAAGCCACATCTATTTTCTTTTTCCTCTCCTTTTCAGAAGAAACAGATGACAAAAGCTAAAGATGATGTTTTACTACCTATTACTTCTGTGAAAACAGGGATAAATATGGAGCAAAATCCATAGTGTATGAATGAAACCTATAGTACAGATTTTGTAGTGTGTGTGCATGACCAGGAGAGGGGTATGCTTGCAGATCCAGATCAGGAAGTCTCAACTTCTCCAGCACTATGTCTACCTCCATGCTTCCCGCAGTGATGATAGTTGACTAAAACTATGGAACTATAAGTCAGCCTCAGTTAAAAGCTTTCTTTTATAAGAACTGCTAAGGTGGGGTCCCAGATGGAGGAGTTGGAGAAGGGGCTGAAGGAGCTGAGGGAGTTTGCAGTCCCATGGAGGGAGCAACAGTGTCAACTGGCCTGACCCCCCAGTGCTCCTGGAGACTGGACCACCAACTAAAGAATACACATGGAGGGACTCATGGTTCAGACCACATATGTGGCAGAGGAGGGCCTTGTTGGCCATCAGGGGGAGGAAAGGCCCTTCGGCCTGAGGGTGTTAGATGCCCCAGTATAGGGGAATGCCAGGGAGGGAAGACGAGAGTAGGTGGGTGGGTGGGGGATTACGCTCATAGAGGCAGGGCAGGGGGAGGGGATAGGAGGGTTCCAAAGGGGAGAACTGGAAAGGGGAAAACATTTGAAATGTAAATAAAATATCAAAGATAAATAAATAAAGAAAGAAAGAAGGAAAGAAAGAAAGAAAGAAAGAAAGAAAGAAAGAAAGAAAGAAAGAAAGAAAGAAAGGAAGAAAGAAAGAAAGATAGAAGGAAAGAAAAAGACTTGCTAAGATCATGCTGTCTCTTTACAGCAATAGAACAGTGACTACAACACCCTACATCCCTGAAACAATTTTTAGGGTTACTTTCCCCTAGAAAATGTAGGCAATGTTTTCAAACAATAACTGTACAGTGATTTGAAAAGCAAGCAATAAACAAATAAACAAACAAACAAAAACCAGTTGCGCATGGTGGAAGAGTGAGAGAGTACCAGGATTTTCTTCATCTGGCAGTAAGCAGACAGGAGAGCTCTGCAGATGTGAGCCTTAGTGTCATTTTCCTAAGAATTATTTAACTTTCCTGGCTTAAATTTTGAAACTGCTTCTGCTTTCCTGGAGACTTTCCTCCTAACATTCACTCCTTTGGATGAGGAGGGAAGAGCCGGAGGGGCCGTGTCTAAGCCCGAGACTGTGACACAGTCAAATATCCAACTCCAGAGTTACTATTAGGAGATGGTGCAAATGAATAATAGCTTTAGAATAAAAAAGTGCACATTGTACTCAAAGCCTGCAGCTCTTCACTGGATCAGTCACAGAAAGAATATTTTCTTGGTATGTAATTTGCAGTATGACTCAGTCTGCTGCATGGCTACTATAAAACTAAAATAAGAACAACATACCTTACAAGTTTATGGGAGACCAAAGCAAGAAAAAATATACCTTGTAGGTTAAGGGTTCTGTTTGCAGTTAAGACAGTTAAGAATAAGACCCTGTTTGTCCTATGTTAAGTCTTTGCAAGTTGAGGTTTCTATTTGTAATTAAGAAGTTTCTGTTTGTCCTATGCAGATTAAGTTTTTGTTTAGAGTTAAAAGTATTAAGTTTTCATTCATCCTGTGTTAAGTCCTTGCAAGTTAAGGTTTCTATTTGTAATTAAGGATAAGCTCCTATTTCTTAGGTGTGATGTAAACTGCTTGTAACCCATTCCACGAACAATATCCTTACCCTTGTTGCTCCCCATTCACTGTGTCTTCTAACAACGTATAACAAACAATCCTCTTGCTGCTGTGAACACCTTATTCTCCTATCAAAGGGACATCAAGAGGCCGGCAGGGGCTTCTTTCTCACATCTTGACTTAGGGTAGGACAGCTGGCTGGCTAGTCCTGGGTGTACCCCAAAACACAGCTTGTTTTGATCGGACAGTCATGGATGTAGTCTTTTCTACTCACAATTCTCAGCTATGTAGTCTTTTCTACTCACAATTAAAAGCTATGACAGAACACCTAATGCTCAGAACTTTATGAAGGGAAGAACTTTCTTTAGCTCATGGTTTTGTAAGGCAGAAGATCCAAGCTCAAGTAGCTGGTCATTGTAGCCTTGGTTGCTCATTACATGGCAGATGGCATCACAGGGTGAACAGATATGGCAAGAGATTTCATGATAATACAGAAAGTTAAAGAAATTCAACAGCCAGGCTTGCTGTTTTAGTAATAACTTATTCTCACAAGAATTACTGGGAATTCCACTAATCCTTTCTGAGGTTATACCCCTGCTGACTTAATTATTTTCCACTAGGTCCAATTTCAAAGATTTCTCCAGCTCCCAACATTGCTATACTGGAGAACAAGCTGCAAGTAAATTTTGGGAGTTGGGGGACTGGGGGAGGGGATGCCACTCTAAAACCATATCCAAACCATAGCACAAGAAAAAAAATATCTTAAGATAGTGTCTGTCTTAGTTAAGTTTACTATTCCTGTGATGCAGCATCATGACCAAAATCAACTTGGGGAGGAAAGCTGATTTTGTTTACACTTCCATATTACAGTTCATCATCAAAGGAAGTCAGGGCAGGAGCTCAAGCAGGGAAGCAGCCTGGAGGCAGGAGCTGATGCAGAGGCCATGGAGGGGTGCTGCTGACTGGCTTGCTCCTCGCAGCTTCTTGCACAATCCAATACCATCGGCCCAGGGGTGGCCCCACACACAATGGACTGCACCCTCCCCAACCAATCACAGCTTAAGAAAATGTCCTAAAGGCGTGCCTACATCCTGAACTTATAGAGGCATTTTCTGTGTTGATGTTACCTCCTGTCAGACTACTGTAGCTTGTGTCACACTGGCATTAAGACCAGCCAGGATGTTACCGTTACCGTAGCCTATGTTTAACCAATGAAAACACCCGTGACAAACTAAATTTGAAAGATAATTAAAATCATAAACATTCTTTCTCATACCCCAATTTCAATAGTTGGCAAAGTATTCTGTATATCATAATTATGTAATAAATATTTGCTGATTTAGATACAGAGAGAGAGAAACTTTGCTTCTCATAAAGTCTTGTTTATTTAAATAAAGTTCCTCATGTGAAACTGTTTGGGAGGTATTCTTTATTTGACTTTGTGGAGCACAATCTGAACACTGACAAATCTCTTATGTGTCTTCACTCCTGAACGTTCATTTTTCTTTTGGGCCTTGGCTTTTGGTAAAATTGCTACTGCAAACTTATTTAAATAAGCATGAACCATAGAAAGAACTTTCCTGTGATGGAGCCACATGTAGTCTAGGAGACACACACAGAGTTCTTCTACGGCCAGCTAGAGTATGGGTAATAGTACTATAAGCCGACCCTCAAAGCAATCCAGTGTACAAGAGAGATGTTTTCATTGGAATTTCAAGTAGTTCCTCTTTGGGAAGATAGGCGGTTACAGCATTACATGTTTCTCTACTTCAGTGCTTGTACAAATTATTGCATAATTTGTGGTGGATCCCTGATAGACAACTTGCACTGGACTCTGACTCTGTTCTCTGGGGTGACTCTGTGGGTTCACTGCACAGACTGAAGGTCTTTAGTAAGATTCTACTTTGTCTTGGTTAACATGACCTTCTAGCCATTTCAACTTGCTGTTTGCATAATTTTTGAAAGATTAATGACAAAATTTCAGAAAACAGCGTTATTTAAGACTGTAATGGTGACTTTTTAAAAATAGAAAGTAGATTGATAGTACACAATGAACCCATCTGAATACATGCTGAAAGATACTGATAATCTGAGGTTCCTTGTGAATCTCAGATTTGACAATCAGGTTCACTTTTTTAAAATTACAAAACAATTTTATTTTTTCTTTTAAAAAATTATTTGTTTTGTTTTTGAGATTATGGTGTAACTATATCATTTTCTTCTTCCCTTTCTTCCCTCCAAACCTTTCCATGTATTTCTCCTTTCTGACTTTCAAATCTTAAAAAAAAAAAACCAGTCATTTCCACTAATTATTGTTACACACACAGGAAAGCACACACACATTCCTAAATATATAAACACAACCTGTTCAGTTGGTATAATGGTACCTGTATGTATGTTTTCAGGGATGACCATTTGATATTGATAATCAGTTGGCGCTCTTTCCTGGTGAAGACTCTTTCCCCCATTCTCAGCATTCCGTAGTTGTTTGTAGTTCTTTGTGTATAGCTGAAGTTTCATGAGCTTCCCCTACCTACTTTGAACTGTCTGTTGTTATCCTTGTTAGTTCATGTTTGGGCAGTCATGTTAGTAAGACGTTACTGGTGTAGCTGCTGATGTTACTAGCTGACACAAGCTCAGAGTGAACTCCCTATTCATCTGGGTCTTACAATCTTTCCGCCTCCTTTCCTGCGATGATCCCTGAGCCTTAAGTGTGTGCAGGAGTTTGTGTTGTAGTTTTATTCACTGGGACTGGGCTGTATAACCCTTCGTTTTGATAGTTGTGATTTTCTGTAAGTGTCTCTGTGACAAAGAGCAGTTTCCTTCATGAGGGGTGAAGACTACACTTAGCTATTTGTCAGGTTCATTGTTTTATAAACAGAGTGTCACTAAGCATGACTTGTTTTCCCTTTGTCTTTGCCTATGCTGAAGTGTACTGAAGAGAATATACACATGTGAAAACCAGAACAACAGCAATATTGCCTTTCTTGCTGTGTGCTCTCTCTTTTATGTCCCCACTTCCACTTATGCTTCTCCCCATGTGTGGAGCAGCATTGAGACCTTATCAGGTGCTTAGGTAGTTGAGCCTTTGTCACATCCTGGGGACTCCAAGGACTTCAAAATAAGCAAATCCCTTTGAAACAAACAAAACCAAAACCATATCTAGCCTCAAGTATTGATGCTATCCCATATAAATAAAATAGATAATGAATCAAAAGTTTGGGGTGTCTAACCCAGTGGGCAGTGTTAGGCCCAAAGTGGATCCCCCAAATAGCAGTGCTGCTGACAACTTCATAAACAGAAGGACTGGGACCAGGTAAACAGAAACCTAAACTCAGCATGTCTCAGGAATCTCTGTTTACCAGGAAACCTACTACGTGTGTTATCTACCCTAATGGTCAAGTCAACCACCTCTCCCAAGGGCATCTAGTTCCTGATTAACACGAGCAGCTTGTGTGAGCTCAAAGACCTTCTGACTATCATGTGACATGTTTCCACTCCTGCCAAGTCGTTGTTCTCTCCTTTGAGGCAGCCCATCGGTTTGTTTCTCCAAGTAAACTTTTTTCTCCCCATAGAGTAATGGTTTAGTTTGGTGGTTTCACTGTGCCCCACTTACAGGTAGAAAGCACACAGCCCTGTGTGACCTCCAGCACTACATAAAATCAGGTGTGGTGGGGCATCCTGTGGTCCCAGCAACACAGAAGTTCAGCATTAGCCTAACTCAGATGATACCTTATATTGAAAATAAGAAGAACTAAACAGCCTCCCAGAGATAATTATTTTGTTCGGAATTTGAATGGTAAGTGGAAAAGAGGTGAAGAAGAAGAAGGTTATAGCTAATAGAAAGGAAGGGAGAGGCCCAAAATTTAACTTACCTTATGCTTTGGAAAGGACTTTGGTGAGAAAAACTCTTACCAAATAGCAAAGTCCTCTGTGAACGAGGAAGATCAAACAAACAGGTGTTTGGATGGCATGAAACTGAGTGCTTTGGGGTTGTGCTAACTCATAAGTTTTATATTGTATTTAACTTAGTGCCCACCACACCTCGCCCACTCCCTTTTCTTTTTCTAGCAGCACTGGGGATTTGTCTTAGGATTGTATTGCTGTGAACAGACACTATGACCAAGGCAACTCTTATAAGGACAACATTTAATTGGTGCTGGCTTACAGGTTCAGAGGCTCAGTCTGTTATTATCAAGGTGGGAGCATGGCAGTGTCCAGGCAGGCATGGTGCAGGGGGAGCTTTGAGTTCTACCTTTTCATCTGAAGGCTGCTAGGAGAAGACTGGCTTCCAGGAAGCTAGGAAGAGGGTCTTAAAGCTCACGTCCACAGTGACACACTTCATCTCACAAGGCCACACCTACTGCAACAAGGCTATACCTCCTATTAGTGCCACTCCCTGGGTGAAGCAGATTCAAACCACCACAGGATCAACTTAAATTCTCATGTATAGTAGGCAAGTGAGTCACACTGAGCTATATAGCCCCTGCCCTTTATATTATACTTAAAAAGAAATCAGAGTGATACTGGACTAAAAGTTGCAGCAGAGGAGTAAAAGGCACGAGTTCCTAATTCTGAAGTTGGTGGGGATATGAAGGCTTAACTGGCTATAGATAGAATTTCAGTGACCAAGAAAATTGCTTCCAGCCTTCCAACTCCAGGGAGTTTGATTGCCCTAGGGCCTGAGCTGTTGAACCCTGGCACACAGGCTGCCTAGTGTTGCTCAGGATCAAAAATGTCATGGCAAGATAGCTCTAAGGAGACATAGGCCTACATTCATGGCTGCCCTAGGTAAAGTCCTCTCGGTGGCCTTGATGCCCCTTTCTGTTTGTGGAAAATGCCTTCATTCGGATGACCCCATCTTTCTCTCCATTCCAGCCAGGCTAAGCAGAGGCATTCTGCCTGCCTTTCTATGTTCTTCTCCATTTTCTCCCACATAGATGTTGTTCTTAAGAGAGTGTTTGCCCTTCAATTCCATTTTAGGATTAAAAAAAAGACAAGAGTTGACTCCATGGGGCAAGTACTTGACTTAGCCCGGAAGTTGAGAAAATGAAGAAAGGCCCCCACAGAGTGTTAACCTGGCTTAAGAGTTCTCAGGGGTATAAGAAGTAGCTAGGAAAAAGATGCATTTTCAGACAATGCCACATTTTGAACCATTTTTAAAAGATTGTTTATGTGCTGAATGTGACTATAATAAAATGTTATTAGAAACAATAGTGATGAAAATGCCTAGAAAGTGAGAAGACTGTGTAGAGACTTTCCTCCAGGAGAGATGCAGGAGGGAGGTTCTCTGGGCTCCCTCTGTACCACTTCTCCATCCTGTGTTCCTTTCTGTTACATACCACAGGGTATCTTACCATTCTCCCTGTCTGGAGTATTGCCATCAAATGTTAGCTATTAGATCCTTGAGTGTTTGGGGCTAAGATGAAGTCTAGAATAAAACACGCATAGCCCCTGGAGAGCAACTTCATAGAGTCCAGCCAACATTTGCAGGGCCTGGTGCAGCTCTTTAAATATGGTGTCCTGGTGCACAAGGCTCTGCCCTCTGGTTTCAATCTTGCACCAGGCATCTACAAACTCAGAGAGACTATTTAGGGGAATGGTTGTTCCAAAGGATTAAGGCAGTTCAACCTTTTCTTGTGAGCTCAGGGGCCTCTGCTCAGGCCAGAGTGCCTTGCTCTGCTTGCCAGTCACCTGCATTATCATACGAATGATTTTTCAGAGAATATGGTTAAAAGGCTTCAAGTTATGGTTGTTGAACAGAGTGAGGAAATAGGATGCATTCAGTGGTAGTGGTTTGAGGATGATTTCTCGAAGTTACTGAGAATCGTTCTGTTCAACAATACAGAGAGGTGCCGCATATACTGACTTAAATTTGTAAAATTCCAGTTTCAGTATTTGGTAGAAATGACCATGTGAAGACATGTCCAGAAGAGAAAATCAACAAAGGTTAATGAGATGATGAGCAGAATCCATCAAGTCTGAGCATATTTTAACAGGATTGGAGACTTCTGAATCACTGTCAGTGGTGGGGACTGGTTTTATCTGGTCTGCCACAGCAGCACTGGCATCAGCGATTTGACTTCAGAACAGGCCATAATATGCCTGCCCAGCACTTACGTGGAATGAATTTCAGCATTCAGGGACTTCAGAGCACTTTGCTAGATGTGTGAGTCAGTGTGGGTAGGAATAACTAGTGAGTCAGTGTGGGTAGGAATAACTAGTGAGTCAGTGTGGGTAGGAATAACTAGTGAGTCAGTGTGGGTAGGAATAACTAGTGAGTCAGTGTGGGTGGGAATAACTAGTGAGTCAGTGTGGGTGGGAATAACTAATGAGTCAGCGTGAGTAGGAATAACTAGCAAGTCAGTGTGGGTAGGAATAACTAGCGAGTCAGTGTGGGTGGGAATAACTAGTGAGTCAGCGTGAGTAGGAATAACTAGCGAGTCAGTGTGGGTAGGAATAACTAGCGAGTCAGTGTGGGTAGGAATAACTAGTGAGTCAGTGTGGGTAG
>CM052700.1:74786969-74801761 GCA_028551405.1 Uromys caudimaculatus
GGAATAACTAGCGAGTCAGTGTGGGTAGGAATAACTAGCGAGTCAGTGTGGGTAGGAATAACTAGCTCCAGTCGGGGAAGGTCTTAATCAGTGTTTATTCCTGACACACTTGGATGTTAGACTATAATGCTAAGTGTGGTCAGATTGGAGTTTGGAGAGAGGGGGTCTGCTAGATGGCCAGCCACCTTCTTGTGTCTTCTTGTGGGTGGGAGAGATCGTTCCCTTAAGCCTTTTAGAACAGCACTCATCTCATTTAAAGGGTTCTATTCCTTTGGCCTAATTACTTTCCAGAGAACCTTCCTCCAAGAACCATTTGTGTGGGACACATTCAGTCAGTAATGGGAAAAAATGATGTACAGTCTCACAGAAGAGCAAACAGACTCCTAAAGCATTGGCTTGGGATTGTCAAGTAAGTTCTTTCAAATTTAGCTATCACTTATACCTGCAAGAAGGTGAAGAACAATATTGCAGATGCAAATAGAGCTTTCTCCAGGAAGGAAAGTTGAAAATATCACGGCTACTCTTCCTGTTCTTACATATGTATCTTCTTACCCTTCACCCCTTTGCTTTGTCCTCAACATTACTGATTGAGTTCTTAGATAAGCACTCTGTCTAACCTAATTTATGAAAAGTACAAAGACTAGATATTCTACAAAGATATATCTGTTCACTTAAATATTTACGAATGGGTACTTTTTAAAGAAATACTTTTCTGGTTGCAAAGTTTTTGTTTTGTTTTGCTTTAGAGACAAGGTCTTCAGTAGAAGCCCAGGTTGGCCTCAAATTCATAATCCTCCCTGTGTCTGTCTCTGAGTGGTTGTAGGTATGCGCCACCATGCCTGCCACGATTGGAGGCTTTTAAGATACATGCTTTCTAAAAGACACTGATTGCCTTCACACCCTTTGACTTTTTAAACCCGTAGCAGGAGATTAAAACTTTCATAAACTCTTTTGGTTTTCTTGCCGGAGACAAAATAACGTATATGCTGATGTTCCTTTAATATCTGTTATTGATAAAACTTATACCTTTTCTTTTGAGAAAGCTTGGGGCAGACATTTGGCAGTCTTCCTATCAAGTGGAACATTAGACACAACAGGCCTCTGTAGGCATGGCTGTAGAGTTTGGATGTGAATAGTGTGACCTAGGACGTGAACTGCACGGAACATAGCAGAGAGGAACATCAACAGCCATCATTCAAACCGAGTCATTTCTAGTTCTCTCCTACAACACACCTGTTACTCCAGAGAAGTTGGCTGGTCTACAAATGCCTTAATTTGCATGGACTCTCAGTGACCTATCTGTAAGCACACAGCAAGCACACACCTGCTGTGAAGGTTGGACCTTCAGTTTGTATGTCATTGCTTATTGCAGAGAAAAATAATAAAGCAGATATTTAAAAGGATATAGGAACAACAAGCAATCTGAGCAAGAAACCAGAGTGGGGTTGTTGGAGAGTAGAATAGAACTGAAGTCAGATTGATTTATATCCAGGAAACTCTCTGCAAGCCCTGAAAAAGTTCTTTCATGGAACTGAAAACAACACAATAAGCTAAAGTTCTTTCTTTTTAGAACAAAATACATTTGTAAAGGGAACCTTGAAGCCAAGAGAGCCTGAGAATCTGATGTATATTCGGTTCATTATTTTTGTTGACCCAAGGCTTTGAAGTTACAGAGGAGTGCTGAATTCCAAAGACCAGGCCTCCCTGAACGTGCTTGAAGACACCCACCTCTTCCACACTGGTGGTGCCCTCTGCTTTGGCTGAGAAGTATTAGGGTGACCTTTTTTGAAGCACCCAGTCAAAGAAAGAAAAGGGAAGTTTTAAGATGAGAGTGGCAGCTTTTCAGGACACATTGTGTATGGAATTTAAGAAAAAAAAATAAAGATATTATTTCCTTGGTATATATTCTGAATATAAAAAAGGAATGAAGGAATGAACTGCATCTCTGGAAGATGGGAAACCCAGACATTGAGTTGGGAGAGCTGGCTCTTAACTCTGCTAATCTCCAGGAATGTGTCACTATGAAGGAATTACTACTGTCTCTAGGTTGCTGCCTCACATTTGTAAATAAAGGTTTTAGATTTGATTTTAAAGTCTCTTTCAGCCCTAACATGTTATAGCACACCTTACCCTCCCCGAGGAAGCTTTTCTCATAAATGTTAACTTCATTGTGGCATGTTCTGCTCTGGTAAGAGTAGAAAATCTAGACTAAAATCAATATACAGCACTGCCTGATGTTAAAACATTTTAAGAAGTAGATAAAAGTGATTTTTGAAGAAAATACATCATAGTACTTCATATCCCCCAAACAAGAATACAAAGCAATGGGATTAGCTAGGATAAAGCAGATGACACCTGTTACTGCTACTGGTAAGGTTTTCCACAAAGCAATCTCTCCCTGTATGTGATGGCTCAAATCTGAATTACCCACTACAAGCTCATTTTGAATACTTGTTCCATATAGGAAGTACTATATTTTAGAGTCAAAAAGGGCTGAGTTAGCAGCTTTGGGTCTCTATAAGTAAGCCCTTGAAAGGTCTAGCCTGGCACCTGTTTCTGGCCTCTAGTTCTGTGTTTTGGTCTACTGTGATATGAGCAGTCTTTGCTGCACACTTCACCCTCCGTGAGGTAGACCTGAGCAGCTCTATCAAGCTCCACCACAATGGCGGAAGCCCTCTAAATCATGGAATCGCACCAAATCTTTCCTTCCCTGAGTTGTTTTTTCTCAGGTGTTATACAAACAATACAAAAGGCAGAACATTTGCATTATATTGGTGATTCATCCTACTGAAGAAATTGCTCCTGTGGAGGCGGAGGCAGAGGCAGAGAAAAGTCATGTCCATACACCCAGGCCTGAGATTTAGAGCTTTCATTCCTCTTCTAAGAGGGGATGATTTCTGTGACTCTGCATTTGGAATCACACCATCAGTCTATCCCTGCTTTGTTTTCATCTCTATCCTGGTCCCATGAAAGGGGCTGTGCTGGCTCTGGGAGGCAATAGTACTAGGTTTACTTGCCCCTTGGTTTCGGTAGGGATTCATTCTAAGGGCCCACGGGAAGAAATAAGCAGATAGGAGAAAATGGTATGGTGTCTTCTCTGTTCCTCATGGCCCTGGATCTGTGGTTACCCTCTCATAGGGCAGAGTTCATATGTGGTCTACTGATACAACCTCTCCCACCCACCCCAGGACCCTCCCCATGGCAATGTGCCATAACGGTGCTGTCTCCTGTCTGGGTTCATTCTGGTCCTGATCGTCTTGTTCACATTTCTGGAAATACTATGTTCATTGTTATTCTTGGTATCCTAGAGGAAGACTCTGGCTTCAGAGACCCTATCATTCTCTCTCAAGAGTTTCTAAAACTGGCCTCAAGCAGAGATTTAAGGAAAGGTATAACTAAAGTAGACTTTGATTTTAAATCTAGACATCCAGTTTGTACGAATTCTTATATATTGAAATCCTCTGTAAAAGAAAGCATTTCTTTGCAATGCTAGCGAGCACTGCATGCATTCGCTTTGTTATCAAGTCAGACAGCATCCTTATAGCTAACACCGATCTCGGGGAAAATCTCCATGATGCCTTTTCCTTCTCTTACAACTTCTTTCTCACCCCACTGAAAAATAAACCAAGCCCTTCTCCACCCTTCTCCCCCAGAGGAAAAAAGAAACCCATGCAAATCTTTTTGGATTCACTAGTTCTTATCAGTGCCACTTTATACTCGGGAGAGTGGCAATTTCTATTTGGTGATTTTTTTCGCCAGCCTCCTTAACATTTATGTGCAATAGATGGTATAAGATTGATTCTCCAGTGTTACCACACAGCACATCATAAGGCATGCACAAAAGATGAAAGACCCTGGAACAGGCCAGCTGATAGCTGAGCCCTGATAGCCAGTGCCGCCATCTCTCTTTTCACTTAGCCAACGCTTTGAAAGGAAGTGGGAATAAAAGGCAAGGAGCAGAATGCCCAGTTGTCCAGCAGAGATTTCTTTGGACTAAAGATCACCTAACACGTTTGTTTCTGCTTCCTTCTTCCTAGTTAACTGTGTCTGGTCTGCCCCACAGATGCGGGTTCTTGCTTCCTTTCCCAAGGCTCCATCTTTTTCTCCACTCTTAACTTACCAGATTCATTTTTTTTTTCAGATCTTACTAATGGCCTGCCTCTCAAGAGTGGGCTTTGAAACTTCCACAGAAAAAAGCAATTGGTATGTATAAATTATTTATTCCAGTTACGGAATACAAACTGCCAAGCTCTAACAGGGAAACTGCTTTACTTTTGATGGGCACTGTGGAACATCGTGGAGCTTGCTGCAAGGATACAGCATGTTGAAAAAAAGAGATGAAATCGATGCCCATGGTATACTACCTGGGGCTGGTTTTTCCCACTCAGCCTGTTTCTCTCTCTCTCCTTTTTAAAGGGTTAAAGTGGGTGGGCTTTAGAGTTTTACAAGAGAACTATTAGTGAAAAACAATCTGATACATTCAACTTACTAAGGCCCTACTCTTTCCCTCTAATCTTTCAGCGAGACCCAAGGGAGGCTAAAGTTTAGATCCGTCTATTCTCCACAAGAACTTTGATTCACTATTAAATTCCGTCTAATGAAGATGACTTTGCCATCCCACGGCCATCAACAGGCTACGTGTGGGACAATGCAGAGTCCACCTTGTATAGAGGGACATTGTTCTTTCTGCTTAGTTCCCCTGGTTGAATAGACTCCTGTGGAAGTTCACATGCAGAGGAGACCTGTGAAATGAGTCACAGCGCTCATCTGTGCTGTGCCTTGGGACTGGACTGAGGAAATAACTATTTTGCTTAAGTCCACACTTGGTCATGCCCTTCAGCATGGAATGCTTATGATAAAAGCAAGCAAGTGAGAGGGAGGGAAGGAGAAGGAAAGATGGAGACAGATGGAGAGGAAGAGAGGGCAGGAGGGCAGAGATGTCTCTTAATGTTAAAAGTTACAGCCTATGTCAATAGTTGCACAGTTACGAACTACTTGTCTTGCAGATAAAAAGCAAATAGGAGTGTACCAGTTTGAGAGGTACAGAACTTGCTTGACTATATAATGAATTCAGGTGCATTTCCATCTATACAAGAGATTTCACATCTTATAGAATAAAATTTGCTTCTGAAATCAAACTGTTTAATAAAACTCTGTAATTGTGTTTATTTACTTCTATTTACACTACATATTAAAAATCAGTGAAAAGTTAAACAACACATTTGAAGTTAAATTATGTTGGCACAGGCTTGTAATCCCAGTTATCATGGAGGATGAGGCAGGAGGATTACAATTTCCAGGCTGACCAGGCTACAGAGTGAATTCAAGGGCAACGGAGGAACTTAGTGAGGTCCTGTCTCAAAAATAAAGACACAGAGGGACTGAGTGCATTAAGGTCTTCCTATCTTGTGTGAGGCTCTCAGATCAATTCTAAGTACTGAAGAAATAAGATTAGAATGATGGAGCCATACTCATGCTTTTCCTGTGGTCAATAATGACCAGGATAGCCGGAGCTTTGTGCTTTTAGGAGGCAGTACAACATGTGGTTGTTTGCTCTGAGCACATTTTTTTCCTCCCCCAAATTCTGCCACATACCACCTATGCAGCTAAGGCAAAGTATTTACCCTCCTGACTTTCAGTTTACAGGTCCATAAAATGATAATTACTCCTCAGAGAAAGAGTGCTTTGTCTGCAGTGCGGAGATGAAGATTTTCTTTTGAGATAATGCATACAAACAACCTAGAAGAATCATTGGAGCATAAGCTACGTGGTCTGTTTCTACTGCTGTTTAATTTACCAAATACCATGAGCGCTGTTAGTTAGCAAAATGCCTGACTGTTTAGCAAGAAAAAAAAAACAATTTAACATACCAAAGACTTTGAATTATGATTCATAACCACGAGTTAACATAGAGTAAAATGTTAATTTTCCTCTATTTAATTGATAAGAAAAACAGGTGACTCTACTTGGATCTATGGTAGAGTAGATTCTATTAGGTCAACCATCCCACTGATAGGGACTACACGCTTGCTGGGGGGTATTAAGAAAGACAGCTGACAGAAGCTCGATATAGTAAATTAAACAGTGCACAGAGTCTGGAGGCTGTGAATCCTGGAAGATGGCACAGTTCTGATGACCTTTTTGTCTTGAAGATTTTGCCTGAGGGAGACCCACTCCATGCTGCACACAACTATATCCTGTGTAGACATCTGTATTCTTCATGGTGGAAGAACTTACTTGGTGCTGGGCACAACTACAACCTGGATAGACATCTGTATTTTTATGGCAGGAGACCCATTTGGTGCTGTGTGCAACAACAACAATCTGGGTAAATACTTGCATTCTTCATGGCTCAAAGTCTCCAAAGGCAGAGGTTGTGGCTACATAAGGGAACAAATAGTGAGGGGACATGCACACTGAAGTAATACCACCACCCCAAATATAGATCTAGATGGAATTTGGACCTTACCTGTAAAAGATGAAGAATGTTATGTGGGAATTCTTTGTACTATATTAAGTATATTTCAAATGAAAAGTTTACAATTTCAAAAGTGTTAGAGCACCCAGGAGGCTTAGGTGGGAGGATCATGAATTTGAGGTGAGCCTGTGCTACATGCTAAGGTTCTGTCTGAAAAAGTTTAAAATTTAAGAAGAAAGTAGCCCTTGGACATGGCTTGCTTCTCCCAAGCACACAGTTATTTGTGGGGTGTTCGTTATCTGCCAGTTTTTATATTAAATTGGTTATAAACACACTCTTCAAGTTTCCAGAATTTTCATTCTGGCAGCATATTTACTAAAAACAAAACTACAGGAATGTAAATTGGTTTGTTCCACTCAGGATTCTTTACCACGGACCCACTTTTGGGGCAGAAGTTAAGCATATCATAACTGTGACTCTAATATCCTAAATTTACACCCCAGTCTCTAATGTCAAATTTGCACTCTCCCTCAGTCTCCACCCAGAGCTGCTCTGTCTGATATCTCTTTGTTCACCTCTTTATTTGGATAAGAGATGAGGCTAATCTTTTGTCCTATAGGCTTTCTCATGACCAGGATATAATAAATGTTAAATAAATGTTTGTTTCTTAACATTTTATTTAAATTTGTTCAAAATGTATATATCTAACACATACTGAATGAAATCATGGCACTTGGCTGAAAATGGGTGGGCTATGTGTGTGTGTGCATGTGTGGTGATGAAACTAGAAAGAGGTTCATGAGGGGAGGAAGAGATCTTAAAGGATGTGGGGGAACAACGGAATACATGTGCTAAGAAAGCAGAATGGGCACAGTCTGGGGAAGGAACTTCAGATGGGAAGTGGGACCAGTCTGTGGGAGAGAAGAACGAATGAAGCAAAGTATAATCACTTATGTCAAGAGAGCCGTAATGGAACCCATTGCTTTGTACGCTAACTTAAAAATTAGATTATGTTGAACTTCACAAAGTAGTGATACAGACTCATAAATACTCTTCAAAGTGCATGGAAATATTTCATGTGTTTTGCCACACATCAGTAATACCTGCAGTTGAGAGGCTGAGGCAGATTCAGAGTTTTATGCTATCCTAGACTACATAGTGAGATCCTGTCTCAACCATTCTCAAAGAACACAATTTAAACTTTATGAGGGTATGTATTGCTGAGGACACCAGCTAATCAATATTGATTACAAACATATTGATAGTAGGCTTTTTTAAAATGTCTAAAAGAAATTAAGTAGCCATGTGCATTGTTAGAGAATCTGCAAATCTTTGAAGAGGACACATGAGTGAAACAGTTACAAACTTCACCAAATCACCCAGCCAAGTGCCTGTGGCCTGGTGATGAAGACTGCAGCTTTTTTTGGTGCAACCTTCAGTTTTTGTCATCCAGTCAAGTGCTCATCACAGTCTGTGGAACACCTTGGCTGCTATTTGGGGCCATAAAACTCTCATTGAGCTAATGCCGCAGACTTAATCTCACCAGAAGATTCTCTGGCCAACTGAGTTCATCAGAATTCCTGTAAGCTGTCACCTAGCACAGAGAAGTAGAATATACTCAGTGGGAGTGCATGGGTGGCTGCCTGCTTGGCAGCTCTGATCCTGCAGAGACCTCTCTGCCTCCTTCACCATCAGTTGAGTCAGCACAAAGATGCACAGAAAGCTGCTAGGAGTCAGAGTTTAAAGTCATTCATGAAGCATTTACATTCATACTTGATTTTCTTACTCAAAAGACAATTGACACTACAAACACAGAGTTTCTTCAGTTTTAGTAGTGAGCTTTTATATCGCTCTTTAAGTACCCCAAGGCACAAACTCTTAAAGAAGACCACTTTCGCTGCTCTATGACAATCTGAATCATCAAGAGCTTCTTTGGGTCAATTGTTTGTAGTGAGAAACAATGTTAAAGACTGCATTTCCCACAATCACTTTCACCTTTCATTATTAAGCTTTCAAATCTTTGATATGAGGAAACTTTTACTCTTTTTCAGAGTCTATCAATTTTTAATCACTTGTCTCAAATGCTGATCATATTTCTGAGAAGTTATTTTCTGAAAGAGATTGAGCTAGATAGAGTTGCCACATCCTCCTTTTTTTCCTTTTCTGTGAAATGATTTGGGCCTAAGTTTGTGGTGGCAAGGTGGCTTCTCTCTAATAGGTCCTTCTGCTGGGGGCGGAGGCTGATGGAAAAAGATCAGTAGGCGAGGTCTTCCAGTCTCTCTATCCTCACATCCTCCTTCACAAACACAGGCACCTTGGTTCTGCATGGGAAAATGTGCACAGTGACTCTTGTTGATAATGTAATATTTTAAAAAGATAAATGGGATAACTTACAGTAAAGCTGATCCAGTGTCACATGACCAGTGTTCTTGGACATAATAACTGATGATTTGAAATTTGTTTTAAAAATTTTTATACAATAAGAGTAACTGTCACTCAAGATTGAAATGGAAAAAAATAAAGAAAAGAAAGAAAGAAGGAAAGAAAGAAGGAAAGAAAGAAAGAAAGAAAGAAAGAAAGAAAGAAAGAAAGAAAGAAAGAAAGGGAGGAAGAGGAAAAGGAAAGCAGAGGCAAGCCCGTATCCCCAAGTCTCATAAATATATGATACAAGTTCATCATGCTCTTGTTCTGAATTATTTTTCTTTTATTGAAAATAGATGTTATTTTATTTGTTTGCTTGTCTTTTGTTTTGCTTTGTTTTGAGACAAAGTTTTTCTGTCTCAAGAGCCCTAGCTACCTTAGATTCATGTTGTAGACCAGACTGCCCTTGATTTCAAAGAGATCTGCCTGACTCTGCTTTACGGAAGAAATGGCCCTACACCTCACCTGGATAGCATGGTAGACCTGATCTTGGTAACAGGGGCTCAGGTGAGCTGGCCCTGATAATGTGAGGGCCTGAGAGCTGTACTGCCCTACCCTCGCCAGCTGCAGCACTCCAGAAAGGGCATCCTGGACCTTTCCAGGGCTATGCTGGAGAGCTGGTCTTAGGACCATGGGTGCAGAAGCCAGAGGCCTCCAAGTAGGCCAACAACTTATTGCAACGAACATTTGCTAGCAAAGCTGTTTGGACAAAAGGGTGTCTGACACACCACAGATTCCATGGCTAGGGGTTTGATTTATGTGTGTGTGTGTATGCACATATATATGTATGTATGTATGTATGTATGTATTCATGTATTTATTATTATTTTTTGCTTTCTTTTCAGGAGGAGGTTGCATGGGTGGAAGGTAAATGTGGAGGGATAGGTAGCTAAGTGGGATTGTGATACATGATGTAAAATTCTCATAGAATCAATAAAAAAATTTAAAAATTAGTTTTTTTCATACAATATATTTTGATTATAGTTTCCCTTCCCCCAACTCCTCTGAGATCTTCCTTTTCCCCTGCCATGTGAATCCATACCCTTTCTGTATCTCCATAGGAAATGAACAGGTATCTAAAGAATAATAATAAAATAAGATAAAACAATAAAATTAGAATAGGACAAAGCAAACAATCAGAAAAAAAGAGCTAAAGAGAAAGTACAAGAAGCCTGAGAACACATGAGCCATCCTGCCAGGAAAACAAGTAAGCTAAGTGCAGATCTTCGCCTCTCCCTCCTCTCTTCTATATCCCGTTCCCCCAGTCTCATCCCCAGCTCTACAGCAGATTATCTGCTGCAGCCTCTCCTTACTCAGTGTCCCGCAGACCCTCATAGAACACTCAAGTGTTCCATTCTCCTGCGGACCTCCTCACCCCTACTCCTCCTGTTTTATCCCAATTTCTAAGTATCAGTTCCCAATATCTAGGAAAACATTTTACCTGGAACTCTCAGTGCCATACTCATAAGATTTCAGAAGAATTTTCTACTAGGCAACACACAGCTACCACACTCTCCTAAGAACCAAAAGAGAGCAAGAGAAACCAAGAAACAAAATGCATACCACCCTTCCAAAAAAAAAAAAAAAAAAAAAAAAACAAGACCAGATATCAACACCTAGAATTACAGTCTTCCCAAGCCCAAGTGCTTAGATGCCAGCATAAAAATACAATCAATGGCAGGCAGAAATATATGTGTACTAGAGCCCAGAACCCTACCACAGTAGGCCCTCAGTATTGCAACATAACTGAAGCACAAGACAAAAATTTAAAAGATCCTTTATGACTATAATAAAAGTCCTTAAAGAGGAAATGAATATATCCCTTAAAGAAATCTAACACAAACAGTTGAAGGAAATTAAGACCTGAAAGTGAAAATAGAATCAATAAAAGAAACTCAAACTGAGGGAATTCTGGAAATGAAAATTTAGGAACATGAACAGGAACCCCTTAGAGTCAAGACTCACTAATAAATTAGGGGAGAGAGAGAGAGAGAGAGAGAGAGAGAGAGAGAGAGAGAGAGAGAGAGAGAGAGAGAGAGAGAAGATCTCAGGTATTGAAGACACAATAGAAGAAATGGATACTTTGGTTAAAGAAAATGTTAAACCTTAAAAGAAAATGACACAAAACATCCAGGAAATCTTGGATACCAAGAAAAGACCAAGTCTAAGAATAGGAATCGGGGAGGAACAAGTTAAAGGTACAGAAAATATTTTCAAAAATATCATAGATAAAATTTTCCTACTCAAAAAAGGAGACATCTATCAAGGTACTAGAAGCATACAGAACACCAAATAGACTAGAACAGAAAAGAAATTCATCTCAGTGCATGATAATCAAAACACTAAATGTACAGAACAAAGAATATACTAAAAATTGCACGGGAAAAAGACTGAGAAACATATATTAGCATTACATCACTTTATATCTTGTTCACTGTCTTTCGCCTGGTGACCCCTTCCCACAATTCTTCTCCTCCATCCCCCGCTTCTTCTCTGAGTGTGTGGGGGACCCCTGGGTATCCTCCCACCCTGTTGGTCTTCCTGTGGGGTTGCCCTTCCCTTCCTGGCCTTCAGTCCTTCCCCCAACTCTTCCATGCGAGTCCCTGACCTCCATCCAATGTTTGGCTGTGGGTAACTGCATATGTTTCAGTCAGCTGCTGGGTAGAGTCTCTCTTGGTATGTACTCACTGATAAGTGGGTATTAGCCATAAAGTACAGAATACCCATGATACACCCCACAGACCCAAAGAAGTTAAACAAGAAGAAAGGGCCAAAGGAGGATGCTTGAATCACACTTGGGGAGGAGGGCAAACTAGTCATAGGAGGCAGAGGGAGGGAGGTAACTGGGTGGGAGAGGGGATAGAGAGAGTAATAGGGGGGCAGGATCAAGAGTGGGGAGAGACAAGAGAAACCCAGAGGACCAGGAGAATGAATAGAAGTCTGCAGCCGCTGCTGCTGCTACTGGTATCTCTAGGAAGTCCTAGAGACCTGGGATGGGAGAGACTCCCAGGATTCAGTTTGGGTGACCTAGCCAAGATGCCTAACAGTGGGGACATGAAACCTGAAGGGGCAATCTCCTATAGCCTGACAGGCCCTCCAGTGGAGGGATAAGGACACTGATCCATCCACAAAACTTTTGACCCAAAATTTGTTCTGTCTAAAAGAAATGCAGAGACAAAGATAAAGCAGAAACTGAAGGAATGGCTAACCAATAACCGGCCCAACTTGAAACCCATCCCATGGGCAACCATCAAACTAAAACTAATTAGAAGAGATGGGGAAGGATACTACATACTCATCAAAGGAAAAAATCTACCAAAAGGACATTGCAATTTCTATGCACCAAATAGAAGGCACCCTTGTTTGTAAGAAAAAACACTGCTACAGCTTCAATCACATATTAATACTCACACTGATAGTGGAAGACTTCAGTACTCAGATTTTGCCAATGAATAGGTGATACAGACAAAACCTAAACAAAGAAATACTGAACTAACTGATATTATAAACCAAATATATCTAACAGATATTTACTATAAATGAATCAAAGATCCCAACATAAAACCAAATGGACAGAACACAATGTGACAAATAGCCTTAAACTCACTGGCACTGGAAAAGTCTTTCTGAACAGAACACCAGTCCCTCAGGCACCAAGATAAATAATTAATAAAGAGGACCTCATAAAACTGAAACTCTTCTGCACAGTGACAGACACCATTATTTGGATAAAAGAGCAGCCTACATAATGGGAACAGGTTTTTATCAATTACATATCTGATAGAGAGCTAATATCAACACAATAAAAATAGGGTACAGACCTAACAGAAGGACTTTTTTTTTCAAAATTAAAACATTTTTATTTTCTGAGAATTTTGTATGAATACTACATTTTTGCCACTTTCTCCTCCCTCTAACTTCACCCACAATCCTTCACTTCTTCTGAAGTTCATAGTCACTAATCTTTTAATTTTTCTTATCCCAGGTAGACACTTAAATTTATAAAACAATCCGCTGAGGTCATTTAGCATGTATTTGCAGCTGACCATTTGGGGTTGTGTAATCTATCAGGGAGCTCATCTCTGAGGAAGTCTGAGTCTCTTTAAGAAGTTGTGACTTGTCCTGCTGATTTTCATCTAGGGCCTTGTGAGATTTCCCCCATCCATGATGTTGGCAGGCTAACAGATATTGTTATTGTGTAGGTGACCATATTGTGAGATTTGGATGATATAACTTCCCTGTCTTCTTTAGAAGACACTATTTTGCAACAGACTTTCTGGTTCTCAGGCTCTAACGATCTTTCCATTTCTTCTTCTTCTTCTTCTTCTTCTTCTTCTTCTTCTTCTTCTTCTTCTTCTTCTTCTTCTTCTTCTTCTTCTTCTTCTTTTTCTTCCTCTTCTTTTCTTCTTTTTTTGATACTTTCTTTACGTTTCAAATGTTATCCCCTTTCCAAGTCTCCCCTTTTGAAGCACCCTATTTCCTACCCCCCCCCTGCCTCTATGAGGGTATTCCCCTACCCACCTACCAACCCACTCCCATCTTCCATCCATGGCATTCCCCTATACTGCAGCATCTAACACCCTCAGGCCCAAGGGCCTCTCCTCCCCTTGATGGCCAACGAGGCCCTCCACTGCCACATATGTGACCTGAACCATGGGTCCCTCCATGTGTATTCATTGCATGGTGGTCCAGTTTCCGGGAGCCCCGGGGGGGGGGGGTTCAGGCCAATTGACATTGTTGTTCCCTCCATGGGGCTGCAAACTCCCTCAGCTCCTTCAGACCTTTCTCCAACTCCTCCATCTGGGACCTCACTCTCAGTCCAGCGGTTACTGTTAAGTGAAACGTGGGCATTCTGACTGGTGTGAGGTAAAATCTCAGGGCTGTTTTGATATGCATTTCCCTGATGACTAAGGATGTTGAACATTTCTTTAGGTGCTTCTCAGCCCTACGAGTTTCCTCATTTGAGAATTCTATGTCTAGCTCTGTTCCCCATTTTTTGATAAGGTTATTTGGTTCTCTGGAGTCTAAATTCTTGAGTTCTTGGTATATATTGGATATTAACCCTCTATTGGACGTAGGATTGGTAAAGATCTTTTTCCAATCTCTTGGTTGCCATTTTGTCCTATTGACAGTGTCCTTTGCCTTACAGAAGCTTTGCAATTTCATGAAGTCCCATTTGTCGATTCTTGATCTTAGAGCATAAGCCATTGGTGTTCTGTTCAGGAACTTTCCTCTGTGCCCATATGTTCAAGACTTGTCCCCACTTTCTCTTCTATTAGATTCAGTGTATCTGGTTTAATGTGGAGGTCCTTGATCCACTTGGACTTGAGCTTTGTACAAGGAGATAGGAATGGATCAATTTGCATTCTTCTACAAGTAGACTGCCAATTGAATCAGCACCTTTTGCTGAAAATGCTGTCTTTTTTCCACGGGATGGTTTTGGCTCCTTTGTCGAAAATCAAGTGACCGTAGGTGTGTGGATTCATTTCTGGGTCTTCAATTCTATTCCATTGATCTACCTGCCTGTCACTGTACCAATACCATGCAGTTTTTATCACTACTGCTCTGTAGTACAGCTTGAGGTCAGGGATGCTGTTTCCCCCAGAAGTTCTTTTGTTCTTGAGAATGGCTTTTGCTATTCTGGGTTTTTTTTTTTCTTTTTTTGTTTGTTATTCCAAATGAATTTGAGAATTGCTCTTTCTAAGTCTAGGAAGAATTGAGTTGGAATTTTGATGAGGATTGCATTGAATCTGTAGATTGCTTTTGGCAGGATGACTATTTTTACTATATTAATCCTGCCAATCCATGAGCACGGGAGAGCTTTCCATCTTCTGAGGTCTTCTTCAATTTCTCTCTTCTTGTCATACAGATCTTTCACTTGTTTGGTTAGAATCACAATTGTGAAGGGTGTCATTTCCCTAATTTCTTTCTCATCCTGTTTATCCTTCGAGTA
>CM052700.1:74802261-74833111 GCA_028551405.1 Uromys caudimaculatus
TTCCCCTTCCCCTTCCCTTTCCCCTTCCCCTTCCCCTTCCCCTTCCCCTTCCTCTTCCCCTTCTTCTTCTTCTTCTTCTTCTTCTTCTTCTTCTTCTTCTTCTTCTTCTTCTTCTTCTTCTTCTTCTTCTTCTTCTTCTTCTTCTTCTTCTTCCTCTTCTTTTTAACTAGGCAAAAAATTTTATTAACCTTTCCAAACTTTATTCCCAGGCTTCTTTAGCTTAATTTGCCTCAAAGAATGAATTATGTATAAGCGAAACTTGAGCTGCAGGGTCCGGGGGGCTTGGGCTTAAATATTAGAAATCTAGGTTTTATGAGATCCATAATAAACAAAAAAATTAAAAACAGTTATGATATAAAATAGCAGCTCCAGTAACTTCTGCAGTGTCACCTTCTTCAGAAGATGCCTCAATTCAGTCTGCCTCATTCTTAGAAGCCTCATCAAAATTCTCCACCAGATCAGGAACTTCATTATCATCCTCCTCTCCAGTAGCACGTGGTGCTTTTCCATCCACAGATTGTTTGGGCAGAGCTTCAGCCAAGTCTCCTTAAACTAGTCACACTTCACCAAGCTGGTTTAGGATACTGGGAAGCATTTCTGTCAGCTGCTTTTGTTGCAGCTGAATGGATCACTGTTCCTTGGTTTGTAAACATGTTCACCCCTTCAATACCAGAGATATTGCTTACCCCTAACTTCTTTAAGGAGAACAGCAGCTGTTCTGTGAACTACCTTCTTTCTACGAGCAGTTCCTTTCCCACCAATGCGCACTTGTGCCTGCAGTTTGGCGAGTTTTATGTGGTTCATGATCGTTTCTTTCATCAGGTTGGAGTGGAAATGGGGACAAAGTTTCACGCTCAGAGAGTCTCGCGCAGACCCATTGAGGTAAGGCGCACACATGGGGGACATAAGATGGCAGCTGTAGGAAGGAATCTTTTCAATTATCAATTTGTACATTTTGCTCACTGAAGACAAAGGCAACTGGTGTCATCCACCGAATCCTAAAGTTGTGTCTAAAAGGGTCATTGTGATGCTTAAATGTCCTTGACAGTTTAGTAGAGAGCTACAAACTGGAGGAAGAAATAATCCAGCCAGTCTGATAAATACAGGACACTGTGATGGTCAATGCTGATACACTCCAAAGGCTTCAGGTTACCTCTCAGGGGCAGAAACTCATCTGTCTGTTAAAGAATTCAAGCAACAAGCACACGTTTTCTTTTAACACTGCAAAAGGTTTCAAAGATCCATCTCCCTCTGTTAAGCACTAATGATAACCTATCTGGGTGGGACTCTGCCCTGAAATGAGACCTAATTCCCTCGATCTCAGGATAATCCTGAGCTCAGAAATCTGCCTGCATTTGTACCTGCCTATCTTTGAATCTTTCTGACAAGCTGGTTTATAGTACAACTGCCTCATATAATTCATATTGCGTCCTTATATTTTGAGAAATTATATATTTGCAAGCCTATGTTTTTAGACTTCTTTTCCATAGCCCTGAAGGTCCCAGCATTTACCATTTTGCTGAGACATTAGCCATACCTTTGCCTCCTGGACTCAAACTTGTCTCTGATTATCATAGAGTCATTAATATTAACAGGGAGGACATTTCTTGAAGGAGAAGTATAAAAATATATACATTATTATACAAATAAGCCTTATGCCTATAGAACCATCAACACTCCTAGAGGCCCACAGGATGCTGATTCACAGGGTAATCAAAGGGAAACCTGAAGTAAATGACAGGATTGACCTGTAAAATTAAAGACTGGGCTTATGATCTGCAAGAGATAGGCTATCCAGAGAACTTTTTAGAATAGCAAGAGAGAACTACTTGGAGAAGGTCTCGAGCAGAAAATAGAGAAGGAACAGTCTGGAGATCTTCAGAGCGAGAACAATCTAGAAAGCTGTTTCTAGTAGAACATAGGCCTCCAGCTTGGACCCATACCCCCCTCCAAAAAAGAAAGAAAGAAAGAAAGGAAGGAAGGAAGGAAGGAAGGAAAGAAGGAAGGAATGAGGAAGGAAGGAAGGAAGGAAGGAAGGAAGGAAGGAAGGAAGAAAGAAAGAAAGAAAGAAAGAAAGAAAGAAAGAAAGAAAGAAAGAAAGAAAGAAAGAAAGAATTCAGGCAAAGAGTGATTACTTATATGAATGCAGTACTGACAATTAAGTCAAAGAAATTTGTTAAGATGGAACAGTAAGCTAGATTCCAGAGTGTTAAACATCCCTGGTCACTGACCTCAGATAGACAGCTAAACCAATGACATCTATCCAGTAAAAGCATGGTAATATTTCAGAAGTAGGTACAAGTTTGGGATCCCAGAAAATCAACACACTGAAAGACCAGAGATGAGGATACTATTTTTGTGAAGGGTGGTTGCAACAAGCCTGTCTTCTAAGTAGTTGTTTTAAAAAAATACCCCAAGGTTATATCCCAAGATTATATTTAAATAGTTCGTCATTGACTTTAAATACCCAGGTGTTGAGGCTGAAGATACAGTTCAGTAGTTAAGAGCACTGGCTTCTCTTGCATAGAACCAGTATTTGGTTCCTGGCACCCACGTGTATCTCATAGCCATCTGTAACTCCAGTTCTGAGGGATCTGGTACCCTATTTTGATCTTCGTGGGCATCACACACACACATGATACACACACATACAATAACATACAAATGAACAATTCTTTAAAAAAGAATCCCAGAATACTGAAGTATAGAAAATTTACAACAAACCTCAAAAATTATAATAAGATGTCTTAATGAAACCCTTTTTGAGTAATAGAATGAATACATAGACACTTGAGGTTCTCTAGAAAACCTAACAGACTGAACATTGGAGTACACCGTGAGATGGCAGGTTGAGGAGACGAGGACTCGGGGTTGATCAATACATTTTATAAAACTGCCTTGATGGTTTTTCTATGTTAAATATTTTGGATAAAAAGCTGATCTATAGAAGTATATAGTGATCATCTTTTGATTCAAATTTATACACATCTATGAGAACACATGTCTTTATTTCAATGAATATATTTGAATTATCAGGGCTATAGCTATAACTCAATACTAGAGTGTGCCCCTAGCAGGCATAAAGTCTTTGGTTCAATCCAAACTATTTCAAAATACAATGGAATCTCAGTACATTTGAAAAATCAAAATAGTCTAATCTTAAACAAGGGACAGGATTGAATTGTCCTGCGGGTGAAGACTCAGCCATGCAACTTTACCATTCACCGGCAGTTTTGCAGAACTCTGCACCACAACATTAGGTATCAGGGTATGAAAATTACCCAGAAGAAAATCATCTTTGCTGATGTGATAGTTACCCACTGAACCTTAAGAACTCAGTCACTAGGTGTGTTGTATCCCGCTACATAGCAGATGCTATCCTTGATGTACCCTGCAGCAACTTTTTAGGCATTCCATATGGCTGGTAGAACTATTAACAAGTACGTGCAGTAGCCTGTGGGCTGGAGTAAAACTCAACTGTTCAGACAATTGATTTATGTATGAGAAGTGCCATGCATAAGGAAATTCATGACATTATTGCAATTAAATAATTATATGGTGACTTTTAATTCTAACTATAAAAGTCATCAAATAATTATAATTTTAGAATTAGACTAAAACAAAACCACAGTATTCCCTGGTCAATCTTTTTTTAATTCTTTTTAGAACTCAGAGTGGTATTTATCTTCTAATTTTCATAAGTATGCTAGTAGGTACTTGTTAATATAAATAGAAATTACATGAAGTATAGAATTCCATAATGAGGAAGTACTTATGTTTGGATAATTATGTCAGATCCACAGAATATACTCTGTAAAGAGAACTATCTAGTTGGACTGATGCGCAGATGATGACAATTTCTAGCATGTTCAGAAAAGAGATTACGGTTTGGAACAGAGAAAGCCAGGTGTGATCTATTCACTTTCTTCAGGTTAACCACCTAGCTAATTATTTAATCTCTTTAAGCTGATGACCTAGGCTCACCTTGGAGTAAATAACAATAACGATTTAATGTTTTACTTTGATAATAAAAGATAATCGATTCAAGAATTATAATTTTAAGTTTCAAATATAACATTAATAAAATTATAAAGTCCTGATCTTGTAAACTTACTAACCTATCGTAAATTGTTAAAGATAATTAAGACATATAAGTTAGTGGTCAGTCTTGCTAAGTCCAAATGTAATTTACTTATAAAGACAAGCTTGGAGGGTGAGGACAACTTTTAATCTCCCATGGTATCATCTTTTGTTATTTCACATCATATAATGTTCTGTAAATGTTATCAAAAGTTAAGCCTGAAACAAGTAAGTCAAAACAAGTTTAAAGTAAACCTAAAGGTTGTTTAATGTAAAATGACATTCAAAATCAGGTATATTTAAAAATTGGTTATGAAAGATTCAATGCTTGAATAAAATGCATTAAATTTACAATACGCTTGGTTGGCAGGAAGTTCTCAGACTTAAGTCATTTTCTTGGATGGAGCATTATCTCACCAGAGTTAAGTTACATGCTAACCTCAATACAGGACAAGGATATGTGGGAAATAGGACTTGCCAGGAATCTGCTCTTCTGCTTCTGGTTTATAGGAGTGATCAACTCTGGTCATGTAGACAAAACCACAAAGAAACCTCCTTCTTATCCAAGAATGAGTTACTCATCTCTCACATGTTCCAGGATAGCATCCCTTGCCCAGTGTAGTATATCAGAGTCTATATCCATATCCTAAATCCCCCAGCTGATGGAGAGGCAAATAGCTACTCTGTCTTCATTGTTTTCTGAACTGACACATAAGGATGCCGAGAACAGGGGACCTTGTACAGAAGTTTACCCATGTGAAGGATACGAGACCTCATGGAGATCAGTTGGCCATACCTTTTACCCTGGCTTCCTCTTAGCACAAGCTAATTCCAGGGTCCACAACCTAGCCACCCAGATTCTCTGATTAAAGAAGGATGCCAGGCATGCTACCATCAAACTCACAGCTTTGGAAAGTTATTCAGAATATCCAAGCAGTCATTGACAGTTGGTTTTGTATCTGTAGAGTCAATAAATGATTCTATCAAGTGATGTCCCAAGCCTTCAGATTCCTCCAGAGGAGATGACTTAGATGAAGGAGAGTCTCCCTAACCTGGGCCTGCCTGTGGCACTTTGGGAATATAATCTAGTCTCTGCTCAGGTAGGGAGCCCCAGGGCCGGTGCATGCGCTCTTACCCTGAAGACTACAAGGAGTGTACAGACTTTGTCAGTGATGCTTGGGATGTTGTCTAAGAAATTCTGAAAGTCAGTATTTGTTAAAGCTCATTTAGTTTTGTTATCTTGTATTTTTGTTTTGTTTTGTTTTTAACAAATTATGCCTTTAAATAACCAATATGGGAGAGTTTGGAGCTGTTTCTAGAAAAATCCTAGGCTGCAGTAAGGAAAGTTTACTGCACCATTTTCAAAGATGTTTGGAAGAGAGAATGTGGATGGACAAAGAGCCAGTGAAGGGCAGGGCCTTCAGGTTCCAAATGCTAATCAGGGCTCTGCTGAGGACTTGGTTGGTGGCAAATAATCTTGCTGCATCCTGTCCATGAATTTGGGTGAGGCCGAATTCAAACATAATGACTTTTTTTTTTTTTTTTTGGTAGAGAATAGTTCAAGACTGCACAAGATTCACATGGTTGTGGCACAGCTGGTGCTCATGACCTTTAGCCCAGCATACAGTGAGAGAAAAGAAGAAAGTGGAACAAAAGGTAAACAATGTGCATTCGGGGGAAGAAAGGAGAGTGAGAAATTTAAAGTTGTAGGGAAAACATTTAACTATTAAAGAAACTAATGAGGCCAGAGAGAAAATTCAACAACAGACATGGTGCCTGGAGAGCCAGACCCTGCCCAACAAAGGCTCCAGAGTGTAACAGTACAAATGGACTCCCAAGCTTTCATTTAGAAAGAGAGTATCACCACTGACTGTGGGCTCATGCCTTTAGTCCCAGCACTCTGAAGGCAGAGACAGGAGGATCTCTGAGTTCGAAGCCAGCATGATTTATAGAACGAGTTCCAGGATAGCTAGATTTACACAGAGAAACAGAGAAAAACTGTGTCCAAAAAATCAAATACCAAAACCAAACAAGCCAACCAACGAATAATAAAAACAAGAGGGTGCCTGGGCAGATAAAACCTCCAGAAATCCCAGCTCCATCAGGATTACATAAGAAGGACATTTGTTCTCGGGTTTGGCATGCAGGTGATTAAGAGGCCTCTGTAGCTGTGGTCAAAGGGGCCAGGCTACCTCTTGAGCTGATAGAACTTGGCATTGCCAGTTACAAGGGGTTCATTTTCAAAGGAGCAGAACTCAAGAGTTACAGTCTTAGGAAAGTTTGTGGTGGAATTACAAAACCAAAAGCCAAATGAATAGGCGGCGGCAGCAGCAGCAACAACAACAACACACAAAACAAAACAAAGACCAGGTCAGACTCCCTGAAAGGAGGCCTTGAGAGGCATTGTCTGTACCTGTGAAGGTGAAGTTTAAATTATAAAGGAGACTCCAGGATGCTGGGGAAGCCCGGGATGTCAAGATTTTACCAGACAGTTGGAGCTGCCTCAAGTTGCTGAGTTGCAGAGGTGAGGCTACCAAACCTGGACACTGCCAACAGAAGCTGAGGAGCTGGACATGGAACTACAGGCTTGTGGTTGCCCTGATGGGTTTCAGTTTGGCTTCGGTCTGATGTCTCCCTGTTATCCTCTCATTCCTTCCATTTGCATGCTGTTGTATTATGGGAGTATGTAACCAGTGCTTTAATTTTACAGGGGGTGATAGCGAAGAGTTTGCTTTATCAGAAGATACGTTAGACTCCTACCCTATGGACTGTACTTATTCGTGTGTGTGTGTGTGTGTGTGTGTGTGTGTGTGTGTGTGTGTGTGTATACATACATGCAGGTATCCTTAGGAGCCAAAAGAAGGAGCAGATTGCTTTTGACTGACTTCAAAAGGGCATAGGGGGTTTCGGTACCGGGAAGGGATAACATTTGAAATGTAAATAAAGAAAATATCCTGTATAAAATAAAGTCCCCAGAGCTTTAACAGACCAACTTCTATTCAAAGATCCAAAGTTGGGGCTGGAGAGATGGCTCACCAAAATTTTCTGAGATTGTCAGACTATTATGTGGGGTGTATATACTTTGCCAAGTGCTGTGCTAGTGACCTGAATGCATGTATAAATTCTTGAATGCACGCTCTGGATTTTCTACAGGTTATATAGGTGCAAGTTGGCTGACGTGGTTGGTGTCATCCTGGTGGATAACCTCAAATTCTGTGCTGCTGCTAAGAAGTCTCTCTTTCTCCCCGAAGCTACTGGTCCTCTCTCCTGTTTCATTTTTTCCAGCTTTTGACTGTCTGAGGCAACCATCCATCAGTGCCCATGAACCAGTGCATTTTCCTAGACAGCACAGGCAGCCAAAAGTAACACTGATGACTGCATACCAGGAAGGTTTCCTCACATATGACAGTAACCCCCCCCCCTTAGTAAACATCCCACATCATCTAGAACTTTCCATCTCCTAATCACTTACTCATACCAAATCTGTCTTCTGTCCAGGTGCGGATTAAAAGGTAAGCAGCAGTGTATCTAAAATGGGTGTTCTGATTGGTTCCGCAGTCTGCTTCTGAAATTTAATGGAGTTTTGGCATCTTCAAATTCTCTTCTTCCTTTTGAAGAAGGCTTTTCCATTGAAGATAGAATCCCACCAGGTATGCTAGCCTTTATGGCGTTGTGGGTTTCATACCTAAGTTTATGATGGGTGTCATCTGAAGCAACAATCATGTTGTCTCAGCACATAGCAAGAAATCTTTACCAGTACTCTGTGAAAAGAAAGAGGAATTTCTCCATAGAAGCACAGCTATTCACCTTCACTCCAGACCTCCAGGAAACTGTGCTGAGATACTTTATGGATTCTTGCTATGGTTTTCAAATAACCTGTTTCTCCAGCCATTTTTTTCCCTTTACTTATTAACTTTACACCCTGCTCACTGTCCCCTTGCAGTCACCCCCTCCCCCAATACTTTTCCCTATCCTCACTCCCCTTCTCTGAGTGGGTGGGGGCTCCCTGGGTATCCCCCATCTTGGCACATCAAGTCTCTATGAGGCTAGGCAATCCTCTGCCACTGAGGCCAGACAAGGTAGCCCAGCTAGAAGACCATATCCTACACACAAGCAACAGTTTTTAGGATAGGCCTTGTGCCACTCCAGTTGTTCAGGACCCACATGAAGACCAAGCTGCATATCTGCTACATATATACAGGGAGGCCTCGATCCAACCTGTGTATGTTCTTTGTTGGTAGTTCAGACTCTGAGAGCTCCAAGGGTCCAGGTTAGTTAACTCTGTTGGTCTTCCTGTGGAGTTCCTATCCCATTAGGGGCCTTAGTCCTTCCTCCTATTCTTCCATGAGATTCCCCAAGCTCCATCCACTGTGGATGTCTGGATATGTCTCAGTCAACTGCTGAGAGTAGTCTCTCAGAGGACTTCCATGATAGTCTCTTGTCTGCAAGCGTAACAGAATATAATTAATAGTGTCAGAGATTGGTGTTTGCCCATGGGATGGGTCTCAAGTTGGGCCAGTTATTGGTTGGTCATTTCCCCAGTCTCTACTCCATCCCTGGTCCCTGCATTCCTTGTAGACAGGATAAGTTTTGTGAGTGAGTTGGTGCTTCTATCACTCAAATGAGATTCCTGCCTGGCTATAGGAGGTGACCTCTTCATGTTCTATATCCCCAGGGTCACCTCCCTTATTCTAGTTCTCGCTCTGATCCTGGAAATGCTCCCTACCTCCCTAACCCTGTCAGTTGCAGATTTCTATTCATTCTCATGTCCATCTGGCCATCCCTCCTGTATCTCCCCACACCTGATCCTGACCCCCCATTCACCTCCCTACCTCCTCTCCCACCCAGTTACCTCCCTCCATCTGCCTCTTATGACTATTTTATTCTCCCTTCTAAGTGAGATTCAGGCATGTGTCTTCCTTCTTGTTTAGCTTCTTTGGGTCTGTGAGAGTGGCACAGTGCCTGTATTTTATAGCTAATATTCACTTATAAATGAGTACATACCATGCATGTCTTTTTCTCCAACCACCTCTAACACCACTGAATTCTCCAGAATAATTCACTGCATCCTGATTGTAATGGATATGGTTATCAGTGTTATTTTTTAATACTATTTTTCTTTGGCTTCCAGTCAACCTAGAAGCCTATTTAATAAATGTTTCATATATTGTCATTGGAGGTCAGTACTTAGTTTTTTTAAAGGAGGGACCTGACTCTCATCTTAATATTTCCTACTAGATCCCCAGGAAACATGCTGAGGTAACTGTCCCCTGTGAGTTCATGGAGTTTGTCTATTATGTTCTGGTGCGCATGGGATTTGGCAAGCTGTCTGATAATTCTCATAGACTAGAAAAACCTAGTACTTTAAGTAGTAGTTTTAGCACCACAGTTTTGTCTGCCTCCTTTCAGGCAAAGAACCTTTGCGAAGTGAATTCAGTGATGCCTCACATCTCAGGGAAGGGTGTAGTCAAGCAGTCAATACGGACACACACAAAAAGATCAGTTCCTCAGTTTTGTGAAGTAAGATAAACTGTGTGCTGCACTAATTGTTAGTTTTTTTGGTAGCAGTGTTAATTTTGAAGGAACATGGAAGAAAATAATTATGGCTATTTTCCAATAGTATTAAATATTCTGTGTATTAGGTAAACAGTTTCCAATTGGTGCAATTTGTCCTTAGAGGACACAGGATGATGGCTGGAGACATTTTGATTGTGAAGAATGAAGGATGCTCTTGGCACCCAGAGGATGGAAGCATAGACTCTCTTTAAACACCTGTAGTGGTTTGAATAGGGATAGCCACCCATAGTCTCATATATTTGAATGCTTGGACATAGAGAATAGCACTATTAGGAGGTGTGGTTTTGTTGGAGCAGATATGCCTTTGTTGGAAAAAATGTGTCATTCGGGGTGAACTCTGAAGTCTCAGAAGCGCAAGTCACACCCAGTGTGGCATTTTCTTCCTACTGGCTGCAGATCTAGATATAGAACTCTCAACTCCCTCTCCAGCACCATGTCTGCCTGAATGCCATCATGCTGCCTGCCATGATGATAATGGAATAAGTCTCGGAAACTGCAGGCCAGCCCCAATTAAAGGTTTTCCTTTGGGGGAGGAGAGGCCCTTGGGCCTGAGGGTGTTAGAGGCCCCAGTAAAGGGGAATGTTAAGGTGGGAATACGGGAGTGGGTGGGCGAGTGGGTGTGAGGTGGAATACCCTCATAGAGGCTGGGGAAGGGGAGGGGATAGGCGGTTTCCAAAGAGGAGACCTAGAAAGGGGGAAACATTGGAAATGTAAATAAAGTATCAAAAAAAAGTTTTCCTTTATAAGAGTTGCTGTGGGCATGGTGTCTTTTCATAGCAATAGAAACCTTAAGACAACACCTGTGCCCAATGACCTGTCAGACAGAAGCGATGAAATACTGAGGAACTGTCTTACATTAAAATAGTTGTTTCCTTCTTTAATATGGCTAGTTTGTACTATAACTCAAACATATCTGAAATAACTGAAGTCCTACCAGCGAAGTCCATGGCTACGAAGGGATTATAGCCAGCCCCTTTTCTAGCATTGTGTACTTCCGCTTGTTCTTAGTCTTGGTTTGCAGGATGAAGTATAGAACACCATAGAATCTGGGTGTTCCCAAATGCTTAAGCAAAGTGAATGCAGACCTCTGCTGCTATTGCAGGAAACTTCATCAAACACGGGCACAAACATGTGAAAAGTCACAGGGACAGATAGTCATAGTCTCACTTAAGAACAGTCTGGTAGGGAAAGCCCAAATTTCTTCTTGTTTCAGTCTCTCTAGACATTCCCAGCTATCTAGAGGTGTCATATAATACATAGTAAGAAGCTTATCAAATTTTCCCAGAGTTGTCCTGGGGCCAAAACTGTGGGAGGCTGTGAACATACAGCCAAAGAAGGTGCACAGAGTACTTTCACATGTGTGAGTTTAGAGAGCTTAACTCCCTTCTCACAAACCTGGCAAATGTGTTAAAAACAGATAAGAATAGCTCAGTTCACCAGAAAGGTTTTCTTCTTTTCAATTATTTGAGTACACTGAGGTTTCGGGATTGTGATTCAGATCTGTCAGTAATGAATTGTTGGCTACAACTTCTTGTTAAGTACAGTGTTAACCAAGCATACAAAAATTCACACCTATCTTGGCAACATCCACAAGGTGCCCTTTCTGATAGATGTCATTAATTTTCATCCTGGAAATTAAAGTACTACTAGCTTAATTTGAGAAACACAAAACTGAAAGCCTGTTCCTTTCTTCCTTCCTTCCTTCCTTCCTTCCTTCCTTCCTTCCTTCCTTCCTTCCTTCCTTCCTTCCTTCCTTCCTTCCTTCCTTCCTTTCCTTCCTTCCTTAAGAAAAATAGGACAAGAAAATAAAGAATAACTAAATAAAATCATAACAATGCTTCTGCCACCTGCATCCAACAAGGCAAGTGTCTGACTCTGCTTCTGTTTGCCTCATTTCTCCCACCTTCTAGAAAAGTCTAGTCAGTAACATCTTTCTTCCTCAGCACAGAAGATGAATCATTTAGTGATGTTATTTTCCTAAGGTTGTAAAGGCTCTGCTCTTGTTCTCTCTCTCTCTCTCTCTCTCTCTCTCTCTCTCTCTCTCTCTCTCTCTCTCTGTGTGTGTGTGTGAATTATGGCACTGTAGTACTCTATCAGTGAAGAGATTAATTGCTCAAACTCCAAATTTTAGTTTGTAATATCAGTTTTTCACTTACAGAAAATCACCCATACATCAAAATGTTCCCACTTGTGTGATGGCAGCCTGACTTCCAAGGGAATGAACAACTACTTTCTAGTCGGATTTTAGGGCCACACCACAGAAGGGACTCAGACTCCCTGCTGGAAATGTAGTCAAAACCCATAGATGGGGAGGTCCTAGACCCTAGGACGGGGAAGATCTATTGATTTCATAAATGGACATGATGTCAAACACCCTCTAAGTTTATATGTTTACAGCCATAGAACAAGGCTGCTCAATAACACAGAGATTCATCACCAGGGCAGTGTACTGAGAACACGTGACTGTTGAGTGCTTAGTCGTGCAGTGAGCATCTATATCTGAAGTGGAAACTTAAGAGTTCTTTGGAAAGTCAGTTGTGTTGGATGGTATTTTGCTAAGGCAGATTTGTGAAGGAACATTTCCCTGAAGTAGACACAGGAGAAAGGATGTTCCACTAAGGCAGACTCCTGAAAGAACGTGTGATGAAGGATTCTTTGCTAACGACACACATGTACTGTTTTACCTTATATGCATTGTTGAGCTCCATTGGCTGTGACTCCATAGAGAGAAACACACTAACAACCTTCTGGCGGTGTGCTGGTGGCTTCTTGCCTCTTCCTCAGACTCAGGCCAATTGGCAGAGTGATTTCAGCTGAGTTGGAGTGGCTCATGTGTAGTTTTGCTAAGACCAACTCATGTACTGAGGCAAGACATGTGGTGAGGCAAGACCCATGGAGGATATGTGATATTTGGAGGGACTATAAATAGGACTCAACAGACTGTGAGAGGGGCTTACTGGTAGAGCTAGCTTTGCAATGCTTCTTTGTCTTGAGTCTTTGCTGATCTTCACTTCATTGAGAGATGCACAGCAGAGAACTTCTCCAGACATCCCTGCTGGTCCCTATCCCTCCTACTGACTTGTGCTGACTTGATTCTGCTAGGTCATGCCGCCACTGCTGTTATCCAGACACTACCAAACTGGGCTGCCGGCATATCCATGAAGTGTTTGCCAGTGGATGGAACTGCTGCTGCTGACCTGTGACCTGAACTTCTGATCTCCTGACAAAGCAGATAGGATTTACTCCAAAGAACAACTTCTAAACAGGTCCACTTCCCCCATATCCTAATATTCTTTCTTCCCTACTACTTCTGGTGGGTAGCGGGCTAGAAGGGAGGGTGAAGTGTTTAAGAACTGTTACTAAAAATAGGGTTTGAGAAAAATCTAAGCCTACGTATATCACTCTTTTGAGGCTCATGGAAGGCACAGAAAAGGAAGTGGGAAGAATGTTATAGCTGAAGGAAGGGACGGGATGTATAAAATGCTGTGTTCTGAGTATTGCTGTCTCACCCATAACTCACAGCAGCAGTAGGCACTTACAGAAGACCTGCACAAGATGGGAGCTATCAACTTTCCAGCACGGATGGGTGGGTGGTGCTCATAAGGCCTCAACCCTCACAGAGGAGACACAGACAGTTTCCTAAGGGAGGGGCCTCTTATTCCTCACTGGTTGTGTCACTGGTCCATTGCCTTCATTCCAGTAAGTGACCTCCTACGGATACTCATGCAAGCAGTGGGCCACCAAAGGAAAAGAGAAAGACATGAAAGTAGGGTTTAACCAAAAGGGAAGGGGATAGAGAAGAAAAGGGAAAATAGGGATCAAAGGACATTGCATTCATAAATATGAAGTTGTGAAAGAATAAATAAATGTGTTAAATCGAAAAATGTGAAAAAAATCACAAGATCTGGAGTAATATGGCAGTAAGCAAACAGTACAAATAAGACTGAAAATTAAATATTAACCTACTTATATAATAAAAAGAAAGTATTTTAGTGAGCATTTATAGTATATGAAAGTGATATGCAGGTGTAAAATAAGCTTCAAATTCAGAGATAACACAGCACTTGACATTTTTGTGTGTGTTTTAAAAAATATGTTCTCACTATATAGCTTCAGCTGACTCCAAACTTGTGACTCCCCTGCATCAGCCACAACAGCATTAGGGTTGCAGGTGTGCATCAGCGTACCTGGTGACTCTCAGTTTCGACTCCAGTGAGTTTCATAAACTAGTTCTGTGGCCTCAGCAGTGCAGAGATTCCCACCAAGGATGGCTGGTGGTGTGCCATGGGTAGTTTACTCAAATGCCAATCAGAGACCTTTGTTTACTTGTCATGCTACCTTTTGATTTTTGTATATTGCATTTTTTCATATAATATATTGGAATCATGGTTTCTTCTTTTTTATCTCCCAGATTCTCCCCTTGTCTTTGCTTTCCAACCTACCTAACTCCAGGCTTTCTTTCTCTCAGAGAAACAAACAAATGAACAAGCCAGAACTATGCAAAGCCCAAACAAACAGAAAATAAAAGAAAAAGCATGAGAAACACATAAACAGGCACACACATAGATAGGCACACACACACACACACACAAGCACATGCACATGCACACAAAAGACCTATAAAAACATGAAATCAGAAACTGTAATATATGAGGAAGATACCAGTAAAGCAAAACACAAAGGAAAACAAACCTCCCAAAATATCATTGACTTCATTTTGTGTTGGCCGTCTATAGCTGAACATGGGGCCTGACTCTGTTTTGACTACCCAGTGAGACTGCATTGGAGAAGCTAATCTTTTCCTTTGAGAGAAGCTGACATTTGGTTCTCTTCAGGGTTCAGGATGGGGCGTCCTGTCTGCTTCTCCTCTTAATGCTGGGACCCTGCGCCTGTGCAAGCTAGTATTTTGGCAACTTGACATAGAAAGTAGAAATAGTTGAAAGGAGGGAATTTCAGTTGAGAAAACGCTTCCATACAATCCACTGGTAAACCATTTTGTTAATTAGTGATTGATGGGGAGGGTTCAGCCCATTGCGGATGGTTTCATCCCTGGTGGTCCTGGATTCTATAAGAAAACAGGTTGAAAAAGTCAGGAGGAGCAAGCAAGTGAGCAGCACCCCTTCTTGGCCTTTTACCAGCTCCTGCCCTGCTTCCGGCCCCGACTTCCTTCAATGACCCCTAGCAACTGAGGATTTGGAGACTGAAGAGGCTATAGTCCATAGCCAGGCTTCCAGTGGAGAAAGAGGGATATATTTGACCCAAAATTTTTTCTGCCTATGAGATGCACAAAGATAAAAATGGAGCTGAGACTGAGGGAATGGCCAACCAATGACCCATTCCAAGGGAGAGAGCCAACCCCTGACATTGTTAATCATACTCTGCTATGCTTGCAGACAGGAAGCTGGCATAAGTGTCTCCTGAGAGGCTTCATCCAGCAGCAGATTGAAACAGATGCAGAGCTCAGGAGTCTTGTGGAAGAGTGGGGAGTGGGGGTAGAATTGAACGAGCCAGAGGGGTCAAGGACACCACAAGTCAACTAAAAGAATCAACTAACCTGGGTCCAGGGGGACTTACAGAGACTGAACCACCAACCAAAGAGCGTGCAGGGCTGGACCTAGGCCCCCTACACATTCGCAGCAGATGTGCAGCTTGGTCTTCATGTGGGTCCCTTAACAATTGGAGCAGAAGCTGTTTCTGACTCTGTTGCTGCCATTGGAATACCTTCCCCTAACTGGACTGCTTGGTTGGGCTTAGTGGGAAAGGATGTACTTAGTCCTGCTAGAACTGAATATCCCAGGGTGGGGTGGTACCTAAGGTAGTCTTCTCATTTTTTGAGGAGAAGAGTGGGGGAATAACAAGGGGAGAGATATTTTGAGGGTGGGACTGGGAAGAGAGGAGGAAGGGGGGCTGTGATCAGGATGTAAAGAGAATAAATAAATAAATAAATAAATTAATTAATTAATAAAAAACAAAAAGAAAAAAAGATGAATAGCAATATTGAAGTATAAGCCAAATAAACCCTTTTTTCCCCAACTTAACTTTGGTCATGGTGTTTCATCACAGTAATACAACTCTAAACAAAGACAGTTCTAATCTATCTTGGGCCTGTGCAGGACCTGGGTATGCCCTGCCATAGACTCTGTCATAAGTGCAACAGTTTTGGTGTGTGGCCTTGGAGTCATCCATCCCTCTGGCTTTTACAATCTTTCTGTCTTCTTTTGTGTCTAGCTTCTTGAGCCCTGAGAGAAGGGGTTTGGTAAAGACATGCACTTAGTACTGAGTGTTTCAAGGTCTCTTGCTCTCTACACAGTTATCTAGTTGTGGGGCTCCATGTCAGCTCCCATTTACTGCAGGAGGAATATTTTCTGGTAATCACTGAGTAAGAAATTGATTTCAGGGTATAGCAGTCTGTAATTAGGAGTCATTTTGTTGCTTTGTTTCTTTAACAACACAGTAATATTTGGATTCCCTCTAGACTAATGACCTCTCTAGTCTCAGGTTCTTGACCATCTGTGCTGTGTTTGGCATAGGTTCCATCTCTTGGAGTAGCCTTTAAATCAAATTAGACAGTGGGAGATTACTCCCTTAGCATTTATGCCATTATTGTACTGGTATAATCTATAGGAAGGTCATCATTGTAAATTGAAAAGTTTATAGCTGGGTTGGAAGTTCTCTTTCTTCTCTAGTAGCATTCAAAATGTCTTCTAGTACCATGAACACTAGCCCATAGGGGTGAAGGCTCTAGTTAGGCACCAGCATGACTTAATTATTTGGCTTAGAATGCAAATGTCCTTGGTTTTAATATCTCTAGGGAATTTTGATAGCCAGACAGGAATGAGATCTACCTGATTATAATCATCATGAAACTTAAACATAATATACCAAAAGATACAAAAATATACAAGGCAGCAGAGTTAGTCTCAACTTGTACAATTGTGTTAATGTTTGTGGCTGTCAATATTTGACTATAAGTATTTATAAACTTTCAATTCAAAATGTAGTTTTGATTATAGGATGCTACTACCTTAATTATCTGAAGTCATTTACTCCCAAACTTAAGTAATGGAGGCTAATACAAAATTGTTTTCCTGTTGATACATTTTGCTGTACGTACACTAAGAACACGGGCTGTAAAACAAAATACCTGGGTTGGACTCTAAACTAGGCTACAAACTAGTTGTCAGTGGGACTGGAGCAAAGTCCTCAGTTTTCTGTACATCGGCTTTTACATGTGCAGAGGACTACTAGTTATGATGTCTTAGGATGGTAATGAAGATGCTGGTCACGGAGTACAGCATTGCCGCATTGTAAGGCAGCCGTGCACAGCGTTTCAATGCATTTAACTAAGCAAATAAGGTTAAAGAACCCTGTGAGTCTTCAGTCAAAGAAAGAGCAGCACTTTACCCTAGAGCACATATTACTATATAAAACAGGGTGAATAATTTTTGAATTAAAGTAAAATGTTAACAAGTAAGTACAAAATAAGAGCATAGCCAAAAGTGTGGTATTTATAACCACTGATTCACCGGAGAAAGATTAAAAAAAAAAAAAAAAACTCCTATTTAATAATAAACTGACTGGAGATACATTTCTAGAAAAGTTGCCTGAAGTTTATAGTTGGCTTTGCTAGACCAAACCTTTAAGTTCATGTTTCATTTATGTCGGTCTGTTAAGTGTTTTACACTTGAACAGTGAAATTAACTTCTGTCCTTTGTCAGAACTGGCTGGCTGGCTGATGTGTGAGCATTCTGGCATGTGCCCATGCAGCCGGCACTGGACTGAAAGCTGCTTCTCTTAAAAACAATTTCCTCAGTTTAATCTTGAGAATGAAGCACGGGGTAAGGAGGGGGGCGGGAAGGAGTTCGTAAAAATTCAGTCCCTATGGTCACTGGAGTAGATGTCAGTTTTGGATTAGGAAAATTATAGGATCCATGATAAATATTTCAGGCTGCTGACTACAATGAAAAGTAATTAAACCAGCTAGGACAACAGGTGCTGTGTGGGGGAAGTGCTGGCTTTTATCAGGAGGCTGTGGGTGCGTGTGCTAAATGTGCTCATTGCTTTCTCTGTTCTATTCTTCAACAAATGCCCTGGGGAGGTTATTCTATTGCCAGCATTTATTGGATATAATGAAACCACATTAAATATGTATCTGATTGCTACCAACTGTGGAGAAAGAGCATGCTAACCATGGTTATGTGTGGCAAGCTAGCCTCTGAGACCAGTGGCGTTTGACTCTTCTGTGGCTTCTTTGTGCCTGACCCATAGGCCTTCACTGTTTCATTGACCTTTAATTCAAGCATGAGATGTCTTTTGATTTGTTTCTTTTTAAGTGAAAATTTCAGGGAGGTTATAGTAAGACATATCATTCGTTAGACATGTTCCATTCAGGGAACTCCTTAACATATGGCATATGAACAACTGAGACAGAAAATGACTTTAATCTGATCAGTTTTAATTATATATTTCTTTGAAATATAAAGCAACACATTTCACAACCTCATGCAATTCATGGACTTTTCCTTAGAAACCAAAAGGAGATGTGCTTTAAATAGTAGGCTGCTTCAGTTTTGATTAAGAAGCAATTATGCCCATGTGAAATATGTGAAATGAAGTAGCAAGTGTGATTTATGACATGGTTTTAAAAAATAAAGCTCTCTTAAAAGTTAGAAAGTTTTCTGTCTGTCATGTAGAAGATGAGAATCGAGTAGCAGCCTAATTGCTACTTTAGATGTAGAATGACTATATGTTTGTATCTCTGTTTCTTTAATAACTTTCCCCGTATACAAGGATGTGCATTTTCTCAATATCATAAAGGTACAAAACTCCTCTACATATATGGACTGATACTGTTTATCAGAAGCAAATATACGGTATGAACATTTTTACATTAGAAAAAAAATCAAGATATGGTAATGCATACTTACCTTTATTTCTTTATTTACTACCAATCCAATATGAATTTTAAAATTAAGTTTTTTGTTCATTTTTTGAGACACAGTTTCTCTGGCTGTCCTGGAATTTACGCTGTAGACCGGACTGTCCTTTTACTCAAAGATCTGCCTGGCTCTGCCTCCTGAGTGCTGTGCTTAAATGCTGTAACCAACATGCCTGACTAAAGATGAAATATTCCAACTTCTTATATACCATTGAGATCTGAATGATACTACAAATAAGTTTATATAAAAGTACCTAAGAGTTCTGGTGATACCATATACAGTGTGCTAAGAAGCTACATCATTTATACTTTGTAGTTTTGGGAAAATGGGAAAATATTTGATATATATATATATGTATATATATATACATATATATATATATATAAAGTTTTGACTCTATTATCTCTATTTTGAATTTTAAATCATATATTTGATGCTTATTGTTGAATTCTGCTGCATGACTGGCATAGGTCTAAGTGCTGCAGTTAACTGTTCTGAGCAAGACCCTACTTCAGGCCAAATTTCTAGAAACATGGCTTCCTTTTCAATCAGGGTGAGAGTTACAAAAACATTTCCCCAACTCTCTGAAATGTTTGGCATTGTTAATATATCTCTATTTTCTAGAAAACTCCCTGGGCTTATGATTCAGACTCTTCCATCCTGTACAAATAGAATTCTAAATGACTTTTTAAAAACCAAATAGAACTTTGTGGGCATCATAGCAGAATTCTGTACTATGATCAGAAAAATTCTCATCCTGGTTGATGAGGGTTTTATTTAGCTTGGGTTTTTTTCATTTTTTGACTCCAAGCATTTTCGTCAGTTACAGGTAAATAAGATGACTCCAAGCAACGCTGTCTTTGTCCCCATAGAACAGGACCGTGTCAAGAGGAGAAGACATGTAAGGAGGCAGGAATCCTATCACAGACTGTAAAGTGTGGAATGTACACCTTGCTGCTCACCAGGTTCTTGGAGGTTGAACCTAGGGCCTTGTCCATACTAAGCAAGCACTGCTCAACAGAGCTATAGCTCCAGCCCTATCTTTATGCTGTTATGTTGTGACAGTCTCACTAAGTTGTCCAGGAAGGTCTTGAACTTAATGTATAATCCAGACAGTCTTCGCATTCCTCTGAAGTAGCTGGGAACACCCAGGAGTGAGTAGCTATGGGTAACCTGCATCATGATACTTATAGCAGGCAACCTGAGCATTCGGTAGAGGGCATCCCCAGAAATCCTGAGCAAACACTACGGAAATTAGTTAGGAAATTGTGGAGGTCAAGAGGAATGAAGAGAAGTACTTCATTCAAACAGTGTGGAATTCGGTGCTATTATTATTTGCTCAAGTTTGGCCTGGAAATCTACCTAAGGCTCCAGTCTTGCTAACATTTGGGGCCAGATCACCACTATTTGATTAGGGTCACTGTCAGTTGTGCTGTAGAATGCTTAGCAGCAACAGTGGCCTATGTTCATTAGATGCCCATAACACAAGCTTGCCCCCAACTTTATATGAAGATAAATCCCTTTGCGGCTGCTATTTTGTCTTATTTTTACCCACGTTTGTTTCTCCTGTACCACTACAAAACTGGAATCCTGGTTTTGGCCACTAGGTGAGTTGTTTTGATGTCTGTACTCCATCCCCATTGGTTTGCCTTGGATTCTGAAAAGACTTCCAGCTGCTGCTGCTGCTGTTGGCTCCTCCTGCCTTCAGGCAACAGTTGTTACATTATCTAGATTAGAACCTCCCACCTGGAGGCCTTTGTCACAGCCTGTCTTGCTCTGTTGTCAACTTGCATTTCTTCTTAAAACAAGAAGGAGCTACCTCTCTAAAGCTCAAGACCCAACACATGCCTTCTATCTTTTCTATACTTCATTATGAAGTCTCTCCTCAAATTGTAAGGTATGAGCATCTAAAATACTGTTGATGGCACAAAAGGGTGTTTAAGGCAGAAGCAACAGCAGCCTGGTGCAAAGCACCCTTAGTTTCCTTTAAAAAGCCTGGTGTAGCTTCAGCACCACCTTGGAAACCTCATTTCACATGTGATCTCTTGTTACAATATACCAAGTAAAGTAGGTCATCAGTAAGTTATTATTAAGCATTTAACTGCTCTACTCAATTTTATAGAGTTTCCTATTAGTTTTAGAATTTAAGAATCTGGCAAACAAAACATCGTGCTCAGCCCTATGCGTTTAATTATAGTTGCCTCCCTTACAAATTCTTGTTTCCATTTTGGGCTCTTCCTGTTCTTTTGTTACCCAGGTACACTGTTCTCTCTGGGAGGTTTAGTTGGTATGAGTCTAGTGCTTTCTCTTTTTGAGGCATATTTTGAGTGTGGCTAACATGGGTTTAATGTTCTAAATGCAGGCCAGTTAGAATTTTGTTTTTCTAAGAGTGAAATAATATTTTCTATTGACATTGTCTCTGCTGATTCTGGTTCTTAATGCTGATATATGTCAGATGATTCCATTAAAATAAAAACAAAAAAGGAAGCGATCCAACGAGGCACACTGCTGGCTACATTTTTTTTTCTCAAAATTTATCTTCCATATAAAATGATTTTTTTTGGCTACACTTACATAATAAGATAGCTGTGCAATATCTGCTCCTGTGACTTTCTAACATGAACATTCAATAATGTGCATTTTTGTACTTACACATCTGAGCTGGGCTATGCATATGTACTTCAAGTGTTTAGTAGTCCTTGATGGCCAAGGGCCATCTTAGCATAGCTATAGGGTCTCAAAATTGAGTTTGGACAATTCATACTTTGAATACTATCTTGTTTTGTGCAGTTTAGTCTCATTTGTAGAAATATTGTAGTCTTGACTGTTTTTATATTTGAATCATCAAGCTTTGGATCTAATGTGCTGTAAGGTATTTCGAGTTGGTTAAGATCAGTAAACCACCCCTTCCCACTTGGAATCACCAACAGCGTCCTCCACCAAACCAGTGCCAAAGTCTCACCAATAAAGGTAGCAGCAGATCATCCCCCTTGACATGTCATAGAAGTCATTTGTTCAGCATTTTGAAATTTCTAACATTGTTATAGTTTAAATCCATATTCAAAACAAAAATAGGCAACTAGGTTAAAAAAAAAAACTAGTTCCCCACAGGACTGATATGGGTTATTGCTAAAACAGGAAACGAGACACTTCGAATGTATAGTGTAGTCAAGGTGCAGTGTCATTACTACTATATTTGAATTTCTTTTGTAATAAGGTCATAAACCCTGGGGAAATAAAGAAAGATTAATTTTAAATTTCTAAGTCCGAAATAAAGAAAGATTAATTTTAAATTTCTAAGTCTTACACTTTGTTGTGTGACTTTTCCGGGTAAGGTGTGAGCAATGCCTCTCCACCATCCACAGGTCACTGATGACAGTCTAAGTAACTCAGCTTGTGCTTTAGATGAGATGATGAGTCTATTGCGGTGAGGCTGACCTGCAGGAGCAGGGTAGCTGCATCACTGCAGCCCCGCTGACCTGAATCAGGGAGGCTGCACTGCTGGAGTTCCCTGTGCTCTCAGGCAGCTCCAGGAGCATACCATCCCCTGCACCATTCACTGCTTTTTGTCACGGTTTGAGGGACCTGGAAAGCTTGAAACCGTCTAAGCTTTTGGAGCATGCTAAGTTTTATTAATTTCCTGAGTCTGATGCAACTCTTTCTCACCTCTAAGAGGAAAGAAATAATAATAGTGCAGAGACAATAACTACACAACTCTTTGCTGTCATTACAAATAGAACCATGTGGGAAAGCCTGAATTCTAATAATCAAAACAAACAATTTGCAGCATTGTAATATATTTGATAATATGGCCAGAATAGTATCAATATTTATTCTCACATATGGGTGGAAACTTTAAAGGTTTTCTATTATATTTGTTTTTCTTTACTTGTATAAATATATACAAAAACCTGATACATGCATGTGAATCATAAGCAATCCCCTGGCATGAGTAAGGCCCTGGGTCCCATCCTGGCACTGCAAAATGAATGAATGAATGAATGAATGAATGGTTGCAATAAGCAGGCTTTTCAGGTGGGAAGGTTCTCCACGTCTCTGAAGTGATTGGTGCTATATGGTGGCTTGCAGGTGGACAGGCACCACAGCAAAGACATCAGGAGGACACAGAAGAGAAAAGGGGCGGGATTCATAAGGAGTCACACAGTGTCCTTGCTTGCCCCGGCAGCTAGAAGCTGGAATCTGAAGCTCTGTCTGCACCATTTCTTGTATAGACAAAAATGGAAAGCAGTTGGCTATAAAGTGTTTTGAGTCTCTGCAGATGTTAATCTGGGACATGTTTCATATTCATTTCTCAGCATGTAAGGTTCTGTTCTAACAGATTTTCCTAATGTAGCATCAACATCACAGAGAGCAGGTCATGAACATAACAACAGAAAGGATGCTGGAACAGGAGCATGGATCAGAACCAACAGAACGATCCTTTCACCTTCTCCCACCCTTGGTGGGAAAACTTTGGAAAAGAAGTAGACAGCAAGCCTTTCCACATAACCTAATAAAGTTGATAAACTTTGGGAGCTGGAAAGATGCCTCAGAGGTTACAGAGCACTGGCTGCTCTTCCAGTAGACCCAGAGTTAGATTCCAGCACCCATATGGTTAATAACTCTTTATAACATCAATTTCAGAGGATCTGTTTCCCTCCTCTGGCTTCTGGTTCACAGACATACATTCAGGGAAAACACCCACTCACATAAAATAAAAGTAAATAATTTTTTAAGTTGATAAAATTAGTTATGTAATCTTGTATTAACAGAACTTTGATCTTGACTATTCTTGAATGGAATCTAGTTCGTGATTACTGAATTTTTTAAAAATCACTGTGTCTTAGAATCTCACATTAGTTAGCACTATCACATCTATTGCTGTGATAAAACACCATGACCAAAAGCAATTTGTTTAGGAAATGGTTTATGTAGGTTATTATTACACTTACACATCTCTGTTCATCACTGGAGGAAATCAGTACAGGACTCAAATAGTGCAGGAACCTGGAGGCCGGAGTTGATGCAGAAGCCATGAATGAGTGCTGCTTACCGACTTGTTCCTCATGGCTTGCTCAGTCTACTTTCTTATAGAACCCAGGACCCCCAGACCACAGGTGGTACCACCCACAAAGGGCCTTTCTCCATCAATCACTAATTTAAAAATGCACTACAGATTTGCCTACAGCCCAATCTTATAAAATAATTTTCTCAACAGAGGTTCCTTCCTCTTTGATGACTCTAGCTTGTGTCAAGTTGACAAAAAATTAGGCAGTGCACACTGTTTGGGAGATTCACACACAATCAGCTTGGAACTAGAAGGCTGGACAGAGAAGCAGAAGACAAGTAACGTATGTGGTAGAGTCTTCACCCTCTTGACTGCTTAGTTCTTCAAATACAAGCAGTAGAATGGGCATTGTTATGGTATCTGCCACAGTAACCATCCAAAGATGATCACTTAGCAACCTATCACTGGTTGGTTTGTTGTTACTGCTATTGCTTATGTTTTGTTGGCTGTTTTTTGTTTATTTGTTTTGTTTGTTCTTTTTATTAATGTTAAAGTTTACAAAAATTACGTTTAACAATTTCAGGCCAATTTCTCAGTTCATAGAGCAGCTTTATATTATACATCTCATTGGAAAACATTCTTCAGCCTTTGAAGAAGAAACCTGATTTACCTGGATAATTCATCCTTCGCCCTGGGCTGACAGCATCAGGCCAAGCTTTCTGCATGCTGAACAACATTCCACAATGGCACACTTGCACCAGGCAGGTTTTATGGCTGTCCCTACTTGTTCCCCCAGATAGGGACATTTTTACTTCTTGAAACTTCCAGGGTTTTTTTTTTCTTTTCTTTTGTGTGGAGATTTTGCTGATCTAAGGGAACATAACATAAATAAATTCAATGCTTTTTTAAAAATCAGCTATTTAAAACGGTATAACTATGTTCAGTGAAGTTACTTTACTGTGTCAGCCTGTGTTCTGCAGGAATCAGTCATTTGTTATAGTTGGTACTCTGGTTGTACATGCTGAAGGGTGTAAGATGCCAAATGTCACAGCCCTACTGTGTGCTAAACCTTTCTGATGAGTCTTCCTTGAACATAAACTAATTAAATCATTTTTTAAACTTAGAATGAGATAGAAATCTTGCCTATGTGGGGGCAGCTACTTGAAGGAATTTATAGTTTCTATACACAATTAGAAGATTGATGCCGGGCAGTGGTGGCACACACCTTTAATCCCAGCACTTGGGTGGCAGAGGCAAGTGGATTTCTGAGTTCGAGGCCAGTCTGGTCTACAGAGTGAGTTCTAGGACAGCCAGGGCTACACAGAGACACCCTGTCTAGAAAAAACAAAAAAAACAAAAACAAAAACAAAACAAAACAAAAAAAAAACAAAGAGAGAGAGAGAGAGAGAGAGAGAGAGAGAGAGAGAGAGAGAGAGAAAGATTGATAAACAGTGTCTATTGTAGCAAGTCATTTGTTGTTCTAACCGTCTAACAGTGGGGAAGAACCTAAGGCAAAGGGTATGTCTGTGCCCATCTACCCTTCTGTTGAAAGGTAGCACTGAAGCATTCCGAATCTGTCTTTAAACTGGTGCACATTTTGACCTCTCCAAGGAAACATGAAGTTATCTTACTTGTATACAGTCTTTCAAAAGAAGACTTCTGAAAACAACTCATTTATGGTACATCTTCTTAGTGGAAATGTTTTCCTCTTCCCTGATTAAATTTAAAGGCACAGTAAAAGCAGTCACAGGGGTTATGGAAAGTGAAGAATCAATAGAATAGAGGGAATCTCTGTGAGGAAGCCTAACTCTGGTTTGTCCTTGGTGGTAAAAATTACAACCCAGAATTTCTTTAGCTTTTGTAATAAAAACTTTTATGTATGTTCAGATTAGTATATACTTAAATACAATCTGTAGCAGTGACATCTTGTGGCTTTTATTATACTGCTGTGTGATTTTTCTGGGCAAAGCTGTGGCATAATTAAAGAGAAGTTCACCACAGTTTGTGTTTTTTGCTCAGCTGAGGAAATGTAGATGTGCCTTAGCTTCATTCAGTGTAATCTTTTAGAATTCAGAGCAGTAAGATGTCAACTAAGTCTTCCAAGTTCAGAAATTAAACGATTAGATTGGAGTACACAAATCAATAGCCTAATGTTAGATGACTTAATTCCACTACTGTGAACTCACTGCCTTCACATCTATATGGATGGAAATTTTCATTTTCTCAGTGTTGTGGGAGTGCAGCCCCCATCCTAGTCTGTCACTCATAGTAGCTAAAACCTTAGAACTGCTAGAATCTCTTTCTAGTGTCAGATGTTAATGATATTCTATGTTCAGCTCACCAGTTCTCTCAGCTCTAGGCTATGATAACCCATGACCTGGAAATTTTTCCAGACTTGAGGGCGGTGGGGTGAAAATATGTAGTAGCAACAGTAGTTCTTTAAAGCCTTTTTATGTTTAGCCATAAAGCTTTAGAACACCACCTTCAATTTACACTTTATTCACTGCCTGGAAGGCAGGCAGAAGTCTTTTCTCTTTGGCAATTTCCATCTCTTGAATTCTCTGGCAGTCTCTTTGCAAATGTTGGCTGCATCACAACTCCTAAGCTTCAGATCTAGCATAATGAGACTTTCAACCTTGTATTTCAGCAGGTTGGGCACTCAGGTAATAGACATTAAATAATCTCCTTTAATTTGCTCCATTGAATCTAGAAAAGGAATGTGAGGCAAAGCTCTAGTATTTATATGTGTAAATTGAAAATAATCTAAGTATTGGTCTTTTGGTTGATGTTCCTTAGATAGCAAGGTACATTTACAAATATGCAAACAAGCACTCCCATTGGCTGACTACAGCCATCCACAATTCTTACTTTATTTCTGTTGAGGTATGTCGTTCTTGACAGGTAACAAAACTTATCAAGAGAGGCTTTATTAGAAAATTAGGAAAAGAAACAGACCACACACCACCATGACTGCCTTTAACAAACTGAATTGGAGAAACAATAAATACACATTTCAAGAATGCTTACTAGAAAATACTTTTAGGGAAAGACTATCAGATACAGAGGTAATTTTGTAAATAAGATGGTGAAGTTATTGATTCAAAGAATGAATTAATACCCATAAGTAGGTTTTATTTTGTCTTCCTCCTCCATGGGGGTAGGGACTTATTTTCTTAACTGTGTTAAATCTGTGAAAATGGGTGAAGGTTAGAATCAGGCTGCCCTTCATAAGCGATTATATCAGTCTCCATATAAAGCAAGAGTTTGCTTGATGAAAGGGTCAGATTCAGTAAATCATCTGAAAACACCTATCTGGCAGTGGCTTCTGTTTAACTAACCCACTGGGAATGATAATTATTCAGCTGGACTATAATTACTATGGTCCTAGGAGTGCTGACATCCCCACATCATCTCCACAGCCCTCACCCTCCGAAACATGCAGTACTTGTAATCTTCTAGTTGCTCAAACTAGATTATCTTGAATTATCCTTTCTGTCCTTCCTATGCCATGAATTAGACAACTCATTAGTAAATCTTACTGGCTTTCTGTCATCAAAACACATTCCATTTATTCATGTCTTATCTTTCCATTATTACTCTTTGTCCAAGCCACTATTTTTAATTTATTTTATTATTCATTAGTTTACTTGATATGTGGAATATATTATACTAATACTGTAATCTTAATTAGCACTATATACATCCTATAATATATAGGATGCTGTATATTTTCATTTCAGCAGCCAAGATCATGCTTTTCAATTTTGAGTTACATAATGTTCTATTTTCTTCAAATCTGCCTAAAACTTCTCATGCAGAGTGAAACTATAACTTCCCATAACTGTTCAGAAGGCTGTGGCCAGTGGCTCCTGTTTCCTCCTGCCCCAGTTTAGTGTGGGTGTGGTGGGGGGGAGAGTTGTGTTTGTTGAAACAAGGTCTTGCTAATAAAGGCTGGAGTAGAACTTCCTGTTCTTTCCCTTACTCTCCAGATGTATGTCCCCATGCTCAGCCTTTCCTACCTTGTTTTTTTCTTTTAAATCTTACGATTTTTTTTTAATTTGTTTTAGCAGCAAAAATGTGACCTTGCTTTTTTGAGAATGAAGAGTCACTTTGTTTCCAAGGCTTTATATTTCTGTTCTCTGTGCCCTGCAACATCCCTTTCCCGAATAACTTCTGCCTCCTTCATGTTCACCTGCAGTCTGCCACACTATGTAAGATCTTTATTCTCTGAAGCTAACATTAATACCCATTTTGGTAATCTCCTGCATTGATTGCGCATGGCTATTTCTGGATTTTCCTTGTGTATCTGTTTATTATTTCTTTTTCTGATTTTCTAAAACAAAGAAACATTAACATATACTTTTTCATTCTCAGCATCTAGAATACTGCCTGGAAAATAGCAAAACATTTATTAAATGGATGCATGAATGAATGCTCATCTTTAACTGCATTTATGTATAACTTTCCTTAGGGAAAAGAACTTTATCTACAGCTGATCTGGTGGGCAGTGCTATGTTTCTGATTACTCTGCTCTGAAATGGCGGTGTTGGTGTCCTGGAACTTCAGAACTACTCAATTCTTTACTATGTGGGTGGGCCTGGGACCCATAAGCTCACATCCACTGGAATCTCCCTTTATTATCTCTATTGCTTCCAAGAGATACTTAATCCGCTTTTTATTCACTTTTTCTTGAGTACAAATATTAATTGCAAGTGAAATATTTCTATTTCTTTATTTCAAATACAAGGTTAAACAATACTCACTCATTCTGGTCATCAAATGCTTCTAAACAAGCTGCTCCAAAGTGTAGTTTTTAAGAAATGGAGCATTAATTTGCTCATGAGGCTCAGTTAAGAGAGGCTTCAAGATCATAGTTTGTCTCTACACACAGCATGATCTTGGAGACTCCAAGACAGGAGATATCTGAAGGCTTACAACAATGCTGCCTGCCACCTGAGATGTCAGCTGTCAGGTAAAACACTTTGGAATGACTTGGCACATAGTTTGAGCATCCAGACTAAATGGTGTTGTGTTTCAAACGTCAGCATTTCCAAGAAGCTGCTTAGGTGAAAGGCATGGGACCTTCTGTGGACCAGCAATGTCACTTCTGATACATTTTGCTTGTCATAACCATCACCACAATCTACTTTCTATTTGTACTACGCTTGGAAACTTGTTCATAAAGAAAGTGACACCACATATTTGTGTTGTATGAATTCTGATGCCATTAATTGTATTTGTGATCTACTCCACAATAAGTCCAGATACAGCACATCCTAATGAAACTGGACTGTAGTCAGGAGGCCATGTTTAGGTGCTCTGACTGGCATGCCAGCTTCAAATGCCAGCCCCTAGAGAGACCATCCGACATTGTTGAATGCAATTTCAACTGCGTACAATTGTAATCACATGAGGGATCCAGGTCTGACAGAGAACTGACAGGAAGATTCTCCCAACCTCTTTTTTGACCTATAAAATCATGGGCAAATTAAAGGGCTCAAAGACAGTTAACTAGTTACATATAATTGTCAAAAAGTATACTTTTTATTCGAAAAGAATTATAACCTTCAAATTCCAATTGTTAAGAAAACCAAATGAAATTTAGATTAATATCAAATTTATTTGTGAAAATTGTATCTGAATGATTGAGACATATAATTTATGAGGGTTGCATTTTTCTAGAGTTTCTTATGGGCAGAGAACGGTAGAAGACAAGAATTCAGTTATATATAACAGTTTAAATTGAGTTGTGGCCAATTCTGAAGAGAAGTTGTAAAATACGCCCACTGTCCAACAAAGATGTAGCTACCTTATAGATGTCCAACAAAGATGTAGCTATCTTAGGAATCTCCCATCAGTTATTTTCTTTACTGGAAATCATCCTCTTTAGATGGTCCAGTATTCCTCCCTTTTAACAATTATATATCCATTCAAAGATCACTGGATACAAGGGTTTTCCTTGTAGGGATAATCTCTTCCACTGTGTAAAAGCACCACCTGACACTAAAAAATTGATGGCTCATAAACTAAGGCAGGATTAGAAGGTGAGAATACTCTTTGGCAGAGAGAGAAACTCTAGGAAATAGGGATAGGATGATTTGCCACCAGGACTCAGAGGAAGTCAGACTAAGAAACTGAGGAGAGATAACCAGCCATGTGGCAGACATAGAATAGAATAAACTGGATCATTGAGTTTCAAGCTAGTTGGCAAACAAGCTTAGATGAAGGCCTAGGTATTTGTTTAAAAAATATAAGTCGCATTGTGATTATTTGGGAATTTGGGTGAGGATGGAAAAGCCCACAGTTACACTTCCTTCTCTGGCCTTACTGTGGAGGAGACCCTTCAGTCTCAATCCTCCACCCCCATTTCCTCTTTCATCTTCTGCATATCATTAATTAGTACCTATTAAGATTTTATTGACCAGGAATCCATAGCCAAGGAGCGCCAGGAGAAGGCTACCCTCCCAGGAGCATGGAAAAGCCATGAATGGGGTTAGGGCGAGGACCACTGCTCACCAGGACCGGCCCAGAACCCTCAACTCACAGGAACCAAGGTAAAGTCGGGGACAGGAACTTTCCGGTTTCCATCTGTGCCTGGGGACCTCAGCCTGGGCCCCAGGGCTGCAGGAGAGAGCTGGTATCCTAGGAGTGCTGATACACCTTTGAGCACAGGCAGGTCCACCACTTCTGTTCAAGCTCATGGGATCAAGAGAGACCCTTGCAGAGCCATCAGGACATAGGAGTCAACGGACAGCTGGTGACAGGATCCTTCTGGTTTCTGTCTGCACCCCAGAGCTGACCCTGTGCCATGGCTCTCCAGGCCCAAGTACCTCTCATAGACAGCTGGTCTTCAAGGAGTATTGACACAGAGGCCTGCAGGAGGGGCAAGTCACAGCCAGACAGAGTAAGACCAGCTAACATCAGAGTTAACAAGATGGCAAAAGGCAAGGGTAAGAACATAAGGAACAGAAACCAAGGATACTTGGCATCATCAGAACCCAGCTCTCCCACCATAGCAAGCCCTGGATACTCCAACACACCAGAAAAGCAAGATTCAGATTTAAAATCATTTCTCATGTTGATGATAGAAGACTTTAAGAAAGACATTAACACCCTTAAAGAAATATAAGAGAACAGAGATAAACAACTAGAAGCCCTTAAAGAGGAAACACAAAAATCCATTAAAGAATTACAGGAAAACTCAATCAAACAGACAGAATTACAGGAAAACACAATCAAACAGACA
>CM052700.1:74833611-74852841 GCA_028551405.1 Uromys caudimaculatus
CACAAAAAAAGATGCCTGAAAATAAAACTATTCAATAAATGAAGTAACTTTGCAATGAAAAGTTTAGGATTCTGAGAACGAAATTGAACCACACACTGGAATATGGAAAGCACCCCATGCTCATGGATTGGGAGAATTTATATTGTGGAAATGACTGTCCTATGGAAGGCAAACTATAAGTTCAACTCGGTACCATTGAAACATCTATGTTCCTTCAGAAGTGTAGAAAAGACAATGCAAAAAGTGTTATAGAGGCACAAAGCATCGTGCATGAAAGGAATGCTGTGGGAGCTAGCAGTATAGCTCACTTTAAATTATCCTATAGGATGCTACTAATAACCTTGTGTGGTATCAGCACAAAACCAGACACACAGGTCAGTAGAGTAAAATTGAGAACCCAGATATAAGTACATGCAGCTAGAGTTACATGAATTTTTTTTATAAAAATGCCAAAAATACATACTGTAGAAAAGACATCATCTTCAGCAGACGGCTTTCTGGAAACCAAAATTCAGTGTGCAGAGAAATAAACCAGATCATTTTGTCTTACTCTGACAAAACTCTCCTCCACATACATCAAGAACCTCATCATTAGACCTGAAAGAAACCCTGAGACTACTAGACAATCAAGTAAGAAGCACTTTTCAATCAACAGGCATAGGTAAAGACTTTCTGAATAAGACTCCAGTAGCAAAGAATTGCGTTATCAAAATAAGAAGACATAAGTTGGGAGGAACCATGTAAAGGGAAATATGGTGGGATTTGGGGGAGGAAAAGGAGGAAATAAGAACAGCAATCACAAACTGACCACTTGTAACATTAAAGCTTCTGCACAGTCTTACCTAGCACTGCACTCTGCACGTTGCAGTCCTAACCCACCAGACAAGATGTGCCTAGTGAAAGAATAGTGATACAACTGTTATGGAGAAAATAACTATTTCTAACTGAATTTGAGGTCTGCTCTACAAGAGAGAACTCACACTTGGTACTATGGTTCTCATCAGAAGCCAAGGGCTGGAAAGATCACAGGCCCTGAGGTGCGATCTACTATGGTTATTTTTCTAAATGGTCTTGTTGTCAATTTGCCTGCTGAATATTTACATTAATACTCATTGTCTTGGTCTGTTGTCACCTTGGTCACAGAAGCTTCTTTTGAAATGGACAGCAGTCAATGGACAGATGTGTAACTAGTTAATCTGCCTAGAAGAGTGTTCATGCCTAAACAGGATGTCTATTTTAATCCCACCACCACCGAGGCTCAGAGCACATTGCAGAGGAAGGAGGCAGAAAGAATGTAAAAGTTGATGTGGAGGAGTGCTGTGGGGTGCTGTCTTCTGGGCATGACATGGCTACAGAAATCACAAATTCAAGGCAGCTGTGGTCATCGTTATAAGACCTGTACAAGATCAAGTCAGCCCAAAATCCAAGCATAGATGGAATAGATGATCTTTGAGGTCTTCTGTTTACTGAAGCGGAAGATAATTGCAGGGAGAGGGAAAATTATTTTTTATGAGGAACAGTTATAGTTTCCCCGTGCTCTGATGGCCCCATACCCATGTACACATGGTCAGGTGAAGCTAGACTTAGTGCATTTTCAAAAAATTGACACAAGTTGGGTGGTGCTGTGTTGGGGTAAATATGGTGGGATGTGGAGGGAAAAACAGATTCTAGATATGATTACTTTAACTGGTACATTTATGCAATTCTTGATAATAAAACAATTTTTAAAAGACAGTAGTGAGTTTAAACGCATACACAGAGTACAACAATTTAGACACAATGACATCTGAGAAATTATCCAACAGACAGATGTGTTGGAAGGTCTAGGGAGGAAACTTGAGATAAAAGGGATACAGACATGTCTGGCAGGTGTCTCAGAATCCTAAGAGACTTGGTACTGTTTTACAGAATACTGAAAGTATAGCCTGATAGGCACACACCACAGTAAACTTCCACTCAGTGAGAAGAAGGGGGAACTCTCAGCTTCTCAGCAGGAGGAAATGCTTTCACACCAAACAATGAGCTTTGTTCATTTATTTTCACAATGCATGTTCAAAAGAAAAGAAAGGCCAAGTGTGATAGCTCAGGCCTGTAATTCTGGCACTTGAGAGAGTAGACAGAAGGATTACTATGAGTTTGAGATCATTCTGGGCTATGGAATAAAAATTGGCTTCATTTTTTAAAGTATCAAATGACTATTCTATAGGATTCTATCAAACAGATTGTTGAAAACTACCTGTCAGACTGTCTTATACAAGAAAATCAAACTAAATAATAGCCTTTCCAAATTTTAGGTAAGAAAACACTTGTCTTGCCCAATCATATTTCCTTATGATCAATTCTACCAGGTGTCTTAATATTCTGCCCTCATTGTTGCAAGCACCGTGCTCCTTTCATCAGTAGCCTACAAAACCATCATATATTTCTGTGAAATCATTTGAGCTATCTCTTTTCTACCAGTACAATTCATCCTTCTTTCTATCCACTTCAGGTCTTTAAAACATCACCTCTGGTTGTGTTTCTCACGTAAAAAGTAACTTGTTCCACATCTCCCCAACTTTGTGTTTTTAAATGATTGGAGAATAAGCATTACAATGCAAACTTTTAAAGTTTTAGCCAACTACTGAAGGCAAATATTAATGTTTTTGTATTTTCACTTGTCACTCAGTTACTGCATGGTAAGGTTACAGGAAGCAAGCATTTCACTTAAAAATGAGCCTACAGCTTATAAAGAGTATCTGATAATTCTTCAGGTTGCTAGGAAGCCTAGATTTGAGCCATTTTAACACTTCAGGAAGCTGGAAGTTAATGTTTAATATTACTGAAGAAAAGGTGGAGACATTTTCCAAAGCTTAAACACTGACACACCACAGTCTGCACGGATGCCACTGAATGATGGCAGCTTCACTGTTGGCTCCGTGCCTCAGAGATCGGCACACCCAGGGAGCATAGTAAAAGCTGCCTAACGCACAGCCTGTCGTGTGTGCCCACTTTTACAATGAGCAATAATCTTAAAGGAACATACAGTACCTACCAGGAAGCATTTTCAGAAGACCAGTTGTAAATCCTTAGGAACACAAGCCTCTTTTTACTACATTTTTACTAATTAAAAAACAATGGTAAGTGTTTGAAATGCTAAAACAGGTCATGATCATAGACTAGACTGCTTTAACTTCTCCACTGACAGGCTTAGACTCTACACTTGATGATGAGATTACAAAAATGTGACTATCTAGTATCTAGATTGATAAATTTCTTATCTTGGAAATGTTCTACTATTTTCCAGTCTGGAGTTGTCAAATTGTCATGTGGTACCATATTCTCCAAATAAGAACAGGGTAGGGGCTTACTTCTATAGATATAATATTATACCAATTGTGAAAAATGCTGGTAATATTTAGACTTTCTTTTTCTAAATGAAGATGCTGAAAGCATGTTTTTAAAAAATCCCTGAATTGTACCAGCATAAACAACCCATTACATACTAGTGGTAATTTGTCCCTTTGATTTGACTTAATAATGAAGGGATGAGAACTTTGATAATGTTTTATTTGTTTACAGTGAGTAGGCCGCCTGCCACATTCACAAGAGTCAACACCCCACCAGGGATATATTCAATTTGGGGGAGATTTGAGTGTACATAGCTGGTAGAGTTGAGGGGACCTCTTTAAAACTGTGAACTTAGATAAAAGATGTTTCTTAACTTACAATTATTCAATTTAAAATGTTTTGATGCTATAATAGGATAAAGCCAACATTTGTTCTGTAGAATATTTTCTTTGGAATTTGAATTGTGGCTTTTTTCCCTTGGAGCTGTGTTTTACCATACTGTCTAATGGTGCTGTGGCTGGCTAGTAGCAAACAGTGTGCCTCAGCTGTTAGATGCCATCCAGAGCATAAGGGTAGACAACTGACTTGTAGCAGAGAGCTGAACTACTCTGTGTTTGCAAGACGAGGTAGAGTAAATGTAGTTGTAACTTATGTTTTCAGTTTACGAGTTTATAAGCCCATTCTCTTTTTTTTCTAGAAAGTTCAGAGAAATATTTTGTGATTTTAAACCTACGCTGAAATATCTCTCCACCTCCTGAACCTCCGAATACTCAAGTCTTAAGAGGCCCTGAAGCTTCTTAGTTTAATGATGACATTTTGCCTCCCTGTCCACATATGATATTGGTGGGGAAAAAGTAGCAAAAGCTATTAAATAAAACTTGCTCTTCAGAGATAAGTTTTCTACATTGAATTTAAGATTGTGGTCAGGTGTTAGATAAAAGTGTAGACCTGCTCATGGAAGAGATAGTTAGAATGTTCTATTTACTGTCTATGCTATATGTCAATTGGGCTCAGGCCACCCTCTCACTCAAAAGCAGAATGGGATCGTGGAAACTCAGAGGCACTCTATTCTAGACAGCCCACGGTGCACACATTAAGGGAGAACTCCATAACTCAACAGCAACAGATAAGCACAGTGAGTGGTTTATAAATCCTGTCAATGCATACCCTAAAAAACCAGAATCTGTTTGATGAGATAGGAATAAAGAAGAGGAAGAGGAGGAGGCAGAGGAGGAGGAGGAGGAAGAAGAAGATATGGACTAAATCTTTGTGGAGATACTAGTAAGAAAGTTACCCAGCCCTGGAGTGTATCCCAGGGTATCAGAGAGTAACTCTACCACTAAGCATATGATGCCTCTTATGTTCTTTTAAAATTTATTTATCACCATCATCATCATTATTGTTATTGTTATTATGTGTTCATCGTGTGTGTGTGTGTGTGTGTGTGTGTGTGTGTGTGTGTTTGTGTGTGTGTGTGTAGATGCACACAATTGCCAAGGTGTACGAGTGGAGGTCAGAGAACCTCTTTGAGTTGTCAGTTCTCTTCCAGCTTTTCATGGGTCCTGGATATGGAGCTCAGGTACGTGACTGTTCAGTACATACTGTACCTGATGAGCCATCTTGCTGCCCTCCCCTTCAGTCTTTAATCTATTGATCAAGCCATGTCACGGAGCTAAGGCTAACATGGACTGGGGACCTATTTGTCTCATAAAGGAGAAAAATAAGACATTTTAAAAAGGGAAAAAGCAAAAGTTTTCTGTTACCTAACCTTCATAGATCCACTATCCACCCATTACGTACCTCATTTTGCCTGTTCATGAGCCCATCTGAGTTGACTGCCAGCAGCATCTCTTGTCTTTGCACTGTCTGTTCTAAATCACACTGTCTGTGTGTGCCTGTGACTCTTTTTCTCCATTTTCTAACCTACTTCAGAAGCAAGGGTGGAGCTGCTCTGTGTTCAGATCCCAAAAGATGCTTGGGATTCTACTATTCCTCCTCTAGCTGAGCATTTCTACTCATTCTCAACAGTTCCTGGCCACTCCATCCTGTTATCTGCATCTCATTTTATGCTAAGTGTATTACAGGTTAGTCCTGAGCTGAGAAGCTGACATGTACTTGACATATATTACCCTTCCTTTAATCCTTACAACTGCCTTAGGCAGCAGGTACTGTTAATTTTTCTCTGCTCTTTGATAGAAAAATTAAAATTAAAAATAATTTATTCCTTAAGGCCATGGCAATAATTTATGAAAGAGAGTCAATCAGGTTTGTTTCCAGAGTTCTGTGTCTTGGAAATTTGTGTCCTATATTGCTTTACTTGTTGCTTTTTTTGTACTCAGGATAAGTGGCTGATACATTTGAAATAGTAAGTAACATTGCCAGTTGGTTGCCAAACTTTTTCCTTTAATATGGTTGAAGAGCTACTAGTGTAACCACTTTTTCTTTGTGATAATGTTTTATATTAAATATTTCATATCAACATTTTCTTACAAATGTTTCTTAAAAACCAGATGTGCTTGAGGATGATCAACAGCTCTTTGAAAGAAAATGACAGCCCATGGTGACCTACACGTTGTCAACATTTTTCACTCTTTTATGCTGGAGTTAGAAAAAAATACAGAGAGATTAGCTTAATATTGGATATTTTAATTTACTTATTACTGTAATTCGGTTTGACTGTTTTACTTTTTCAAGAAAAGATAGGTAGGAAATGTTGATGGATAAATTGCTAACTAGATCATGGAGGGAGGAAGCCTTAGCTTTGTGTCGATTCTCTATTCACGTGGGTACAAAGATATTCTTTTTTTTTTTTTTTTTTTTTTTTTGAGCTTTATGTAGAAGTTGGGGTTTTTTTTGTCTTTTTTTTTTTTTTTTTGATACTTTATTTACATTTCCAATGTTTCCCCCTTTCTAGGTCTCCTCTTTGGAAGCCACCTATCCCCTCCCCCTCCCCCACCTCTATGAGGGAATTACACCTCCCACCCACCTGCCCGCCCACTCCCATATTCCCACCTTGACATTACCCTTTCCTGGGGCCTCTCCTCTCCCTGATGGCCAACAAGGCCCTCCTCTGCCACATATGTGGTCCGAACCATGGGTCCCTCCATGTGTATTCTTTGATTGGTGGTCCAGCCTCCAGGAGGACCTGGGTGGTCAGGCCAGTTGACACTGTTGCTCCCTCCATGGGGCTGCAGACTCCCTCAGCTCCTTCAGTCCCTTCTCCAACTCCTCCATCTGGGACCTCACTCTCAGTCCAGCAGCTACTGTAAAGTGAAACTTGGGTATTCCGAACGTTTGGGCAAAGAGATTCTTTACAAAGAGAATAGTCATTCAGTGAACATTGTAAGAACAAGCAGAGTGTTATTATTAAATGCTTTCTGATTTTCCTCAGACTTATATTGCCAGGTAAATTCATTAGGGAATATAATATTTAAAAACAATTTTTATTTCTATGACTCAGAGCAACAACAGGATGTCCAAGGGGAATCCCAGTGACGATCCAGTACTGATAGTGCAGCAGAAGCCAAGAGGCCTTGAACCAGACCAATGACCCATTGCAATAAGCATTCAACAGGAAAGACATTTGGACAAAAGGGTATACTGTGGGACACACTATTGCATACTACAATTTCTCCACATACTGTTTGTTTAATTATTTTTTAATTTTTAATTTTTTAAAAAAATTGTTATGCGGTAGAGGGTGAAAGTGTTCAGGGCAGATATGACTGAACAGGGAGATAAGTGGGACTGGGGTGCATGATGTGAAATTCACAAAGAATCAATAAAAAGTTTAAAAAAAAACATATTTTGTCTCTGTATTTAGCTTAGCTGTGGGTAGAAAACTGCTTCTAAATAGTCTATAAAGTGCTACTAAATTTATAACATTTTGAAAATTGAGTAATCTGTTGACAATAGCTTGCTAGTCTATTAGCTAGTCTCAATGTCTAATGATTTGCTATAGCTCAAATATATTCAAGCCTACCTATCTAATATTAAATCAATTTAAGTTTGGGTGTCACCGTGCTGTGGTGGACTACATGTCCCTGCTATCAGTACATCATACACTATGTATGGATCATACACTTCTATATGAATGATGTCTCGCAGAAAATGTCTTCAGTGGACTGCTACTCTCCATATGTAACACGAAGTTTAAAGCACTCAAGTGTTTCTCATGTCCAGGTAAATAAATCATAAGGCCACTGTATGAATTTATTTAGTTTTTAAAATTAAATTTGTTGTTATAATTTATCATGCTTAGTATTTATTCTGGAAATTAATCTTTTTTTAACAACAAATTAGTTTTAATTCCTCAGCTACATTTGAATATAGTCTCTCAGATTGAAGATATAAGGGTAAAATTCTGTTTTGTTTTATGTGAGACAGGGTCCTACAGTGTAGTTCAGGGTGGCCTTAAATTCCTGATGATCCTCTTTCTTTGGCCCCCTGAGTGCTGGGGTAAAATTCTTTAGAAATAACGGGGTAAGCTCGGCATGGACATATGTAGATAATCTGCTGCTCAGCAAGTTCTAGACTAACTTCAGCTACAGAATGAGACAATGTCTCAAAACCATGTGGACAAAAGAGGTATTAGGTAATACAAGAGAACAATCTACTTGGTTTTTGTTAGTTTCAATGTTGTTGAAAACGTAGAGAACCTGTGCTTACTTGATAGTGGAAGCAAACACAGTGTTACCCTGTCATATGTAGAATTCAAGGAATGTCTTCCTGAGAGGGGTTGATTGGTGATGAGCTTTCTTCTTCTTTCTTCCTCTTCTTCTTCCTCTTCCTCTTCCTCTTCCTCTTCCTCTTCCTCTTCCTCTTCCTCTTCCTCTTCTTCTTCTTCTTCTTCTTCTTCTTCTTCTTCTTCTTCTTCTTCTTCTTCTTCTTCTTCCTCCTCCTCCTCCTCCTCCTCCTCCTCTTCTTCTTCCTCTTCTTCTTCATCTTCCTCTTCCTTTTCCTCTTCTTCCTCCTCCTCCTCTTCTTCTTCTCTTCCTCCCCTTCCTTCTCTTTCTCCTCTTCCTTCTCCTTATTTTTTCTGCAGTGTCAGGGCTCAACAGAATTTATCAGAAGGAGTAGATGGAATTTCCCTGCAGGTACAGAAAACACACCCAAACTTGCAACAATGCAGCAAAACAAGACCACTGTAGATCGTGTTCATGACATTCCTTCACTGCTGTAGAGTAATGCATCACAGTGGAGTGTATGCTCTGGTCCAATCCCCTCATCTTCTGCTATTCCATGACCTAACCTACCAGGTATTCACCATCTTCAGGAGATGTAACTGCTCCAACAGCTTGCTCAGAACTACTATCAGTGAATGTTTAGGCTGTGGATGTATTTTCTATTAAAATCCAGCATGTGTTCTGCACAGTAAATTCTAGCATCACCTCCCTTATGCTGACTTCTTCACATGGCAACATCGGTCTCGATTATTTAATTCAATCAAGGAAACACCATTTCTTGGAACAGACTGATTAAAGCCTAAGCACATGTCCTAATTAAGTCTCATCCAAGTGGAGATGAGAACAGTTTACTGGAGAAGTTCACATTTTCTCCCATAAAGCTTGAGTCAGGAATCGGAACAATGTGAAAGCTAGCTTTGGGGGAGACAGTCTGAGATCAAAGGCTGCCTGGAGAGGTGGGCAGGGCTGAAGTAAAGAGGCCTGGAAACGCTGAACTTGGGTTGGTCCATACCTAAACCCTTGTTGATGCAAGATCTTGACAGTTAGATGAGACAACACCCTCTCTCATGGGGGATCTTGATGAGACATACACTATCCCTTTTGAATAATCCACACTGAGAGTTATTGTCTGCTCCTTGCATAAAAAAAGCACCTCAGCAGATTCATGGTTCTATGTGTAACTATGTGCAGTTAATTAATAAATAAATTACAACTAAGGTCCAATATAGTATTTTATCATAAAAAGTTCATTAAAAAATTAAGAAGTCTGAGCTTTTAGGTTGGGATTTACAGTTATAAATTTCACATCCATATCTCCAACCCAGCTTCAATTTTATGTCTAGTAAGATATGTCTTATTGTGTATAATTGTTTCCACTAGCTCTTTACTTCTCTAGTCAACCATAATTACCCTGATGTGGCAACTTTCCTCTTCTCATTCTCATATTGTGTTTACCTGATTCACCCTAGCCCCCATTGTTGCTCTGAGAACTCAATTAATTTAAACTTATCCTTTAGATCAAGAGGGTCTTCAATGTCATGTTCTTAAAAACCCCTAATACTTATTAAACTGATACAAGTGAGTAATCTAATATTAGACTATGTGCTTCCTCGGTTACCGCATTAATTTTTAATAATGATGAATATCTTTGTGGTTTAAAGATTACCCCTGGGCATGAATCATCTGGAGAAAAGACTAAGCAGCACGGGGACAGTTTTTAAGGAGACACACAAATCACCTTCTAGAAGCCAATGTGATGAAGCTGGGCTATAAAATGCAGAATAGAAACATAAACCTGCCATTTTGAAGGGAGCTTGTACATCAGTGCTTGGAGGCTAGATAATAGATAGCCTACTTGTAAACTGAGCAGGGGAGGCAAAAGAACATTCTTATAAGAGAAGACTCAATCTGTAGAAGAGAATATAACTGTGGAAAAGTGAAGAAGCAGTAGCCTGTGACTTTGGAAAACTGGGCAAACTTACCCCAGCAGTTCAAATGGTTACTCATAAATTCTGCATATAATTGTCACAGAAAGACAGAATGAAAAGCCTGTAAACAATGCACATAAACCATCGGTTCGTGGGTCAGATCAAATGCAAGCATTGAGAAGCAGGGTGACAAATCAATCCAGAGCAGTGGTTCTCACCCTTCCTAATGCTGAGACTCTTTGATACAATTCCTCATGTTGTCATGCCCCCAATCATAACATTATTTAATTTTGACTATATAAATGTAAGTTTGCTACTGTTATGAATCATACTGTAAATGTCTGATATTCGGAATATCTGATATGTGACCCTCCCAAAGGGTCACACCCTCCAGGTTGAGATTTAGAGCAGGTATGTCAGGACAAATTTTGCCCTTGACTTTTTCTACTCTTGGCTCTTTCTTTGCACAGTTACACCTCATTTCATTCAGACACTAGAGTGGGGCAGTTTTATCTTTACATTTTTTTACAATGATTTTAAAAAACTGTTTAGATTTTATACCATGGAAAGGCTGCACCCTTGAGAACACCTGCTCTTGCTGTTAACCGATTATTATTAAACAAGAGCAAATGTCATGAAGTCAGTTACAATAAAGTGTAAATACAAAAGTTTATGGCAGGGTGTGTAAAGCAAAAAAAAAAATTGAAATTAATCACCCAGATGAAGTGATGGCAGATCCAAAGGTCACTGTTTTATTCCCTCAAATACTGTATTAGATGCCTTGATCACAAGCTGTGCTCATGTTTCAAGATCCTTAGCTTCTTGGGATCAATTTTCACTGTGTCTTGTGAAATAATTACATATTGCCTAAAATGTGTTTGCTGATATGATAAACTTTTCTCCATGAAGAATCTGGATTTTGATCCATTTTTGAAGTGATGTTTGTGCATGGTGAGAAATATGGATATAATTTATTTTACATGTGGGTATCCAGCATTCTCAGTACCATTTGTTGAAGAGGCTGTCTTTTATACAATGTATCTTTATTTGCTTGCTTTATGTGAGTGTAAATGTGCACCAATGAATGCCCACACAAGGCCAGATGTTGGTGTGGAGAGCATCTATCAATTGCTTCCTTCCCCTTAGTTTTTAAAGACATAGTTTCTCACTAAACTTGGAGCTCACTAATTGGCTGCACTGGCTCCTAGAAATCCTTAGCAGTCCTATCTCCATTTTACCAGCTCTAGGATTACATTTGCATGCCAATATCCCTGGCTTTTTACATGGGCGCTTGGGATTTAAATTCATGTCTTCATGTTTGCATGGGAATTGCTTTATAAAATAAGCCATATTCCCAGGATCCAATGTATCTGTTGAAAAATCACTTAGGTGTGGAACTCTGTTTCTGAGTCCTTTGTCTATTTTCTTACCAATACAAAACAATCTTTGTTACTATGGTCTGTAGCATAATTTGAGGTCTTCCAGAATTGCTTTCTGTTAGGTTACTTGGAGTCATTGGCCTTCTGTGTAGATTTGAGGATCGTTTCTATAGTTTAGTGGAGAATTTTAGTGTGGATTGTATTGGATCTTAGGTGACTTTGGATAATAGAAGAATCTCCATCCAGCCTGCATTGTCTGTGTGAGGACCATATGTCCTGATTCTGCCTGCTTCTTCTCTCTAGGTGGGGATCCCAGATGTCCATTGCTAACTTTACCCACTCTCACTACCTGAGAACCACATGTCCCATGCCTACCAGCTTCTCCCCTCTCACTCTAGACTCTTCAGTCCTGCTTCCAGGTTGAGGACTAAGTGTTCTGTTTCTGCTTGTCTCTCCTTTTGCCATTCATTATTCTCCAAGATTCCCTCTCCAGCTCACCTACTTCCCATTGGCTCCCAAGCATCACATGTCCCATCTGTCTGCCAGTCTCTTCCCTTCAGATAGAATTTCAGACTCCTGTCATTACTCCACCCATTCCCATTGCTCGTAGGTGGTCCTGCCTACTTCACCCAGACTCCTGAGTGTTTACAGTGAGAATCTTCTTACTCAATCGAAAGTTCACTCCTGAGATCAACAAATTCACCCAGTTCTAGCTGTACTGGGACCACTTCTGACGTCCTCCCCCTTCAAACATCTACAGATCTAATAGAATTTACTTTGAGTAGCCAAATACTGAAACTGAAATCCCATTCACCTGGTCTAAAATCTGACCAGTTGGAGTAACAAAAGACAGAGATCCAAACACCTACTCAACACAAGAGCGATCAGGTATCTACACCAAGAAATCCAACTCATCTAATTCCACATACCTACATTCCATTTCAAAAATACATGAATAATCAAGATATTTCTTCTCAAAAAATTAATACTCCCATCCTAATGTTCCCCAAGAGATATACAAGACTATGATTTCAAAATAGCAATAATAAATATGTTTAAGAAGCTCAAATGAAATAGGAATAAATGGCTGCAAGTCACATATATATGCAGAATGAAGACCACAAAAATATCAAAAATTGAATGAAATAATGAAAACAGTTTAAGATTGAAAACAGAATTTTATGAAGAGCAAGAATCTCTGAAGAAAAGCCAACCTGAATTAAAACTCAAATAGAAAAACTCAGGAAGCCAAATATAAAGGTCAGAGGAAAGACTCCCTAATGGGTTGCATCAAATGCAAGGGAGTACATCAAGTCTTCAAGACAATGTAGAGGTATTTGACCATGCAATCAGGAAAAAAAGGTTAAATTTTAAGAACACATGAACAGGACAACAAAATCTCTGAAACACTGTAAAAATACCAAACTATGAATTATAGGTATATAAGTAAAAGAAGACACTCTGGTCAAAATCACAGAAAATATTTTCAAAATTATAGATTTTACTTAATCTAAGAAAAGAGATCAAAGGCCAAAATGCATATATGACACAAAATAGACAGAACCCTAAGAGAAATTCCTGTCTACAATCAAGCTTTAAATGCTTTAAATGAACAAAGAAAGATATTAAAAACAAGAACAAAGAACAATGAAAGTATATTGAAAACTGATAGAGAGGAAGAACAAGTCACATATAAATGCAGGTCAATCAGAGTAATATTCAATTTTTCCTTCATTAAAGTGTATTTTGAACTTATGTGTATATGTGTATTTGTTTGTCTATATGTGCACCACATGAATGCAGTGCTTGAAGAAAATGAAAGACAGGATTCCCTATAACTGAAATTACAGATGGTTGTCAGCCATTATATGAGTACTGTAAATGGAATTGTGGCTCTTTGCAAAAGCAGCAAGGGTTCTTCACTCCTGAGCCATTGCTTTGGCCAAAACGATGATTTTTCAATGGAGACTTTAAAAACAAGAAGGGTTTGGACTAATATTCTACAAGTTGTAAAAGACCACAATGCCAGACCTGGATACAATACCACGCAAAACTATGAGTCATCACCATAAGAGAAACATTCTGTGACAACAATAGTAGATTAAGAATTGTATGTACAATAAGCCTACTCTACAGAAACTGCTGGAAGAATGATTTAGGTCTGAAGAGAAAGTTAAGCCAACAAAAGAGGGTGCAGGGAAAAAATTAAAAAGGCTGGGACCTTTGTAAAAAAGATGTAAAAAAAATCACGAATTAACAAATGGCAGTAAATAATATCTATTGCTCATTCATGACTCTCCTAGTCTCAATTGCCTCAATAAAAAGACACAGTATCTTTTGAATTGGATTAGAAACAGTATCAACCTTCTTGTTGCCTCCAGGAGATGGATCTCACCATAATGATAGATACCATCTTATGGTAAAACAATGGAAAAGATATCTCAAGTAAATGGAACAAACAAACACATAAACAAATGAGTTGAAGTGATTCTGACATCTGACAAATAGACTTCAAACCAAAACCACTAAGAAGAAATGAGGAAGGACAGTTCAAATTCGATAAAAGAAGAAAAATCTACCAACAAGATATTACAATCTAAACATACATACACCAAACACAGGAACACCCAATTTCCTAGAAGTAATACTAATCAATCTAAAGCCACATATTAATCACAGCACCATGATAGTGGCTGACTTCCATATCACACTCTCATCAATAGATAACTCTTCTAGAAAAAAACTAAGCAGAAAAATTCCCAGCATAAGAGATAACTAAGTCCAATGAAACTAAACAGATATGTACAGAACGTTTTAGTCAAATACTAAAAAATACATTTTCTTCTCAGCATCCCATGGAATTTTCTTCAAAATCACCCATATATTAGGACACAAGATAGACACAAAATAAGTCTCAACAGAAAGAAGAAATTTGAAATAACATTCTGAACTCTGTTTGAACAAAATAGAATAAAGCTGAAAATCACCAACAATAGAAGTACAGAAAGAAAACAAACGCATGGAGACTAAATAACATATTATGAGTGAAAACTGTGTCAAGAAAGTAACCAAGAATAAATTAAAGAATTCTTAGTGTTGAATGGAAATGAAAACAGCATACCAGTTTACAGGGCACAATAAAGACAGTCTTCAGAGGAACGTTCATATCACAAAGGGACGACATCCATTTGAGAGATCTCAAATTAATGACTTAATAATTCACCTGACAGCCTTGGAAAAACTAGAGCAAACACTCTCAAACATTAAACTTGAAGAAACCATCAAAATCAGGGCATAAACTAGTAAAGCAAAAACAAGGAACAAATAAACCCAATACAAAGAAACAATACAGTGAAAAGGTGGTTCTTTGAAAAGATTAACAAGAATGACAAGCAATTAGATAAATTAATCAAAACAAACAAAAAAGATGGTCTAAATTAATAAAATTAGAGATGACAAGGGAGACTTCACAAAAGACAGTGAGGAAATTCAGAGCATCATGACATACTTTTAAAGTCTATATCCCACGAAACTATAAAATCTAAAAGAAATGGGCAAATTTCTAGATATGTGTGACCAAACAAAATTAAATGGAGATGAAGTAAATAATTTAACATAGACTTACAAAAGCCAATGAGATAAAATTATCAATTTCCTATCTCCAAAATTAATAATAATAATAATAAGCCCGATATTGAAAAATTCGGCTAAGAATTCTACCAGATCTTCAAATAAGAACACCAATACTCCTCAAATTATTCCATAGAGCAGGAAAAAACATTTCCAAATTCTTTTTAAAAATCTAGCACTACCCTGACACCAAGGCCATATGAAAACTCAACAACAACTATAAAACCAGAAAATTACAGGCCAGTATTTCTAACAAACACATTCACAAATATCCTCAATAAAATACTTGCAAGCTGAATTCAAGTACACATCTACTTAATTCTTGCTTAAACAGAGAATAAGTAGAAACGCTTCTTTTCATAGAAAAATATTAGTCTAGTATGAAGTAATATTCCTATAATATAAATCTTAGTTTAATATAGAATTAATTCTGGAAAAATAAGTGAGTGAAGATTATTAGATGATTATGTATATATTTTTCATTTTTTCTGTTTTATTGAAAATAAAACTTTTACACACACACACACACACACACACACACACACACACACACATATATATATATATATATATATATATATATATATATATATATATATACCCTAATTATGATGACCCCTCCCTTTACTCCTTCCAGTTCTGCCCCATTCCCTTTCCATCCAAATCTACTCAATTTCTATCTCATTAGAAAAGGAGGAACTTCTAAGGGATAATAATAAAATAAAAATATATATAATAAGATAAATATGTTGGAGTTGGACAAGACAAACAAACAGATGGAAAGGAGACCAAGAAAAGGCATAAAAATCAGAGAGCCACTCATCCACACACCCTGGAATCCCATAAAAACACTAAACTGAAAGCCATAGTATCTCATGCTCTCATACAAGCTGAATGTATATTAGCATAAAACTGTTTCCATTTATACAGTGTTATTATTTTGAATTTATAAATATAAAAATAAATGTGACATTAACTCATTTTAACAAGGCACATCAAAAAATTTTCCACTCAGCTCGCTTCAGATACAGGAATGGTTCAACATATGTAAATCAACAAATGTAATTCACCACATAAATAGAATCTAGGACAGAAATCCGATGATCATCTTACTAGATGCAGAATAGACCTTTGAGAAAATTCAACATCTTTTCATGACAAAAATCCTGGAGATTCAAGGGATATAGGAGACATATCTCTACATAGTACACATTGCTAAAAACATGCTAAATGGAAAAAAGCAAACTAACAAAAAACCTCTAAGCATTTCCAAAAGGTTAGGAAAAGGACACACTCTCACTTCTGTGCAACACTGTGTTTGTTTTCTCATTTAAATCAAGAAGACAAATGAAGGTTTAAAATGAGATGCAAATAAGAAAGAAAGAACTTAAAGTATCTTTATTGGTAGATAATAGGATGTTAAATATTAGTGACTGCACCAGAAAATTTTGCAACTGACAAACTTATTTAGTAAAGCAGCAAGATATAAAATTGACACACAGAAAATGGTAGCTATTATCTATGCAAGTGGTAATCATACCAAGAAAGAAGTCATGGAAACAATACCTAATTGAAAATAGCCTTGAAAAATGCATTGAAATAAATAATGGTGGTTTGAATAGGATGGCTCGGGGCTGGAGAGATGGCTCAGTGGTTAAGAGCGCTGACTGCTCTACCGAAGGTCATGAGTTCAAATCCCAGCAACCACATGATGGCTCACAACCATCCGTAATGAAATCTGATGCCCTCTTCTGGTGTGTCTGAAGACAGCTACAGTGTACTCACATACATAAAATCAATAAATCTTTGAATAGGATGGCTCCTATAGGCTCATATATTTGAATACTTAATCACCAGGGACTGAAACTCTTTGAAAGTGTTAGAAAAATTGGAAGGTGTGATATTAGAGAGAGTGTGTGACTTCGGGTGGGCTTTGAGGTTTCAAAAGCCCATGCTAGTACAGGGCCAGGCTCTTCTTTCTTGGCCTATGAATCAGAATGTAGCTCAATTACTTCTCCACATCGTGTCTGCCTGCATGCTCCCTGGTACAATTATAATGGACTAAACCTCTGAAACTGCAAGCAAACTCCCAGTTAAATGTTTTCTTTAATAAGAGTTGCCTTGGTTGTGGTGTCTCTTCACAGCAAAGGAACAGTGTGGGAAGACATCAGGGAAGTGAAAGACTTGTACAAAGAAAACTAAGATACTGAAGAAAGAAATGTAATAAGGTATTAGAAGATGGGAAGACCCCTCCTTTCTCATGGGTTATTAGAAGTAGTAGTTTGAGCATGGCCATCCTACCAAAAGTAAATCACAGGTTCAATGCAATTGTCACCAAAACTCCAATGTAATTCTTTACATAAATTGAAAAACTAATTTTACATCTTATAGGGAAATACAAAGGACCCAAGACAGGTAAAACAATTTTGAACAACAATAAAATGCTGTACTACAGAGCTATAGTAATGGAAATGGTACTGGCATGATACTGGCATGAAGAAACTCATTGATAAATGGAATAGAATTGAAGTGTTACATGTATGCCCACTCATACAACCACCTTAGTTTTGACAGAGTCCAATTATATATAACAGAGAAAAAATTGTATGTTCAACAAATGGTGTTGGTCAAACTGAATAGCTCTATGTGAAGAGTAAAATAGATTCTTAAGTCTTAACCTTTCACAAAACTAAGCTTCAAAGGAATGAAGGACTTTAACAGAGGACCCAATACTCTGAATCTAATAAAGCAGAAAGTAAAGAATATGCTTGAACTTTTTTTCATAGGAAATAAGTCTCTGTATAGTTTCTATTCAACAAAGGACACCACTATTCATGTGAAGATGCAGCTTGTCTAATAGGATTTGTTTTACAAGCTATATATCTGACAGAGGGTTAGTATCTAGAAAATACAGAGAGCAAAAAATTTAAAAAACAAAACAAAATAATACATTTAAAAATGAGACAGAGAACTAAGCAGAGTTTTCAAAGATGAAATACGAATGGCTGAGAAAAATGTTCAATATGCTTAATCATGATGGAAATGCAAATTAAAATTATGTTGAGATTTCCTCTTACCCCAGTAAGAATGGATAAGACCAGAAAACCAGTGAGTACCCATGCTGTGTGACTGTGGAGAAAAAGAAGCCATTATTTGCAGCTGGTTAGAAGTGCAAACTGGTGCAGCAACTTTGAATATCATTGTGGAGAATTTTTTGAATGCAAGAAATAGATTTACCCCCAATCCAGCTATACCATTCTTAGGAACACACCAAAGGAACATTATATCCTATTATACAAATACTTGCTCATTCTTGTTCATTGCTACTCTATTAATAGCCAGGAAATGGCAACCACCTAGATATCCATTAATTAATGAATGCACAATGAAAATATGGTATATTTTTGCAGTGAAATATTATTCATCTGCTAGGGAAAATGAAACTATGAAATTCACAGGTAAATTTGTAGGGATGGAAACAATTATTCTTTGTGAGATAAGTCAGATCTTAACAAATATAGCATGTTTCCTCTCATTTGTGGTCATTAGCTTTCAATGTTCAGTTTTATATATTTTACTTGAAACACTCATAGATGCCATAGATGTCAGTAAAATTGGTAATGTACCAAAACATGGAGGATGTCTTTTTTTTTTTCTCCTTTTTTATTTTTGATACTTTATATACATTTCCAATGTTTCCCCTTTTCTGAGTCTCCTCTTTGTATACCCCCTATCCCCTCCCCAACCCGCCTCTAGGAGGGAATTCCACTTCCCACCCCCCCACCCCCCCGTTCCCCCATCCCCATTTTCCCGCCTTGATATTCCCCTTTACCGAGGCCTCTAACATCCTCAGGCCCAAGGGCCTTTCGTCTCTCCCTGATGGCCATCGAGGTCATCCTCTGCCACATATGTGGTCCAAACCATAAGTCCATCAATGTATTCTTTGGTTGGTGGTCCGAACTCCAGGAGGACCAGGGGAGGGGGGGGAGGTCAGGCCCATTGACTCTCTTGCTCCCTCCATGGGGCTGCAAATTCCCTCAGCTCCTTCAGACTTTCCGCCAACTCCTCCATCTGGGACCTCACTCTCAGTCCAGCAATTACTGGTAAGTGAAACTTGGGCGTTCTGAACTTTTGGGCTAATATCCGCTTATCAGTGAGTACATACCATGTTCCTTCTTTTGTGACTGAGTTACCTCGCTCAGGATGATATTTTCGAGTTCCATCCATTTGCCTGCAAATTTCATTAAGTCATTGTTTTTAATAGCTGAGTAGTACTCC
>CM052700.1:74853341-74882394 GCA_028551405.1 Uromys caudimaculatus
GCCCTCTCCTGGGTCTTGCGGTCTCCTGAGAGGGGTCTTTGTCCTGGCGCTGATTAGCTCTGGGGCCCTGGGGCCCAAGCTGAGGTTTCCGGCCGTCGCTGGAAGCTGCTGGCCATCAGTCTCTGTGGCCCACGGAAAGCGGGCAGAGTCTGTGAGCTCTGGGGGCGCGTTGCCCCTGCTATGGGCTTTTCTGCATTGCTGGGAGAGAGGATATTTCTCCCGGAGCTGCTTGTCTATGGAATCCTAGTGTCCCAGGCAGAAGTTTCCTGCCACAGCCGCCCACTTTTGGGATCCAGGGGGGTTTCTAGGCCCGCCTACCTCGGTCCCTGTGTCTCGCGGGTTCGGGGCAGTACCTGGTGAGCTGTGGGGTGTGTCTTTGGCCCTCTCCTGGGTCTTGCGATCTCCTGAGAGGGGTCTTTGTCCCTGTGCTGATTAGCTGTGGGGCTCTGTGGCCCAAGCTGAGGTTTCCGCATAACTGCATATTTTTAAAATATCTTCTTGGTTCTGTTTTCCTACTTAACCCCAACTTAAGCATTTGTTGTAATACTAACAGGGAAGAAACTCCAGTAGTTCACAGGGGTATATCTTAATCATTATAACCAGAAAGGACAACAAGTGGCTATGGAAAAAAGCAAATAATAATAATAATAATAATAATAATAATAATAATAATAAACAGTTCACTAATCTTTTCCTAGTTGACCCAATCAATACAGAGCCCAGACTCCATGAAGAATCCTAAAATCTATAAATAGGTACCAGACATACCTGAGGAACAAAACCATTGTAAGCTGACAGAACCATCAGAAAAACCAAAGTGCTATCATTGATTGTATTGGAATATGAAGGTCCTTCTGGTAAGCAAAATCCCACCTGTTATCACACAACTAAGGGCTCAGTGTATACATCTGCAGTCCCTTTCTACTCCCTAAGTATCAGGTGGTTTGCACTGTGGTCTAAATGTAAGTGCTCTCCCAGGCAAATCAGGGATAGAGACTGTCGTTTCAGTGTAACCACATTAACTGGTGCTGTGACCTTTAAGAAACAAGGCCTGTAAAGTTTCTTAGATCATTGGGACAGGGACATAGATGAGTTTGGGGCAGTTTGGGCCACAAATTAATTTCAGTTAAAAAACTAGTGATCACAATGCCCCAAGCACACATTACATGGCTTCCTATCTTGCCTCATGACTACAGCCTTTCACACAACTCTTGCTATAATGATGCCGAGATTGACCAGAGACAAGCCATGCTGACACCATGCCACTGAAACTCTACAACTGCGAGATAAGTAAACTTCTTTCTTTTTTTTCCTCTTTTAATTTTTATTTGAAATATTTTTTCATATAATATAACTTGAACATGTGTTTTGCTTTGCCTTTCCTTCCATATGCTTTCCACCTCCCTCCCTTCCCTACTCAACCAACGTTGTGTTCTCTCTCTCTCTCCCTCTGAATAAAAAATACAATGACAAAAACCCAAAAATGAAAGTCAAAACAAACTGAAAAAAATCAATAAAACAAGAGAAAACTCCAAATAAAACAACATACACACAGAAAGAGAGAGAGAGAGAGAGAGAGAGAGAGAGAGAGAGAGAGAGAGAGAAGCATGTTGCTGCATGTTGTCCATTGTATGGTGACCAACAACTACTCCTCGGCATGGCCTGCTTTGGAGTATGGACAATATATTCGATGACAGTCCATTGAAGAAAACTGATATTCCCTTTCCTGCTAGTGATGTGACTAGGGATCAACTGCAAATTGTAAATAGCTTCTTGGTTAGGGAACAGACTTTGTCTCTACTTCCCTTTATCAGGCTAGAATATTGTCCAACTTGAACTAAACAAAGAGTTCTAAAAAGATGAAATAAAAATGCCCAGGAAACACTTTTAAAATGATGAAGCATCTTTAATCATCAGAAAGCTACCAATCAAAACTACATTGAGATTTCACCTAGTCCCAGCCAGAGTGGCCCAGATGGATAAAACAAATGACTACAGATGCTGGTGAGAATGCTAGGGAAGAGAAACTATCATGCGTTCATTGCTGGGGAGAGTGCAAACTGGTACAGCCACGATAGAAATCAATGTGCAGGTTCTTCAAAAGGCTGAAGCTTGATCTACCAAGAGGTCAAGCTATATCACTCAGGCATAGATCCAAAGGACTTTGCATGGTACTACAGAGTTATATGTTTATTGATGCTGCATTCATAACAGCCAGAAATTGGAAGTAGTCTAGATCTCTACCAACACATGAATGGATAATGAAAATGTGGTATTTTTATACAATGGAATATATTTAGCTGGTAAGAAAATGAAATTATGAAAATTGCAGATAAATCGACAGAGCTAGAAAACAGTCATCCTGAATGAAATAACCAAGCCCCCGAATGACAAATGTTGCATATTTTCTTTTATATAGTGGATAGTAGCTTTTAAACTTTAGATATGTGTGTTTCAATCCAAATAAACACAGAGATTAGGTATCTAGTAAGGGATCAGTCATGGAGAAAGAGATCTTTCAAGTAAGGGAAAATAGAGTGTAGTATTATAAAGAGATAAAAAGGCAGCATGACACAATAACCATAAGGATTCAATAGAAGCATGTATATCTTGGTGGTAAGCACTAGCTCTCTACTTGGACTTAAAACATGCTTAATCAGAGAGAAACTATGCCTGATACTGGAAAGCTAGCCAACTGCCTATGGTGGCTAGTGAAGTCATGAATCTTGGGGAAGAATCTACAATGGCCACTTTACTAAACCAGCTAATCCCCAACTACATTTTAAATATTTATCCTTATACCCACAGAGGAGTATAGAGGGGTAACCCTCATCAAAGAAACATTTTTTGTGACAGATGGAGACCACCATAGAAAATCACAACCAATGAAAATGCAAAGTTGTGGAGCCTAGTCCTAGTAGATGCATCCCCAAAAGAACCCCCACATCTAAGGTTCAAGTAGCTTTATGGAAGAGAGACCATGCTGTGAAATTGTGTCTCTTAATGTCAGAATCTACACTCATAAAGTCTCACCAATATGACTATTCAAATGTGAGCTGAACAAGGATTCCATCAATGAACATGCCAAAGAGGACTGAGGACAGCCCGCAAGGCTTTGATCATACACAAAGAGTGAAATATAGCCAACTAAGGGATGCCGAGAGGAGAAATGGTCTTCCTTAGGAAAACGTTCACCAACTTGTTATCCAAAACCAAATGGTCAGCCCTGAGAAATACATACAAGTAACATTCTATAGACTAAGATGGTTGTATTCAGGAAGGGGTGTGTGTGTGTGTGTGTGTGTGTGTGTGTGTGTGTGTGTGTGTGTGTGTGTGTAACAACAATTAATTTTAAAAGGTGGTGGCATAAATTTGAAAAAGAGAAAGGGTTTGGAAGAAGGGAAGGGGGAAATTATATAATTATAATCTCTAAAAGCAAACTTTAAAACAGAGGTAAGTGGGGAAAGTAGAATAGGAGGATAAAATGGGGACGTGGATGGAAGGGCAAAGTAAAGGAGGGACTATGGGGGACGACTAACACTTAGTCTTTTGAAAAGCCATATGGAAGCCTACTACTGTAGATGCTTCCTAAAATATATGCGCACACACACACACACACACACACACACACACACACAGTGTATCTAAATGGAGTAGCCATATAATAGGGGATACAACACTCTAACTAGATGTCTTAAATCAACAAGTAAAACTTCTACTGACAGAAATTGGTTGGTTACATCTTGACTAATCATTGGCCAAAAAGCCCCCACAGACCACCACTACCCACAGACCACCACTACTCACAGACAGAACACCACTACCCACAGACCACCACTACCCACAGACAGACCACCACTACCCACAGACAGACCATCACTACCCACAGACCACCACTACCCATAGACCACCACTACCCACAGACCACCACTACCCACAGACCACCACTACCCACAGACCACCACTACTCACAGACAGAACACCACTACCCACAGAACACCACTACCCACAGACAGACCACCACTACCCACAGACAGACCACCACTACCCACAGACCACCACTACCCATAGACCACCACTACCCACAGACCACCACTACCCACAGACCACCACTACCCACAGACCACCACTACCCACAGACCACCACTACCCACAGACCACTACTACCCACAGACCACCACTACACACAGACCACCACTACACAAAGATCACCACTACACACAGACACCATAGGTTATTGCCAAAGCTATTGCTTAGTTCCCATAACCTGATGGTAAGGCCCCATTGCAGAAGACAACCATCACTTATGTCACCAAACATGGAGAAATGAATCTGCTGCTCAGTGAAGCTTCATCTCCGTGGACTGTCATTCATTGTGCTGGAAGGTACCCTACATGCTATCGGAGAAGAGAAATGGTCATCAGTTTCACTTAGCCACAAGCCTTGTGCCCTGTAACAGAGATATGCCTGCAAGATACACCAGTACAACAGCGGCACAGATAGCATGGTAGTAAATAACTACTTCTTAAATGGATGTAAGGCCATGAAATAGAACCAATACCTGGCTAAAGTGGCCAAGAACTTGCAGCTAGATAGGTCGTGGGTCTAGGGGTAAACCTATTACTATTATTGTGCTAAAGGAACATGGCAATAAAATGATGACTAAGGACACACTGCTATACCAATAGATCTGTGCCTCCTTCAACTCCTCAGAGAAGCTCTTTCTTGCAGTAGATGGCAACTGGGTAACTCACAACTGGACAGCATGTAGAAAGTAAATGACTTTAGAGCATTCAGACCTTAATGGGATGTCATTAACAAACCCCTCACCTCAAAGATCTTGACTCTATAAGGAAGAGGAGGCAGAAAGATTCTGAGAGCAAGAGGTGGTATGCAACTCGAAGGAAACAACATCTTCCAGACACAACAGGGCTGATACAAACTCACTGAGACCGTGACAGTGTGCACAAGGCCTGAACAGGGTAAAATTTTATTACAGTAGCAGAAAACTGAATAAAATGGGTGGATGTGTTTAGGAAACTTCAGAAATCTTGTGACTGTTCCCTAGCCTTTTAGTGGATATGTTCATGGCTGATATCAGGCTCTGGGAGTGACAAGACTATACATAGAAATACATCTAGGTGTTCTAATCACACTTCTATCGGTATCTATTTATATGTCATTATTCATGTATATTCAAAACTTTAAATTCAAATAAAAATCTCAAATTTTAACCCAAGCTCTTTGTAAATTTATATATTTATAACTAGATCTCTGATAGTGATAAGCCTCTGACTTTTTCTCAAGTAATTATTTTTCTATCCAATTTATGTAAGTAATCTGGTGTCCATACACAGCGAAGGCTTCAAGCTGAGCTGGTATTGCACCATTCCATCCGGCACCCATAAACATTCACTCCTCTCCATGTTCTGACATCCCAATCCAAAACTTCCCCAGGGACACTCTGCTCACATTAAGCAGGCCCCAATCCCGTGTGCACGCTCCTGACTATCTTCCTCAGCTAACGGAAAAGAGAAGGGGAAAGCAAAGAGAAACAGATTCACAGTCAAAAGCCAAAGAAATATCATACACTAATTACAGAAATGTACATACAGTCCCTAGAAGCCCTAAAATAATCCATTTCCTTACACAAAAATTGAGATTTGCTCTTTAAATGTTATGTAAATCTGATAAATTAAGACCAATAGTATAAAACGTGTTGCACAAACATTTGTCTATATAGTCCTTAAATCTGTCCGAGCATAAAGAAAAATGAGGATTTTGCAGTTCTGTGGTCAAATTTAAAATCCAAATAAAATATCTGGAGGATAAGGATCCAAGGAAAACTTGAGCACCTTGCACATTTAGTACTGACATCTTGTGAAAAACGTCTACCTTTCAGCTAACAGTTCAGAGAAGTCACAAATGAAGAACAAGTCCTTCATGGCTACCTCACCTTTCTAGGCTCTAGCTGCTGTGTTGCCTTTCATATACAAATGATGATGTTGGGTCTCTCAGTTACTGGAAAGTCTTGCTTCTCAGCTAGTGTGTGACAGTAAAGCTAGGTACAGTGACAGTGTCGGTTGACTTCAACAGTACCCAGGACAGTCTCCCAAAATACAGGAGAATGCTGTACCCTTCAAATAAAGACATGACCTTTTCCTTTGTCACCGATTGTCGTCTTTTAGGTTTGGGTGCTTCTCGATTTGCCTGTCTATGGTTAGAGGATTTATTTCTGCAGAACTTAAACTCTTTAAGAAAAGGGTTCCTCTGATCTCCCTATCTGTCAGTATCGGAAGGCCCGGGACTGATCTTTATGCACTAGCAAATGAGCACACTTGAAATAGAGAAACAAGTGAAGGCTGATGTATCACGCTTATCTTTGAACTCTCATCTGTCCTTCCCTATCTTGTTGAGATATAAACATTAGTTTACTCCAGCCTCTGAAATCCTTCGCACAAGGAGCTCCAGATGGCAGGTTGGATCAAGTCCCTGCTAGAGGAACATTTCAACTGCACTGGACCCTGCAAAGACAGGTTCCAGGGAGCTTTCTGCGGTACCATCTGCCGGAAGACGAAAGTCCTCCTAGGATAGCAACCGCTCTGAAAATCGAAAGCGCCAGCCACAGTTGCCACCCACTCTGGTGCCCCAGGACCAAGAGAGCCCCAAGCTGGAGAACTCTATGAGCAAGCTGGGGCGTGTCCCGAGCCAGGAAGTTTCTGATTGGCTCTTTGTGGTAAACTACAAGGCTGAAGGCTAAAGAGGTAGGAGGGGAGCGCTTTATAGAGGGAGTGAACACCCTAACTAAACAGAGCGGGACAGGTGGGTTTGACTGTGGTTTCTGGGCGTTTGCGCAAGAAGCCACGCGCACTAGTAAACCGGGGCCTCCCGAGGCAGCAGTTTCAAAATGCCCAGAATCACAAAGAACTCAAGGACCTTTTGCACTAATTCCGGCTGCCTCCTGTGGCTCTGCGTTTATGAGTCCTACGCTGTGTGTGTTGAAGCTGTTTGTATGATCCCTTGCGATATCTCAGCCCTAGGACGGTATCCTCTGCGAAGGGCTTTGCAGACTGAGACCCTAACAGGCACTGAGGAACCCGCTCAAAGCCGCCTGGGGCAATCCCGATTTTGGTATGTCATAACTATACCGCAACTTTACTTTCCATTAATAATAATATTAAAACCTACATAAAGAATCCAAGTACGATGTGGACCAAGAGTTACAGACGTAGTAAAAATTAAAAAAAATATGTTACCAGAAGTGAATGGTTTTCGCCTTGTTCTGACTTTTAATTAGACGCCACTTAACACTTCTACAAATTAAACTACAATAAGTAAGAGCTTTATACACACCTCTCTGTATGTATTTCTGTCACATTGCACATAAGCGATTTTACGAGTTTCTGGAGAGCTGTGATCCAGGCTTGGAGGGATCTCAGGGCAGGCGGGTTTCTCTAGGTTGGTGCCCTGAAGGCGTCCAGCTTGGCCGGGAGCCGCCTACCCTGGCTCCAGTCTAAGCCGGGGCCACTCGGACACCAGCCGGGAGCCGGTTCCTCCCCCACTCCCCGCACTCTAGCCGCCTGGGAGGTGATACCCTCGGGAGTCGAATTACAGCCCCGCAATTAACATATGAATTTCTAGAACTGACTAAAGGGACAAGGGGGAATTTTTTTATTTTTTTATTTTTTTTCTCAGAGCCGGAGCTGGAGTCCTCTGCACACAGTAACTTTTCTCTGGGTGTAAAAACTCTTTGATTGGCTCCTCGCACGCGCCTGCCCGCCCCCTTCTTTGACTGAGCAGACACGCGACTGGCGCAAGGAGGGGGCTGGGAGGGGAGCCGGGGGGAGATACACTGGCGCGTGCCGCTTTTTAAAGGGGCGCAGCGCCTTCAGCAACCGGAGAAGCTTCGTTGCACGCGACCTGGTGTGCGATCTCCGAGTGAGAGGGGGAGGGTCAGAGGAGGAAAAAAAAAAATCAGACACTGCAGAAGAGACTAGGAAGGTTTTTGTTGTTCGGGGCTTTTCCCCTTCGTTGAACTGGGTTGCCAGCACCTCCTCTAACGCAGCACCTCCGAGCCATTGCAGTGCGATGTCCCGCCTGCTGCATGCAGAAGAGTGGGCTGAGGTAAAAGAGTTGGGGGACCACCATCGCCATCCCCAGCCGCACCATATCCCGCAGCTGACGCCACAGCCACCTGCTCCCCTGCAGGCGAGAGACCATCCTGTCTACCCGGCAGAACTGTCCCTCCTGGATAGCACCGACCCACGCGCCTGGCTGACTCCCACTTTGCAGGGCCTCTGCACGGCACGCGCCGCCCAGTATCTGCTGCATTCTCCGGAGCTGGGTGCCTCCGAGGCCGCGGCGCCCCGGGACGAGGCTGATGGCCAGGGTGAGCTGGTAAGGAGGAGCGGCTGCGGCGGCCTCAGCAAGAGCCCCGGGCCCGTGAAAGTGCGGGAACAGCTGTGCAAGCTGAAGGGCGGGGTTGTAGTGGACGAGCTGAGCTGCAGCCGCCAGCGAGCCCCTTCCAGCAAACAGGTGAATGGGGTACAGAAGCAAAGGCGGCTGGCAGCAAATGCAAGGGAACGGCGCAGGATGCATGGGCTGAACCACGCCTTTGACCAGCTGCGCAACGTTATCCCGTCCTTCAACAACGACAAGAAGCTGTCCAAATATGAGACCCTGCAGATGGCCCAGATCTACATCAACGCTCTGTCGGAGTTGCTGCAGACTCCCAGTGTCGGAGAGCAGCCACCGGCGACAGCAGCCTCCTGCAAAAATGACCACCATCACTTTCGCGCCGCCTCCTCCTATGAAGGAAGTGCCGGCGCCTCTGCCGTAACTGGGGCTCAGCCAGCCCCGGGAGGGGGCCCGAGACCTACCCCGCCCGGGGCTTGCCGGACTCGCTTCTCTGCTCCAGCTTCCTCCGGGGGTTACTCGGTGCAGCTGGACGCTTTACATTTCCCAGCTTTCGAGGACCGGGCCCTAACAGCGATGATGGCACAGAAGGACCTGTCTCCTTCGCTGCCCGGGAGCATCCTCCAGCCGGTACAGGAGGACAACAGCAAAACATCTCCCAGGTCCCACAGAAGTGACGGAGAGTTTTCCCCCCACTCTCATTACAGTGACTCTGATGAGGCCAGTTAGGAAGGCAACAGCTCCTTGAAAACTGAGACAACCAAATGCCCTTCCCAGCGTGCGGGAAGCCCCGCGACAAATATCCCTGCACCCTTTAATGTTTGCTCTGCGGTGATCGTTGTTAGCAACGACGTGACTTCATACGGCTGCGGCTCTTCCAAACCCCTTCCTCCTAACTTCTGCTTCCTCTGTATGATACGGTATCGTTATATGTACCTTTACGTGGCATCGTTTCATAGTCCATGCTGCCAATATGCTGCTAAAATGTCGTATCTTTGTCTTTGGTCTGGGTTTCACTTATTTTATACCTTGGGTGTTCATCCCGGTGTATTGCGCTCACTCACAAATAAGGGAGTTAATCTCTCAAAGTTGTTTCCCCAACCTCTTGAGACCGATATTCGCTGCTTTACTGAACGCGGACTATTGAGTTGTTAAAATGCAGGGGCAGATAAGAATATCTGTCGAGCTTAAACACCGAGTGTGTCTAGCGGACCCAGAATACACGCACTTCATCCCTGGATGCTGCGCCGCCTTGAAAAAACTCAACTGCCAATTGCAGACCAACTTTTCATTAAAAAACCAGCCACTCATAATCATTGAACTCTGCAAATGTTTGGTTTTTGCAAATGAAAATTTTAAAAGATGTAGTGTCAAAGGCATTTGGTCAATTTATTTTGCTTTGTTAACATTAGAAAAGTTATTTATTATTGCGTATTTGGACCCATTTCTACTTATTTGCTTTTTTTTTTTTTTTACATTTTCTACTTGAGATCATTTTATTTTGATTTAGTAAATCCAGTTGCCATTGCTTTATGTATGTATGCTCTTTTACAAATGATAAAATAAACTTGAAAAAAACTTTTAGTTGTCACGTATTCTGTTCCAGTAAAACATTAAAAATAATTTGTAAGCGACCTTGTAGAAATTATGAGATTTGCTGTTTTGAAGAATGTTGCAAACCTAGTAGCTTCCGGTAGCATCGGATGCACAATAAATTGTGAGACCAAACGTACCCAGCTTTGCATCATGGTTTGCCTTTGGGTGGCCAGGATCTTTCAGTGTCCTTACTTCTAGAGTCAACAATCTCCAGGAGAAGCCAGTGCCCTCTGTCTCTATGGCTCTGGTCCATGTTGGTATCACTGAGGTTTCCTATTAACATTCGGAAAAATTAGCTGAAAACGTTATAGGTACACAATACAACTCATGATCTGGAGGGGAGGAGATACTTACAAAAAGGGAAGGGGACAACGGGAAAGAACTTGAGGGGAAAGCTAAGTTGGCAACCATTGCTTCATCAACAAGAAGCTAGAAGCCTGCCTGTTGCTTTACTGTAATTGCCGACCTGACCTCCAATGAAGTTTTTTTTTTTTTTTTCAAATTCACTTCTTCCAACACAAAGTTAGCATTTGCCTTTAATTTTTCCCCAGAACAAACCAGTCCAGCACATTCTAAGTTAGCTGCAGAAACTTAAGTGAGCTAGGATACTCATCCCAGGTGTCCATATGGGGTAGAAATCTATTCTGGGATCTCAGGATCAGCGAACTTAGGAAAGATAATGCAGAGTATGCAGAGAGTAGAAATCGGAACTTTTACAACGTATTTGATTGGCTAATTTAGGTGTAATTCATTAAACTCAAGTGTCCAGTAAACATCTCTGAATTTGAGGAGTGGGCTATCAGCAAATTCATTGTCTTCTTTGTCATAAGAAAATGAGGGTACGTCACAAGATAAGGGGGGTTAGTTTGCTAGTTCTTGTATCCTACTTTGTTATCACCTTAGTACAAGGAAAACTTCACAGATTGCAGCTGGAAAAAAAAAAAGTGCTGCCCCAGGAAGCGCAGGATTTCTTCCATTGTGAAAGAATTACAGAACTCTCTGCTGACCACTTAAGGTAGGATGACTTTTTGTAGACGCTTGTCCAGGGAAGTTAGCAGTTCTGTGAGCCAGCTCTCTGAGAGAAGTGCAGTGTGGCTAGGGACACTTACCAGGAAAGGAACAATGCTCGCCTGCCCTTAGATAACCCACTAAGTCAAGCACTGGGAATCTTTATATTGCTGAAAAGCATTAAAAAAAAAAAAAAGCCAAACAATTGCTTTGGACAAATTTTCATTTCTTAGCAAACCAGATAAAAACAAGGGAGCAAGACAAGAGGGCCAACTCTTACGTATTTTTACATTATTTGGCTTGGTGTGGTCTTTCCTATGTGTGTGTCAGGGTGGTGGTGGTGGCTGGTATTCTTTTACATGACGGAAATATGAGAAAGGAAAGGGGGCAAAGTTCTTTTCCTCCCAAAGAAAGCAACCAAATTTTAAAACCACCCATGTATACTTTGTGTCAACCAACAGGGAAAAAGATTTCATCAACGTCATTTTCGTTGACTCTGAGAAAATAGTAACATCACAGGTAGCTACCTCCTTCACAGCATTTTATAGATAATGAAATGGCAGCTAATCACACAGTCAAAAAAATACCAATGTCCACGGCTATACATGAGGTTCCTGATCACCAGATCAGGGAACCCGCCCACAAATGTCTTCTTCAGCAAAATGAATGGTTGGGAGTTGCTTCTGTCTAAAGGTCCAGATGGACGTTAGCTGCCAGGATGAGCAGAACTTCCACTCCACCTCTCTGAGTGAGAAAGTCCTGTTTGCCTCTTCTCAGGAGGGAAACAATCATACGAGAATTTCAAACTTTAATTCTGTATCATGTTGATGGAAAAGCAATGGAAAATTCTTTCTAGCTCATCCAGATGAAAACAAAGTCAGAGTATTTTGTGGCAAATTGTGTGCTCAAAGTTCAAAATAAAACTTTAACCTCTTTTCTTCATCCCATTCTTTCATTTTCTTCATTTTTTCTTTCTTTCTTTCTTTCTTTCTTTCTTTCTTTCTTTCTTTCTTTCTTTCTTTCTTTCTTTCTTTCTTTTAATGCTGGCATTTCTTTGAAAGAGATCCACTCCAAGGTCCAGCCATGAAGTTTGCATAACAAACGTTTGGCAGCCCCCTCTCCCACACCCCATTAACAAGCTGTAACATATAGCTGCAGGTTGCTATAATCTCATTAATATTTTGGAAACTTGAATATTGAGTATTTCTGAGCGCTCATTCCCCATATGCCAGACCACTCCTGCCATGCTGACTGGTTCCTTTCTCTCCATTATTAGCAATTAGCTTCTACCTTCCAAAGTCAGATCCAAGTATCTAAGATACTACCAAAGGCATCAACTATGTATGCAAGTTAGGCATGCTTAATATCACCCAAACAAACAAAGAGTCAGCAGTTCTTAAAGTAATGAAGATAGATAAATCGGGTTAGTTCTTTGGGACACTGCTGGTGTTTTCCAGAGTTTTCTATACTTTAAGCAGCTTGTTTTATATTCTGTCTTTGCCCTCAGCCAACCAACATTTTTATTTGTTGAGGGTTTTGGCTCACCACACTTTTGGAAACTTATTTGATTTCATGGGGAGCTGAAGGAAGATTGTTTTTGGCAACAGGCAAGTTTAACACGTTCTTCATGGGGCAGTGCGAATGACACATCTATCAGACTGGTTTCCTCATTCTGAACCAGCAGGCGACCAGAGCTTTCCTGAGGTCTTCCTATTGATTTTAAAGATTTAAAACTGAGCCCCAAAGTTGTAATTTTATTGAAGTGTGTCTTATAATATAAATCTCCTGTTAACTTAAAAGTTCAAGAAAGGAAAAAGAGCCACTTGCCCGCTATAACCTAGACAGAGCTCTTTCTGGTGAGAGGTGAAGACCACGGGCAAGGACAGGTGGTAGCTGAAATGTTTGCAGTTCTTTTCTTGAGAAAGGGTAGGACACAGGGTAGGAAAGAGCTAAAATAAAGCCAAGTGTACTTTTAATCTTTTCTGCACCCCAGGTCTTGCGTCTCCCCAGGCAACGAGTAACCTCTTTGCTTCTCAGCTCCTAACTGGAAAAGGCAAAAGGGAGCGGAGAACGGGTTAAAACCCAGAACGCAGGGGAGAGGCATGGGAGGAGAGAAGTCAGAGGGAGATAAAGGAAAGGACAGGAACCAAGAAGCGTGGGGGTAGTTTGCCGTAACGTGAGTGTTTCTTAATTAGAGAGCGGCTGACAATAGAGGGGCTGGCAGAGACTCCTGGCCCCGGTGCGGAGCGTCTGGAGCGGAGCACGCGCTGTCAGCTGGTGAGCGCACTCGCTTTCAGGCCGCTCCCCGGGGAGCTGCGCGGCCACATTTAACACCGTCGTCACCCTCCCCGGCCTCCTCAACCTCGGCCTCCTCCTCGTAGACAGCCTTGCTCGGCCCCCCACCGGCAAAGTTTACAGAAGCCAGAGCCCCTCGCCGCCCCCCGCACTCGCCCGGGCCTCTCTGGTCCCCAGCTGCGCAGCGGGAGCCGCCACTGCCCACTGCACCTCCCCGCAACCAACCGCCCCGCCAGAAAAGGAGCTTGCTAAAGCCAGAGCCAAGCAAAGCCTAGGGGAGGGGATGAGGACCGCGGCAGCAGCGGGGGAGCGCGGGGGCTGCGGCACCTGAAGCAGTGAACCAAAAAGGATCGGGAAGCCAGCGCATCCCGCGCGGGTGGGGAACAGAAGCGCTCCTCCAACAGGCGCCTGGCATAGAGCTCCGCCTGCTTGGAGATCCAGTCTCCTTTCCACTTCAAGACACGATTTTGTCGGTCTGCGCTGCTCTCAACCGTTTTTAAAAAGATGGTTACTACTGAGTTTAAAGGCTAGTAAAAAAAAGACCTAGTTCTGTGGATGCTGTCTTCCACTTGTCAATCACACGCCCCTCACTCATCTCTCGTTTACTTTTTAAGAAGAATGAAGGGCACACTGATTTTAGACCCCATCTACATCATCCAGGATCAGTTCTTCCTTTTTTGGTCCCAAACCAATTGGACTTCTGTGTCAAACCTCTAGGGAGGCAGGGCCTAGTCTACAAGTTCACACATTCCACCAAGCCTAGAGGTTCCTCCACCTGAAGGCAGACCTATGTACTACTAAGGGAAAGGATGGAATCTCTTTAAAAACCACGATTCTGATCGATCGTAGAGTCAAGGTAGCTGATGAAGGAGTCAAAAAGCCCTGTCTGAGTTGCTGTCTTGGAAAACCACCGCATCCCATTCCTCTTGGGGGTAGTGGGTGGGGATTGGCTGCTTGTTTTGGGTCCTGTAGAAAGTCCTCCAGAGCTAGCCCAACTTCATGTCCTCTTCCAACTCTTAGAACTCCGTGTTCCAAGAAGGAGCTAGGATTAGGAGGGCTCCTGCGTTCCCTAGGCCCCATCAGACACAGCAATTAAGGAACAGCCATCATTCTTTGTGTTTTCAGAGAGATCTGGGCCCTAGCTGTCATGGCAGGTCTTTTCTTTTTCCATAAAAGCAGATGTTTCAGAAAACCACCTAGCAGATAGGATTTTTTCCCCCCCGAAAAGAAAAAAAAAAATTTTTTTAACTCAAGACACATTGATTCAATAGGTGGGGGAAATAACTTGAATCTGCATTTCTTGGTTCTTGTGGTGAATTGGATACAAGCAGACAACTCCTAGAGCACAGTCAATCCAGTCTTCAATGGACTCCTTGACATTGCCTGTTTATGACCTGAGCCTAGAAGTTTCTCTTTACCCATTTACACTTGTTAGTGTCCCCTCCCAGCCACCCCAAAGTGAGAAACAACCTGGCTTCTAGGATCTCAGGGCTTGGCCTAGCTTTGCTGGTTTCAGGCTATGGGGTCTGGGGCAAGTGTCTACAGGGAGAATAGAGGCATTTGTACAGGAAAGTATTCATCCCACTCTTGACTCTCAGGAGAGGCATATAGGAGAGGGGAGCTAAAGCTAAAGTCATAATCATGATGCTTGTAAAAGCATGGAATAAGAATTTGCTCAGGCTAAACAAACTATGAGATGAGCAGATATGTGAGGCAGGGCTACCAGGAAGTCCTCGGCTTAAAGGGTAGGCTAAGGTCCCATTGCTTTGTAATAATTACAGTTGAAACATAGTCATAGATGTTGATGGAAGGATTAGCCACTATGATAACTGAGAAAACAGTCCTTTGTGTTGACAATGGTAATCAGAAAACACAGCGCCAGTCTTAATAAAAGGCTAGTGTCTAAGGAAACTGCAATTTGCTTTGGTGATTAGATTTTCTACTTCTCAAACCTGAGCAACTCTTTCTTAAGCATGCTTCTTCTCTACTTCTTCCTCCACTCATCAGTGAATGGAATGCAGAAGACAGCAAAATAGCAAAGGAAGTAGCAAGTGAGACACACACACACACACACACACTCACACACACATACACACATTCTCATACACACACTCACACTCACACACACACGCACTCATACACACACACTCTCACACTCACACACACATTCTCACACACAAAAGTAGACCCTTTTGGTTTTGGAATACTTTAGAATTTAGCAATCCTCCCAGAACAAACAAGGAAGAATTGTAGCCTTTAGGGCAGGCTGGTATAAGCAGACATTTTCTGTCAGCCATCCGACTCATTTGCTCTTCCATACGGACTCACCATCTATGCTTCATTGCCTCCTTCCAAGAGAATTAAGATTTTGAGTGACTTGAAGCCAGTAGAACCAGCCTTCACAAATCAGCCACAGGCCCAATTACTTCCATTTGAGCTGAAGAATTATTAATTTCTGTTCCTTATGAATTCATTAATGTAGTATAGTAGTAGTTTCATATCACAATAAAGAACAGGTTCTAGAAGAAACCTGGGCAGGTGCTATAGATTCCTGACCTAGCTTTGGTGTTCTTTCTGTCACATCCTCTTGCCTCAAGGACATGTTTTGGACCAGACCCTCCTGTTATATCTGCTCGTCCCTGTCTGCCTCAAATCTGCAGATGAATATAGATCCCTGAACTCTTCCATGACACTTTGGCTCCAAAGAGATACAATGTCCTCTTTGGAGCTGGCACTGGAACCATCTTTTCCCACTTGATAGACTTAAGGGCACACTGGTTAGGATAATTTTCTTTAAAGTTATATCTTTGATTCTTTTCTTTGACTGATACTGGATACAATTGCTACTTATGAAGTATTGAAATCCATGTTTTATTCTAGAAAAAAATGTTTTGACATCATCCAAAAACCAGCACATAAAACTAGGAATGAGGTCAATGTGGAGAACAACTTGCCATGAGGTATCCTGTCCCAGCTGATACATCTACAACACAACCCTTTCAGGGGACATTTCAAAAAACGAGGGTGGGAGGATTGTAAGAGCCACATGACCTGGAAGCTAGTTTTAAAATTTTGTTTTCTTTATATAACAAGGAAGCTACACCCATAAAACCACAATGAACCTTAAGCAAGACATGACTAAGGACATCAGTGGACATGCCTTAGTGGACAGAGAAATTTCATGGGACATCACCTCTAGATAAAAAGCTATAGGCATTTAATAACTGCTGGTCAAAGGAAAATAAATTCTTCCTCAGGGTTAGCCCCATAAGTGATTTTTCCATACCAAGTGGCCAGTCCTAAAAACATATATATGCAAGCAACATAAATGGACTCTGTAGGTTGTATTTATATGTTTATTCATTTAGATGTGTATATAAGAACAATGATTTAAAGAAAAAGAGATCATAAATTGGAAAGGGAGGGGGAAACGGGAGGGGTTGGAGGGAGGGGAGAGAGAAATGGCGTAAATACAGCATATATGCACAAAATTTTAAAATAAATGAAGTAATGGAAAAGAACATGATGGGATAGGATTTGATGAAGGTAATGGTCCCAAGGCACATCATGTCCAAAACTGGTGCCATCTATGCATGGGAGGGATAATAAAAAAATAGGGCTGTAAAGCTGGATGTTTCTCTTGGAAGAAGAAGTGAATTCACCTGCTACATTTGTAGCTGCGGGTTTATTCAGTGATAACATGCATTTTTTATTGGCTTGGTTATCTGAGCTATTGGCTTTTCCTTTCACCTATTCTGCAAATGAACAGTCGCCATTGTCTTGGTATTTCTTTGTTCCAAAAGTTCTGTTCTTTGCCTGCCATGAGTCACTTCTCCATTTTATACCACCTTTAGTGGCTGGGTTAGAACAAGCCACTAATTTAGATACTTTCAATGTGGGAGCACAGAGCTGAGCTACAAGCATTTGAAAGTGGTATTCTACTTCCAATAAAGCTGCTAGTAGCTGCCTAAGCCTTGGGATTGGGGCATCAGATCTAGATGTCTTCCTGTGGGTAGCTGCTCTACACCCACCTCCTCTCCTGCACAGTGGACAGCTCTTCAGGATGTAATTTGAAGCCTTTCAGAATTCATGTGACTCCCCAATCTTTCCAGCATCATGGCACCACACCAGTTCCCTGCCTAAACGCTGCTCACACTACCTTATGACCTCTTGATGACTTCTGATTCTAGGGGTGAGGGTGGGGGCCTTATGGTGCTGTAGTATAAGATCTTTTCAAATCAGCTTTAATTTGAAAACAGAAATTTCTCAGAGGGTATTTTTTGTTTGTTTGTTTGCTTTTCCAGAATATCACTTTCCCAATAGTTTCTGAAGTGTATCTCTTTTTATCCTCTACCACATCTATTGTTGGATAGAAAAATGTGGATTTAGCTAGAGCAACAGTACTGGATTTGGTTCAACGTTCTCTGTTATGCTGTGCAACCTATGTTATCCAGTTGGTTTGAGAGCTAGAGGGAGGAAAGGGAGAGCAAGCTACTCAGCCAGAGGTGCTCCTTGGGGAGGGAGGCAGAGACGGAATTCTAGAGGAGAAATAGGTGCACATCAGGAGCCCTTTGGGAGACTCTTTGAAGTTCTTTCCAGGGACCAATAATGCAATATGTAGGTGAGGAGCCTGCCTCTGAGGAATAAAAAAGAAAGTACTTTATCTGGAGGGCATGTTCTTCCAGATGCTGCCCAATCTCAGGAAGAGTCAAAGACTCTCTCTCTCAATCCCCCTCTTCCTTACCCTTTCTCTTCCCTCTTTTCTAAGTCTCTCATGATGCAAACTTTTCACAATCGTATCTTGATTTGTGATTGGTTTCAAAGGTCTAGCTCCTTAAGTTGAGAAATCTCTGCCTTAATCAACTTTGCCTCTGGCACAACAGCAGGTCAATAATATCCACAAAAGATATATGAATGGTGATCAGTGTCACCCGGGATGTCAGAACACAGAAGACCTTGTCTTGATTTTCTTTAATTAAATAGCTTTTTAAACTCTGTGACAGCAAGTACCGATGTACATAAGGCATTGCTATATAGTCCCGATTGCCACCAATTCGGGATTGATGGACGTATCCCCAACAAACTGACAGATAATGAAAAGGATGGATACACCATAAATATAGAAATATTCAGGTTTCTTCTTCACTCTCCTAACCTGGGTCTCCCCTCTAGATGGGCAGTCTAAGCTGATTGGATGTATTCATGGCCTGTCCTAAGCATATTCATTAAAAGCCATGGTCCTATCCGCTCTTCTTTCTTCATCTAAGCCATCCAATCTAAAATGAAGGAAAGGAACCTATACCCGGCCCCAAATCACTTAAAACTCCCAGTCCTCCCAGGGCAAAAAGTACATTCTGGTTTACAGATAGCTTTTTCTCACTGTATGGGGAGTCTTTCTCTCTGTATACCTCCTCTCCCCTTCCCCCACCTTCCATTTTGTTACCTATTACTGCTGCCTATTGTGTCTGGGATTTTTTCCCCCTGCCTTTTGGTTTGGGGTAGAAAACAAAATCTATGAGGATACCCAGATGGTAACAAGATTCTTCTGTCTCAGCCTCCTAAATGCTAGGATTATATGTGTGCACTTAGTTCACCAAGGCTTAAGCAGTGTGCTCTCAGCTTTGGACCCACACTTAGTACAGCGCCTGCCACACAAGGCTAGGGCTAGCCTGTCTTCCTCAGAACATTCTCACTACCTTTGTCACCTGACTGCATTTGTTGGTGTCTTCTTCCTCCTGGACTTTTAACCTTAGCCATTTGTTAGTCGTCCTCTTGTAGCATTTTCAACTCCCCATCATGTCTCATTGGTTTCCAGTCATCCTGTGGTCTATCTCTAACGCACCAGATCAGAGGTTTCTCAACCTGTGGGTCATGGCCCCCAGGGTCACATGTTTGATGTTTATCTTATGATCTATAATAGTAGTGACATTGCTTATGAAGTCAGAACAAAATTAATTTTATGGTTGAGAGTCACCACAACATGGCAAACTACTAAAGGGTCGCAGCATTAGGAAGGTTGAGAACCACTGCTCTAACGCCTTTGACAGGAATGTAATTTTCTGTGTGCTCATTTCTTTGCCTTGACCCCACCTCTTCAGGCTCCATTCCTCAGGTCTTGCCTTCCCTGTTGGCCCCACAGTCCCCATATGTCCCCCCTTAAATGACCTTTTCATTGCTAGGCCAGCTAGTGATTGCTCAGGGCAAGGGCAAATTATTGCCTGGTAAAGGTGTGGAATATGCAGTGCTTCTTAGAGCAGCACCCCAGGACTGTAGAGGCAGGAGGTAGACAGCCCGAGGTGGAACCCAATCGCCTGTTATTGTGACCAGAAAGCTTTTTCTCCTCTATTCTTTCTTCCCTTCCTCCACTCCCCTGACAAAGATACCCAGAATCTTGCTGTACACTTCAGCTTTCTCTGCTTAGTCTCAGGTAATCAGCCGGGATCCGCAGGTCAGCACTGGCCCATCTATTTGATCAAGCGTTAGAGGTCTCTATTTCTTTGCGGTTAGAATTCCTTCTGGGATAGGCAGATGCCACAGTAACCTTCATTCAATGTCCATTTATCTACTTCTGGCATCAGAGCTCACCAAGGCGTTCTTCCTAGGATTCCAGAGCCAGCCTGCAGGAATACCTCTTCCCTGTTCACCTTCTCTGTACCCCAAAGAACTCCTACTGCTCCACCACTGGCCACTAAGGAGCATCCGGATGTTACTCTGAGTCAGGTCTCAGCATTTTCTGTTTCTTGCTTCATGTACTCTTTCAACGGTCCCCTTTCTTTTCTCATTTAAAGAACAAACAGGTTGCCCCCAAATCTTGGATCAACAAAATACTTTTGGCCCAACATACCTGTAAACTAGGTTTGCAGAACAATAGAGGAAATGAAATAAAGGAACTTTGCCCTGGAGTCTGCCCAGGAAACTGATCCCTCCACTGGGCCCTTCTGAATTTTTCAGCAGTCAGCCAGTTCACCCCTACCTGCCAGCATCATCATTTTCTGCCTCTTACACAGCAGAGGCTGCAGATGGCCTCATCACTTGTTCTGAACCATGGAAGAAGAAGGATTTCAGTTAACGTTTGGAGAAGGGCAATGATTGCTACAGCAACATTTTCAGAGGCTAGAGCTACACCTGGGCAATTTCCTAGCTTCTCACTGTGTGCGCAAGTCTAGAGGTATTCACCAGGGCAGCTGGCAAATAGGGGGTTAATCATTACAGAACATAGTGTGTTATATCTTTTCAGTTTGGTTTATATTGAAAGGCAGTAAAGATTTATGCTTCAGGGGAGGATAGAATATTATTTTCAGAGTATGGTTGGATCCATTGATTAAATTCTGAGGCTGTGTAGATACATCACAAAGCATCCTTATCTCCCATTCCAAAAGAGTTGGATTTGGGAATTGTGTTTTTGTCACATGGACCATCTTAGGCTAGATGGTACTTCTTGGCCTTCTATGAGATACTAATATCAAGCTGTGTGTGGCATCTAACATCTATAACCCCAGCATGAGGGAAACCAAGGCAGGTGATCCCCAGTTTCACAGTTACATAGTCAAGATGTCTCAAAGAAGTAAAGCAAAAGTTGTAAAATCTGAGGCTTATAAGAATATTAGAATATAGAAATATTATTTTAAAAGAGAAACTTTATTCTTAAGTTAGGTAACATTATCTGGCTAAATGGGTGTCTCCTTTCTTACAATGCTTTTCAAAGTATGATTTTCTTTTCCAGTATTTCTTCTTATTGTGAATCACATTGCAGAGCTGCTGATCCACCTCGGAGTGCTCATTTCTTCTTAATCTTTGTAGAAAAATAATACATGAATATAGATAAGGATACACATGTCCTAAGACTGTATGTGTGTCTGGCATCGCATTTTCCAGATACAGGAAAGCAGGGTTGAAAGAGCTTTCTGTCACTAGACAGTTATTAACAAAAACAGCCTTCATGGTGGCTCTGATCATAGGCAGCATCTAAAGCTGCAAGCAGTTTAATCCTGTGATGATTAACTCATGTCCTACTAGTATCTCACGGAGGCCCACTATCTACTGTCAATATTTTTATAGCCTAAGGCAAAGCCCTGCTCACTTCCTCTTACAAGGGAGGTGACAGGGTTTTTTCCCTCTCTTTTATTTTAAGTAGATAAATATGTACTCTACAAATACATTTGATGGAGGAGGGAAGAAGGGAGGGAAGAGGAGCCTAGCATCTGCTGCTGTTCAGACTCATTGTGTGGTTAATAATTTCTCTAGCATAGTTTTACAGGGCGTAGACTAGATGAAACTAGGGCACCCAAGAAATCCAGGTCTGGAAATCTTTTCACCAGTTATCCATGCACTGAGTCCTCAGTATTAGAAATCTCTGAAGGAAATCTGCCTTAAGAGCACAAGCACATTTGAATATAGTCCTCATACTCAAGAGAGTTGGTCTTTGTGGCATAAAACTGTCAGGTATTATTTGTGGATTCAGGCTTTATAGTTTACACAAACAAAACATAGTAATTAAATCAATGTATTATATTCTATGTGTTCTATGTTCCTATGCCCACAGGTGAGTGTGCATGTGTGTGTCTGTGCTTGAGGTCGGAGGTCAACCTTGGGTGGCCTTTCTCAGGCACCAGCCATCTTACTTTTTGAGACAGTGTTCCACTGGCCTGGAGCTCACCTGTTAGGCTAGACTGCCCAGCCAGTGAGCCCATGGGATAGGCCTGCCTTCCATCTTCAGTGCTGGCCTTCTTAAAACTGAGTTCTGGGGACCTAGGTTCACAGGCTTTCATGGCAAAAACTTTACAATTAACTGAGCCATCTCTGCAGCTCCGGAGTATACTTCTAAAAGAGGTCAGTTTCCTTCTGGGTATTCTTTAGCTTGTAGCTACTCTGATTAAATAAATGACAAAGAAAACCACAGAAGTGAGAGACACATAGTGCTGTGAGTCAGTGCTTTTAAACATAAACTATGGTGCTGAGTATTCATCTTTGAGGGACTTTTTACATTGACAGCACATTTATCAAGAGTTAGACATTCTTTCTGAGTTGATAGTAATATTCTTTTATGAAAACAGTGGGGACAAGAGATCTAGCTCAATGGTAGGAACTGTGTCTATCATGGATGAAGCTCTGTATTCAATCCCAAGCACAATCAATCAATCAATCAATCAATCAATCATTAATCAATCAGTCAATTAATCAGAGCAATAGATAACAAGTCAATTCTGAGTTTCACTTCCAATTTTCTTACTGTGTTTGTAGAGCAAAGAATTTCATTCCTGTGAGCCTCTTAATTATCTATAAAATAAAAGGAGTAATTAACCCTGAGATCCTACCTCATGGGGCCATTGTAAATGTCATGTATAATATAACACTTAAGAATTATGTCATTTGTGTATCAGTCAGATGTTTGTTCCAATACCAAATAGAGCAAAATCTCAGTAACCCAAGAAACAAAGGTTTGTTTCTTTTTTCCAACTGGGACTTAGCTGTGATCACACACAGAACTTACACAGAAGTAACATTACCTCTTCTCAAATGCAAAATGAAAGAAAAAAGTTGAACTACGTACTTCTGCTCACCATAATGACCAAAACTACTACCAGGCCCCATTCCAATACAAAGAGGCTAGAACAATCCCACCATAACAACAATATCAAAAATAGGACTACAAGTAACATTAATGACCATAACAATTGGGGGAGGGGTAACAACAAAATAGAATAAAATAGAACTCAACAAAAATGTACAGAAAATTTCTGGAAATTAAGGCAGGCATGCATGAAGCCAAAATCATCCTCCCGCTTTGTGATTTAACTTTCAGAAGTAAACTTACTTTACAATCTTTAAATTAAAGTCTCTGGGTATGATTCCTTAGAAATGCAGAAAACATTGGCCCAGAAATTCCTAAGATCAAGCTAGGCACTTCAGTTGTTTGGTACAGGTCCTGATTTTTACAAGGAATGCTAAACTGTTTTCTATAAAATGTATTGAAACAACAACAATTAGCGGCAAATAAATCTCAACGCACAGCAAGCTTTTTTTCCTATGTCTTTAGGAGCGAAGCCAGTGAAGGTTATGTGTTATGCTTACCATTAATGGATAAACCAGTCATGTCTAAGATGAGTCAGTTATGAGGCATCCAACCAGGACTTTGAGGAAAGGTGCAGGGGAAAGGGTATTATTATTTTCATCAGACTGGGGCATGTGAGAGAAGAAGCCCAGAAGTGAGGGGTGTGCCTACCACTATAAACACAGAACTTGCATAAGAGAGGTACATCAGGAGGCAAAGCAGAGGGGTGTGAGTGTGTGTGTGTGTGTGTGTGTGTGTGTGTGTGTGTGTGTGTACAGCAGGAGTGTGTGTGTGTGTGTGTGTGTGTGCTCCAATTCCATCGTGTATTTTATACTCTCTGAATTAATAATGTTCAGAGAAATAGTTACATCTTTCCACTTTCTGATTCTTTGTGCCACTATGTCCCTTCCAATTATTTTTTGCTCCTGTTTTGTTTGTTTGTATTTGGGGTTTTCATTTGTCTGTTATGAAACAGAGTCCATCTCACTCTGAAGCCCTGACTAGTCTCAAATCACTGCATCCCCCAGGCTGGGTTTAACTGTGCAACAATCTTCCTGCCATAAACTCAAGTGCTAGAATTACAAATTGACCTACCACTTTCAGCTTTAAAATAGTTTTAATTTTGTTTTGCAACCATAAATTTTCCTCTGTACTTGAGGTTCTTCATATTATGTATTATCTTTACTTGACAAACACTCCACCACTGACCTGTCCCCACACCTCATTCAATTTCTGGAAGCCATTTCAACCCGAGTATCTGCCACATACATTTAATGCTGTTCTTATCAACGCAGAAGTGGAAGATATTTTCTACAATTCAACCAATGGCTGAAAAAATGAGAATCTCAAATTGTATTCTAAAAATGAGATATAATTTAGAATCAGAATATATAACTCATTAGCACATCTATTGTTTGGATTATATGATTTTTTTCTACCATTTGGATCAGTTTGGTAAAAAGAATGTTTAGTTCCGTTTAATTATTTTGGTTAAGGCTATGTCAAGGTGGCTAATTGGACAATGGTGTTAACTAATAAATGTAGTAATCAGCATCCTTATTTAGCATATCTACAGAAGACCACTTTTCATAAAGAAAAACGATTTTAAAATTATATGCAATGTTTATACCTTTATCAATTCATTTAGCAATTTTTCCAAAGTTTCTGAGTTTATTGAAAAAAAAAAACTCAAAAAAACCCTCCAAGTTCAAAGTTTATTGAGACGGAATCTAGTATATAGCCACACTGGCTTCAAAATCCTCCTGCCTCTGCCTACAGAGCTCAGAGATTACAGGCAAATACCAGTATAGTCAACTCTGCCTTTCTTTCAGCTGCTCAGCCAGATTAAGCACTATGGCATTAAATCCTAAATGGCTAGTTTTCTGAGTGAACTGAAAAATCCCTTCTATCAACTGAAAGCATGACTGAGGAAACCCTTGGGACAAGACTGAGGCAGCTCCAGGTGGAGGGTGTGGCTATCCTATCCGGGCTTAAGTCAGAAAGACAACTCACATACCGAAGCACCAGGTGACAACAAATAAGAAGTGCCAGGGCAGAACTCCTGAGATGGGCACTAGAAGAACAGAAGACAATGACTGAAGATGCGATTCTAGGCAAACCCACACAAGACTGACAAAGCCTTAGCCAAACTAACTGAGAAGGGGGGGAGAGAAGGGAAGAGAGATGGAAGAAGGGGAGGGAGAATGAGAGTGAAGGAATGAGGGATGGAAGGATTGAGGGATGGAGGGGGAGAGATACAGAAACAGACAAAAACAGACAGAGGGAGACAGACAGACACAAAGAGACAGAGAGACAGAAAGATGGAAAGAATACAGAAACAGGAACAGACAAAGACATAGACACACGCGTGCGCGCGCGTGCGCGCGCGTGTGCGCACACACACACACACACACACAGTACACAGTTAATAAAATTAAAGATGAAATGGGACATAGTGCAGTTTATCAATCACAGTGAAATCCAGGTCATTAGGGACTATTCTGAAAATTTATATTCCAAAAGCCTGGAAAAATCTAAAAGAAATAGAGGAATTCCTAGATACATATTACCTATTAAAATTAAATTAAGAAGCTATGAAAGGATTGAAACTGTAATAAAAAGTCCTCTACTATGTAAAAATCCAGTACCATAAAGGGTCACAGCTAAATTCTACTAAACCTTTCAGAAAAGCAAACAGTGCTCCTTACACTGTTCCATAAAATGGAAAGGGAGGGAACACTTTGATACTCAAGCTATGAAGCCACAATTATCCTGATACCAAAACCAGAAAGTATACAACAATTAAACAAATTTAAAAAAACAAACCTTATGGATCAATTTCCCTTCTGAATGTGGTTGCAAAAATTCTCAAGAACAAAAGGATTTGATGTGTATTAGTGTCCATCTGCATGTATCTGCTTGCACCACATGTTTGCATGGTGCATGTAGAGGTCAGAAGATGGTTTCAGATCTCCTGGAACTGGAGTTACAATTGTGAGCCACCATGTGGACCTTCTGCAAGTGCAGCAAATACTCTTAACCATGATGTTATTTCTCCAGCCCTTCAAGAAAAATTTTGCAAGTAAATCCCAAGAACTCATGAAGAAGATCACATACCATGGCCAAGTTGATTGCCTTTTATGGATGCAAGAATTGTTCAACATATGATAATTAATAAGTGTAATATAGTACATAAATAAAAAGACATATATCACATAATAATCTCATTAAATTCAAAAAAGGCCTTTGGCAAAGTTCAACATATTTTTATATCAATGCCTTGAAGACACTATGAATAGAAGGAACATACCTCAGCATAATAAAGACTAAAGGCAAACATGTTGCTGATTCTATATGAAATATGGAAAAACTAAAAGTATATTCTCTAAAATCAAGAATGAGACAAGACTACTAGGTGGTTTGAATGAGAATGGCATCCATAGGTAAGTATATTTGAATGCATGGTCACCAGTTGGTGAAACTATCTGAGGATTATGGGGTATGGTCTTGTTGGAGGACATGTGGCTTTGTTGGAGGAGGTCCATTACTAGGAGTGGCTCCTTAGGCTCAGCCTCCTGTCTATGAATTAGAATGTAAAGCCCCAGCTACAGCTCTCGTGCCATGCCTGCCTGCCTGCTGTCATGTGTGGCATCATGGTCATGGACTCTGACCTTTAAGAATTATGAGCTCCAATAAATTCAGGGTCATGGTCATGGCATCGCTTCACAGCAACAGAAAAGTAAGAGAGGTACCCACTCTTATTCAATATAATGTCAAAGTTTTAACTACAGCAGCAGATAAAAAATAAAAAGAAATTAAAGTGACACAAGCAGGAAAAAAGAAATTAAAGTATTCTTATCTGTAAGTGACATAACCCTGCATTTAAAAGACCCTAATGACTTCACCATAATACTCTGTCAGACTTGATAAACATTTTCAGCTCAATAGCAGGATACAACATCAATGAAAAAAAGTCAGTGTTCTTTCTATATCCCAATAATGGATTTGCTACAAAAGAAATCAGGAAAATAAACTCATTCGCAATAGTTTTAAAAACTTGAAGTATTGAGGAATATATTTAATGGAGGAGGTAAAAGACCTCTATAGTGAAAACTCTACAGTGAGAAGTCTACAGTGAGGAGTCTGCAGTGAGACCTCTACAGAGAGAAGTCTGCAGTGAGACCTCTACAGTGAGAAGTCTACAGTGAGACCTCTACAGAGAGAAGACTGCAGTGAGACCTCTACAGAGAGAAATCTTCAGTGAGAACTCTACAGTGAGAAATCTGCAGTGAGAACTCTACAGTGAGAAGTCTACAGTGAAACCTCTACAGAGAGAAGTCTGCAGTGAGACCTCTACAGAGAGAAGTCTGCAGTGAGACCTCTACAGTGAGAAATCTGCAGTGAGAACTCTACAGTGAGAAGTCTACAGTGAAACCTCTACAGAGAGAAGTCTGCAGTGAGAACTCTATAGTGAGAAGTCTGCAGTGAGAACTCTACAGTGAGAAGTCTACAGTGAAACCTCTACAGTGAGAAGTCTGCAGTGAGAACTCTACAGTGAGACTTCTACAGTGAGATCTTTACAGTAAGAAATCTACAGTGAAGAGTCTACAGTGAGGAGTCTGCAGTGAGACCTCTACAGAGAGAAGTCTGCAGTGAGGAGTCTACAGTGAGACCTCTATACAGAGAAGTCTACAGTGAAATCTCTACAATTAGAAGTTTACAGTGAGACCTCTACAGTGAGACTTCTACAGTGAGAAGTCTACAGTGAGACCTCTACAGAAAGAAGTCTGCAGTGAGGAGTCTATAGTAAGACCTCTGTAGAGAAAAGTCTACAGTGAAATCTCTACAATTAGAAGTCTACAGTGAGAAGTCTACAGTGAGGAGTTTGCAGTGAGATCTCTAAAGACAGAAGCCTACAGTGAGAACTCTACAATGATATTTCTGCAGTGAGAAGTCTGCAGTGAGAACTCTGCAGTGAGATTTCTGCAGTGAAAACTCTGCAGTAAGAACTCTGCAGTGAGTCCTCTACAGTGAAAATGCTAAAATGAAAACTGTAAATCACTGGGAAAAAAATGAAGATTTTTAAAAATGGAATGAATTCATTTGCTCATTGGTTGATTGAATTAGTATTGTATAAACAGTTGGATATATTAGAAAAAATGATCTACAGATCCAATGAAATTCACATAAAATATTTAAAAAAAAAAAAAAAACTTGGTCTAGAAAGTGTATCCTCAATCCAAAAAGACTAAACCTTTATGAAAAACTTGAGGGGACAAAGACATATCATTTATTCTTCTTTTTAAGTGTAAACTTTTGTCGGTTTATTCTTTTTTTAAAAAAGTTTACTGATTCTTTGAGAATCTCATATAATGTATTTTGATCATATTTACTGTCTCCCCAACTTCTCCTTTATCTACCCTCCTTCCCTACTCACCCAACTTTGTGTTTCCTCTTTTTGTAACCCATTTACTCAATTTTCACTGCCCATGTAGTTTAGGGTATATGGCCATTGGTGGAGCATGATCAACCCACCAGGGTTTACAACCTTAAACCAAATAGACAGTCTCTCTCCAGGCTGCTGTCAATCTCCAACAGCTCCTCAGCTAGGGGCAGAACTCCATGTGTACCCTTTCCCATGTGGGAATTTTGTCTTCTTGAGCTTGTGCTGGTCTTGTGCATGTTGTTACAACTGCTGTGAGTTCATGTGTGCGACTACACTATTTTATACCTCTCCTCAAACTATATTAATAATCTACTGCAAAAAGAAAATTCTCTGATGAAAATTGAGACATACCTTTTAATCCCTTATACCATTACATTCTATCTATCCCCCTTGAAAGACATCCTCCGAGGAGTCAGTAGCCAACGAGCGCTGTAGAAAGGGGGAAACCTCTGCCTGGGACACCAGGAGTCGGTAGCCAACGAGCGCCATAGAAAGGCGGAAACCTCTGTCTGCGCCGCCAGGAGTCGGTAGCCATCAAGAACCGGAGAGGGGTACCCGCCCAGGAGCCTGGAAAGATCGTGAGTGGGGTTGAGGGGAGCAGCACCTCTCGCCCAGACCTGCCCGGATCTGCCGGGATCCGGGGCCTGAGAACCCGGGTTCAGAAAGACTCCAAAACTTCAGGATCTCACTTGCAGGGGGAAACCTCTGCCTGGGGCACCAGGAGTTGGTAGCCAACGAGCGCC
>CM052700.1:74882894-74940945 GCA_028551405.1 Uromys caudimaculatus
AGGAGGAATTCCCTCACAGAGGCGGGGAGGGGGAGGTGACACGGGGTTTCCAAAGAAAAGGGGAATCATCGGAAATGTAAATAAAGTATCAAAAAAATAAATAAATAAAAATAAAAAAAAATTAAAAAAAAAAAAAGAACTTACTGAAACACACACACACACACACAAAAATATGCAGTTATGACCTCATACATGCATATATACCACAATGTGTGTCTAAACTTATGTGAAGTACTGAGCCCTGTATGTCAGATTACATATACATATATGTGATTCTGCCTCCTGTGCACCACCACCACCTGGTTGTGTTTTTCCAATACACGCTGTGGTGTCACCACACAGTGAGGTTAACCCGCTCTCCCTGTTCCATACAGCAGTGCGTCCTTGTACTGCTACTCTTGTACAATGGCATTGGTTAAGTAAAATTAGGACCCCTTGAACATAAGCACCCATGGCACTGAGATACCGAGGCAGTGCATCACCCAGATGGGTACTGATCAGGCTGGACAGAGGGAGTGTTTATATTCCAGGTTGGAAATAAACAGGTGCTATAATATTTCATCATGTTTTTGAGAACATACTATTTACTATTTTGAAATTATTTGTACGTGTAGGTTTATATAAATGTGAGTGCAGGTGCTGGCTAAGTCTGGAAGAGGATCTTCTACATCTGGAGTTATAGAAGATTCTAAGCAACCTGACATGGGTACTGGGAACTGAACTTAGTCCTTTGGAAGAACAATAAATGATCTTAACCGCTGATCCATCTTTTTGCCCCATAGACAACATAATTTAAAACTTACAAACTATTTGTTACTAGAACTTTCTCCTTGGGACTTTCAGATTGTAGACTGCAGACTATAGCAAGTCATAGGAAGCAAACCATGGATGAAGTAGGACCACCATACACTTATTTAAAGCCTGGTGCATACAATACAAATATGCAAGGATGAACCTATAAGACAGGGCAGCAGGCTAGAGAATTCTAGTGTTGGGGGAAGAGTTTTTTATTTTCTGGAATCTGCAAGTTTTGCTCTTCAGCTTTTCAACTGATTAGATAAAGCCAATATACTTTATTGTGGGTAGTCATTTTTCCTCAAGGTCACCTGATTGCAAATATATATTTATAAGATAGCTTCATAGCAACGTGATTAGTGTTTGAATAGTGGCATGATTTAGCCTCGTTCATTGATACAAATGTAACCATTCAACAAATTACTGCAAGCCTAGCAGCTTGATGTCACACAAATTTACTGCCTTAGAGATCCTGGACTGTAAAGGTTTGAACTCAGTTTCACTGAACCAAGGACAAGATATGAGGAGGAACATGTTTCTTCCTGAGCCTCAGAAGATGGATTTCCTTTCTTCTCTTCCAGCTTTTCCGGGTCACCTGTATTTCATGTTGTACATGGTTGTGACAGCTATTTTTGGTTGTCAGCGTCACTACATCTGGCATGAACTACAATCCAGGAATACAGGACAGACTTGTGAGAGTTTTTTTTTTTTTTTTTTTTTTTTTTTTTTTTTTTTGCTTGTTTGAAGTGGTTAAATCCACTTCTAGTTGGACATTTGAGGTCTGAATACTCTCTCTCTCTCTCTCTCTCTCTCTCTCTCTCTCTCTCTCTCTCTTTCCTGTGATCTAAGTATTGAGTTAGGAAGACACACACCTTTAATTGGGATCATGAGATGGAAAGACACACCTTTAATCTAGGCCACACCTTCTGCTGGAAGTCTACATAAGTGCACAAAAGAAGAAAGCTTTTGCTCTTTGTCTGCTTGCTCTTGCCTTGCTAGCACATCTATTCCTTCACAGCATTAGAGCCTACCTCCCTGGGATTCCAGCATATACTGAAGACCAACTGAGATATTCGGTCTTGTGGACTGAGCAACTACTGAATTGTTGGGCATTCCATTCACAGCCAGCCATTGTTGTATTAGCTGGACTGCAGCCTGTAAATCATTCCAATACCCCCTCCCTCCCTCCCATGTCATCACTTCATCTGAGGAAATAAAAGTGATTTATATATATATATATATATATATATATATATATATATATATATAGAGAGAGAGAGAGAGAGAGAGAGAGAGAGATTGAGAGAAAGACACAGAGACACACAGAGAGACAGACAAATGACGGAATGACAGACAGAGAGAAAGGGGCGATGGGTGGCGTGTGTGTTGCAGTTTTAATAGGACAGTTTTACAAAGACAGGCAACAAAAAGAACAACCTAGACACAGGTGAAGACAGAACAAGCCAGAGGATGAGAATGAGCCAGAAGATTCGAGCAATTCAGTCAGAAACTGAGAAAAGCCAGGTTGAATCAATCAGTTTGGAAAACTAGATTGTATGAAGGTTAGAAGCTGCCAGGCCTATGAATAATTAGGCAAGAAAAAGAAATACTCTGGGATCAGCCAGCCCAAGATATGTATTCACACAGCTTGGGTATGGCTCTCATCTCATCACTTCATCACTTCATCACTTCATCTGAGGAAATATATATATATATATATATATATATATATATATATATATATATATATATATATATATATATATTCTTTCTATAAGTTTTGCTCTTCTTGAGAATCCTGACTACAACAACACTTTTCTGTTTGGTGCCAGCAGCACACACCTTCAGATCACATCCCACTGCCTTGCTGGTATAGTCTTGTCTCTGTCTTTAACTTCTGTCTCCTTTATTTTCTTATAAAAATCTTTGTGATTATAAGAAGCATAGCCAGACAATCCAAAATATTTTCCCTGTACCAAGATTCTGATAGACTCACAGCAACAGACCCCTACCTTCTGTAGATATCAGATGTTTATAAGATGGGAGAATCACCGTGTGAATGTCTTTGGGATGGTGGCTATTTATCCTCATGCACCATCAATATCTAATGGCTTTAGAAACTGTTACCACAGGTCTTGACACTTAGGGTCTATGCTTTTCATCTTAAGTCATACTACCTGGCCTCTACTCTTTTAGAAGCCCGTGTTTGTAGTTGTCACTGAGTAAATAGCTCAATCTACAGCTGCTCTCCTGAAGATGCTCAGACTAGAAAGATGGTGAGCGAAGCTTGTAAACTCAGCACTCAGGAGACTGAAGCAAGGCGATTATGACTTTAAGGCAAGCTTAGGCTACATAGCAAAATCCTGCCTCTGCCCCAGTGACAATGAAGACAGAGAAAGGAAACCCTGTGATGTCAATGCTCACACTATACTGTCTCCCTGATTTATTTAGTTATGAAAGTGTTTTCTGGGATTTCCTTGGAGGCTCTGGTCTTTGGCCTAAAATCCAGTTGGAGATGTCTTCTTCTACAGCTCCCTCCCCCTTTTCTCAATCATTTGAAATTTCTACCTTATTTACTGTTGTTGGATGCTTCTGTCAAGTTTAAGAAACACACTCTAGCAAAGACTTAGGACTTCCAGCACATTAGACCCAAGTGCCAGGGCTCCCCTGTGCTGCTAAACTGCCTTCCCATACTTAGCTGATGCTGCTCCCCACTCCATCCCCTAAGCATTCCTTTAGGACACACACTCTGAATTCCTGTCATTAGATATCTGAAGGGGTTACAGGATTCGGTGAAGTTTTTTTTTCTTTCAAACTAAGAACAACACTTCTCCAGGTGGCCTGTGTTTAGCATTGACCCTAACTCTACACCTGTAAACTATATAGTAGATGGGGTGCATCTTCTTGACAGAACTACTGTTTTGTGTGGTATCTTACCTGATGTTTTTGTATGGCATCAAGAAAGTTAGTTCCTGTTAGCCACGGAAAGCAGGTCACCTCTGGAGGCTGAGGTGTTTAGCTGAATATGAGGGTCCAGGCAAATCCAATAATGTCTTCTTTGAGTTTTGGGTTTTCCACTTCTCCTGCAGGATCTTGAGTTTTGTACCGTAAATTGTGTGGTAAGTCTTCTCTGCACCCTTGCCAGCCTGTACTGCCCTCTGGCTGTCATAGGTGCAGGTGTCAAGATGGTTTTCTTAATTGTACTTTGTGATCACGCTGATGCTTGGACCCTTCATCTTCGTTTGGGAAGTAGTATTTAAAAATAACCTACCCTGTCTGTCCTTGATGACAGTCACTGCTGACACTTCTTTCCAACTGCAGAGATGTTAGTAAGCCAGTACCCTCCTAGCCAGTATCCTGTCCTGCATCAACACAGATGACATCTAATAGTTCAATAGTTCCCCTTCAAAGGGAATCACATCCCTCTAAGCACTAACGAACAGGGAAGTCTCTTGCTGTGTGGCCAGTGAGGGGTCCATGGCAGCAGTTCATCTCTAGACTACTTCCAGTACAAAACTTTTTCATCTCTCCAAAGAAGTTCCTTAGACAATGGAGAAGTCACTCTTACAAAGTCACTTGTTAGAGGACCGCATAATTATTTGATTATTAATTATAAATTAATTATTAATTATAAATATTTGATAGTGCACATGCCTCATTTGGCTTTTACTTTAATTTCTTCACACTGATAATTAGACTTTGTTTTGCTTTTGGGGTTAATTTCCACTAAAATTTGTCACTTCTGTAAAAATGGCTAAGGTATATTCATTAGACATAACAATGGATTTCACATGGCGCTTCATACATGTGTATAATGTATTTCAATCCATATCTTTTTCTTTTCTGTTCTCCTCCCACTTCATCTGACCCATTTATTTTTCCTAGTTGGTCCCTTTCTACTTTTGTATCTTTGTGTGTGAGAGACCCAGCGAACTTTATTAGAGTCACTTACAGGAGCATAGGTGAGAGGGTATTTCCTGTGAGCATGGGCACCCAGCGACTACCATTAGCTGCCTTAGGGTTCCTTCCTCATTCCTGATAGGATGTCACCAGTCCCAGTGTTGGTCAAGTCTTGCACAGGCAATCACAGCTGCTTCTGTGAGGTAACGAGCACATGTACCGCCCCCCATATTCTTTGTGTCCTCTGTCATACAACTCTCTCTCAGCCTTTTATGAATTGGTATTGAGGTCCAATTGATTTGGGAGTGAGAATTCAACAATCATTAATTTTCAACACCTAGTTTAGTCACTATTGCCTCCCCCTAAAGCAAAACAAAAGACTCTGACCAAACTGACAGCCACACTACTGCATGGATATAAACACAGTTATTAACAAGGTAACTTTATAAGTATAGCCTGATCACTTAACAGCTTCCTCACTAGGGCGGAAGACCATCCCCGCATGGCTTTTAGTATGCTACCTGTGAATTAGCTTCTGGAGAGAAGCCTCAACTCAACTGCAACAAGAAAGGGGTTCATTATTTTCAAAACATACTTGTCATTGCTGTACCAGTGGTCATATCTTGCTTGTCTGGTTGGCAGTAGAGCTCCTGGTTACCACTGCTGAGTATGACTGTTGATCACAAATCCACTACAGCAGCCAACATGGCATCTTGTACTCAAAGGGCCTGATAAGAGACAGGATCTTCCAGCTTAATTTCTGTATGTCTTCTGCCTAGAGCACGTGGTATCTTCGGAAGTAGAGTCTTACCTTCTGGTTCTGGAAAGGAACAGTGGTATTGGCCATGGCTTGTATGCATACTTTTTGTTTTAGTTTTTGAAACAGAGTCTCCCATAGTCCAAGCTATCCTCAAATTCTCTGTGTAGGCAAAAATGCCCCAGATCTTCTGACCCTCCTGTTTCCACCTCCCAGGTGCTACCAGACCCAGCTTTATGCAATGGCTGAGGATTTAGTCCAAGGCTTCATGCATGCATGGCAGCATGCAGGCAGACAGTGCTGGAGAGTGCTCAGACAAGTAGCTGAGAGCTGTAAATCTGGATCCACAGGCAGCAAGGAGAGAGAGAGAGAGAGAGAGAGAGAGAGAGAGAGAGAGAGAGAGAGAGACTCTGGATTCGGAATGGGCTTTTTGAAACTTCAAAGCCCATCTGCTGTAAAACACATCCTGTAGTAAGGCCATACCTTCTAATCCTTTCAAATAGTCCCACTCTCAGGTGACAAAGCATTCAGACATATGAACCTATGGGAACCATTCTCATTCAAACCAACACACATGCTTTGCAGCACTAGATCAGCCCCACAGCTAATTATCATGCAAAATAAACTCAGAGGAAATAAACATTAATATAAAAACCATGACATTGGAATATGAAACTATGAACTTTAATCACCTCTAGAAGATAAAGTAAGCTTTTAATTGAAATCAAATTATGTAAGGACATCTCTACATAGTCACTGGAAGGTTCCATAGCATAGTAACTACACTAGTTATTTTCTTATGGCTGTGATAAAACACTATGATCAAGGCAACTTATAAACCAAATCAACCAACCAACTAAACAACCAACCAACCAACCATGCAAGCATTTAATTGGTCTTGTAGTTTCTAAAGGTTAGAATTTATGCTGATAGAATAAAGGCATGCTGGCTGGGACAGCTGAGAACTTAAATCATTTCCCCTGGTATTTATTTTAAATATTTTTAAACACTTTTTAATTATTTGACTGCATGTGGGTTTGTGCACTCGATTACTCTTGGAGGACAGAGGTGTTAGATACCCCTGCCACTGGAGTTAAAAGCTGTTGGGTTATGATAGTGTGGGGGGCCCCACGTCTGCCTCCCAGGGCTCGGGCCTCTGGGAGAGGCAGGATGTGGGAAGTTTGACCTTCCTCACCCCATGGTACCACTGGGCAGTGTTGGGCTGTGAGAAGCCACAGGACACCACCTGGGGGTGGGGGAGCATGGCCTGGGGTCCTGAGGACTACATGGAGCCAGCTCCCTCTGGTTCTCAGGCTCTTCGGCATCCCAGGTGCTGCTGGATGCCACGAAGAGCTGAGAACGGAGTGGGGGCCTGCAGGCCGGATCTAGCACGGGCTGAGGGAGAAGGGAGGGAGGGGCAGAGAGTGGAGGCTAGTCTCCACCAAAGAAGAACTAGTTAAGTCTAAAGTAAGATTTGGAGACTATAGCTAAGAGTCAAAAAGGAGGAGGGGGGAGGAGCCTGTCTGGGTCCTGCTGGACCGAGTCTTTGGCTTGCCGGCTAGCTGGTTTGGTTTGGTAGAGGCTGTGGCTGGGAGCATGGAGAGGCCTTCTGTGGGAGACTAGATGCGGCTTTTTAGACGAAGGCTGGTTCCATTGTTCCCCGCTGCTGATCACAATGAAGAGAGACAGTCCATGGTTCTAGGGCATTTATTGTCATGGTGGAGAGTGACAATGGTCCCTACAACCTCAGGGAGGGACCGAGGTTAAATACCTTTTGCAGGGAGGAATGGCTGGGAAGGGGAGTTTATTGGCTAAGCCTCATTAAAATGGGAATGTCTTGGCTACATGACCACACCTCTACCTGTGGAGGGGCTTGGCCTTTGCCCTTACATGACTGATGGTCACAGACCTATGGAGAGCTGCAGCTTCATGTCAGGAGCCTGAGCCCGGAGCATGGCAAAACACCTACCGTCCCTTGTACGGTGGTCCCCTGCTGGAGACCCCCCCCTGTGGATTATTTCCCAGCCACTTCTATTGCTCACCTCCTGCCATTTTTATCTTGTGTTCAAGTCTCCAGTCACCTGAGCTGGGATTAGCTCTCAGAGGTTCATTAGCACTTCAGTTCTTCGGTGAGCCTAGCTGGCTCCATGTCTAAAACATTCTCTATGCCCCCACCCTGTACCCCAAACTTCTCACTATTTTGCTTTAGCTGAACCCCCTACTTCTTCCCATAAATCTTCCAGACTGGCTCCAGCTTCTTTGTCATAGACTGCTTCCTCTTCTCAGGGATTTGTCACAGCTAGTAAACCCATACTTGTTGACATGGAGTTGAAGGTACTTCTATGAGCCCAGAGTGTGGCTGCTATGACACCGTTCACTGTTTTGTTCTTTTGTATTTGTAATACAGTTGGAACCTGACGTAAGTGGAAACAAATATATTCAGGATCTTATTTTAGTTCTTTCAAAGAAGATTTTACTTGTTGCCAAAGTTTGATCTAGTTAAAAAAAAAAAAAAAGAAATCTGCCAATTTCCAGTATAAAAAAAATGTTTACTTATGGAGAAAAGGATTGTTTATGGAAAAGTTAGTCTTATGTTTACACTAGAGACAGTTGAAAGGGAGATGAAATTATATTTTGTTGGAATAATTTTTACCAATCATTTTTTATGTGAATATTCACTCTACAATGAATTGTATTCAGCAAAGAGTGGCTGACCATTTGGCTTGATTTTTGAGAATGTTTTTGATGATTAGCAGTTAGAATTTTTCTAATTCTTTTTTTTTTTTTTCCAGGTATACCAAGTAGAGAATTATTTTCTCATTTTCTTTTTTCCAGTTGAGAAACAAGCTTTTAAATAAACATTTCTTGGATAACTAAACACAGGGTACACCCAACCTTGACTTTTGTTTTACTCCATACATAAAATATAACTAAAATGGTTACAGACTACAAATTTAATAGCAACCCCAAAGAAACTTCTAGAATCCAATCTACATGAAAATTCTTACACTTGCAGGTACTCTGCTCATTAAAACTGTCTGTACACACCCTGGACTTTATGAAGAATGTGAGATAGTTCAGGCGAGAAGACTGAGCACACACCAAGGTTAAAAAGCAGTCACCATTTCCTAAGCCATCAATGTAATGATGGTTCTCTTCACATTGGACAGAGCACAGAGCAGTTTACTTCTTCTGGTGACTTCCAGGTTTCACACTACAGAGGCTGTTGCGGTGTCTCTGAGGTTGCTCTGTACATTATCTTTCTTTATTCTTTACCCAATGTCTGCAATCTAATCACACTGATGCAAGCCTTACCAGGATCATTTAGAACAATCGATTTAAAAATCATGAAGCCTTTTACCAAAAGTAGTGAGCTCCTAGCTTAAAAGACACAAGTTGTAGAGATGTCCTGCTTCCTCTCACCATTGTGTTTATTGGCTGCGCTCCAACTGCTGCCGGAGCTTCTAACACAAATTCCCTGAAAAGTGTGGCACTCTTGCCAACTGTGAGCTCTGTTTGGCTACTCCTTCCTGCAAAATGCTGCCTTCACTATTTTTTTCTCTCCCATATGTCTTTCTCTCACCAGGTGATTTCTGCAGCCCATTGGGGCAGACAGAGGGTTGATCACGTCTGAGTTTTGGAAGTGAGTTACAATTCACCGACTGAGTTTCAGTGAAAATGCTCACTGTTAGTCACCTTGGAAGTTCCCTGTGCTGACTCTTCCCTGTGTTTCACCATAATTGCTTCCGTCTCACTTGCATGTCAGCTATGTTAGAACATCTTCTCCCTGCCATAGCCTGGAGAAGGCAAGTGCAGACAAATGATAAATCAAAATAGCTCAAACATACTGAATTTTCATAATTTAATAAAGGAATTGGAGTTCAACCAGAGAAATGTTTATTGACAAAATTTTATTGATAAAATAACATTAAAGATTTATGAACAAACTAAAATCTTCGGAAAAGAAAATTACATCGGCTAGGATGTAATATATATGTGTGTGTGTGTGTGTGTGTGTGTGTGTGTGTGTGTGTGTGTGTGTGTGTCTGGGGTAAGGAAGGGGGGTTTTCTGTTCTGGATTGTCTATGTTAAGCGACATCAGCAATAATGAGGGTTTTGTCTCTGAGAAAGGAACCATGACATAACTCTGGAAGTCACGAGAAAGGCTACTGTGATGTAATGTTATGTGGAGTGGATGCTCCATCTTCTACCTAGTCTTCGCCACTCTGATACCTGTTCAACATCTTAATTTGCCTTCCTGTTTGGCTCTGTGTTCTTCCTCAGCTGGCCCTGACCTGTAGAATGTCTTGTTTCACAAGCACGGTCTGCCATTTCAGTGACAGCTTTCCCTCCTGGCTTGGGTCTGCTCTTTGCTGGGTCCTTTGGCCCAATGCCTCTGACCCTGGGTGGCTGCTGCTTTGAGTCTGCCTGGCTTTCTTCCCAAAGCAAGTGGTGATTATGAACTATAATAGAAGACATTGTTCTAAATTTTCAACTTGCTTTAGGTACTGAAGTTGCAGTATCAACGTCTTAAGAATTTTTCAAGTCATTGAGTGTTGTATTTGGTTAGCTAATCTCACACAGCAAGGAGGAGATTGTTGATTATTTTCTATGATTTATTTTAAAAAGACCTAAAAACTGAGATTAACATGAATAAATGTTTTAACCCCTTACCTTCCTTCCTTGCTCTTGGATCTTGAGGAAAGATTACAATGGAAAGTTTTCTGTTAGAGGCTTATATTCTATTGGGTAGCAATTCTATCAGCTCATTTGTACATAACTATTGTATTGGCCCAGGATGATTTTGATAGAAAAGTTAAGCTATTCTTGGGGAACATGGTACTATGTTCTAAACTTTGGAGAGTCTCACGGATTTTGAGAGGAATCCTTTGATCTAGGATGGTTGGGTATCAGTGGTGTCACCCGCTTGCAATTTCTACTTGAACATAATCATAAGACTGAAATAGTCAGGTTTGTCCTGGGGTAGATTAGGACACATTCATAGGTACTGAACTCAAACTAGATCAGCTGTTCAGAGTCCACATTAAGTCATCAGAAATAGAGTTCAGTCAGGCTCCGCCACGAAGACATACAAGAAAATGACTGGCATTTCTCCCTGTTCCACAGCTTTACTATGTGATGGGATGTGTGTGCTCATGTGCCTTTGCCTCTGTGCATACATGTGTCTGTGTCTATGTGTGTGTACATGTGCATGTGTGTGTGTGCATGCACATGTGCTTGTGACTGTGTGCATGTGTGTTTGTTCATGTGTCTGTGTTTGTGAGTGTACTTGTGTGTGTGTGTGTGTGTGTGTGTGTGTGTGTGTGTGTGTGTGTGTGTATAAGTGAGATATCTGAGACATGTAAGCAGGAGCAAATTTTATCATCAGTATGTTGGACAGAGATGGAGTAGACAAATAAAATCATAATGCTGAAAGCTAAGTTGCTGCGAGGCATAAATGATAAAAGAAGAAACATGTTACCACATTCTTGCTTTAATTAATAGCTAGGAATTTCCTCTGCTAGTCCATTTGTAATAGTTCGGGCAGTTGTGGACAGCTGTATTCTCTTTATCTAGGTTAATGAACAATCCCTTACTTTATTTTGGGAGGTCTGTGCTCCACTAGAGAGGTTGGTGGTCCCTTGAGTGGCCAAGGTGACACCATGAACTCCCACAGTGTGCCTGGTATTCTGGAACTAAGGACAAGTTCTCCTCTATGAGCCCTCGGGATAGCCTTTCATGCAGGAGGCTAGCAGGTCCATGTGTAGCTGTGTGGTAATGGTGGGGTGTCTAAGTGGAACAGGGGTCCTAGCTTTGCTCCTTTACTTTACCTCTGACATTCTGGAAAGCATTAGTATTTCCATGTTGAAACCAGATATCCAGAGGGGATGACATTAAGCCTGATCTTCGTGCCATTCTGTTGTGCAGGGTGAAGGCTGGGTAAGAGTATGTCCTTGTGACAAATGCTGGTATTGTATTCGATAGTAAGGATGAAGAGCCCATGGTGATGAAAAGCTGACAGCTAGCAAAGTGCTTTCACATACAAGTTAGCTCTCACAACAACCCTGTGAGGTAGGAATAGCAGATAACACTTTTATTTTTACTTTTCAAAGACAGACACCAAAGACTACAGAGTGTATGTGATTTGCCCTCAGTCATAGTAAATAGCAGGACCCCAATATGATAGCATGTCTTCTGACTTCACAGTCTGATTTTCACCTGTAAGCTACTGCAGGAATGTTTTCAACTTGTTTGCAGAGTGGGGAAAGTGCTCTGTGACAAGACATGTAATTTGTCTGCAAGTCAGGTGGCTTAGAACCGGTACTTCAGCAAGTCAAGCCCACTGGGTCAGTACTTGCAGGGGCTCTGAGGGAACAGGATGTCTGCATGCTGGCTTTCAACTTTGTATATTAGAAGATCCTCTAGGAGTCATACTGTGCTCCATGGGGTCAAGAAGCCGAAATGCAGTTTTCGTGGCTATCAGCTCACTGAGATAGATTCACTAGATTGATTTCTCTGACCTCCTTACTGGAATGTAAACTTCTCAGGGCAAGAACGTGACTTACTCATTGTATTCCCAGAATTCAGTGCAGTGATTGATCCTTATGAAGGCTGAATTCACAAGGACCTTGTATGTTTCATAAACTGATTCGGAATTTCATTGTTAAGAGACTGTTCTCATGGAATAGACCTTGAAAAACTCAGTTGTCTTGGTGGAAGGGTGATGATACACACAGGCACTACAACCTTAAGGTGAAGAACAGCATCCAAGTGACCCTTGTTTACAATGAAAGATCTACTTTTTATGGATTTGAATCCATGTAAAGTGTTTATATTTTGGTCTCTGAGTAAAGATAAAGTCTTTTAGCATGGAGAAATTAGAACTGTGGTAAGTATAAAGTTGTCATTATTTTAGTAATATGGAGAGAAATCTATGGCAAAATATGATTAATCACAGTCACAACTGATTAAGTTTGCCAAGGCACATTCTCCTTGGTCCTTTACATCTCCCTGTATCCCGTCCATCAGAAGTCTGAGGACCCAGGTGAATCTTGCACGGCGTGGGGTGTGGGGGAGCTGGGGATAACACTACTGTGATTCACACTTGTACCTCAGTGTGAGTGTGCCTGACCAGAAAACATGGGCAAACAGTCCACAAACAGTTCATGATGAACAAGGGTCATCATTCCCAGGCTACTGGGCTGGCCCAGGCAAGATTCAGGATGAGTAGCAGAAAGCAGCAGTCATTTGCTACTCTTCAATGGGGCAAGTGTAACAGGTGTTACAGCCTGGTGAAGACGGCTTCTTGAATGGAAGAAGGGCTTTAAATTCAGGAGACAGTGTATTAGCTCACCAGTGCATGGTACACAGGATCAAATGAGTCCTGAAATCAAGAAGTGGGTAAGAGCTCAGCAGGCTCAGAGCTGGTAGAGATTATGGGTCATCAAGAGGCCTTTCTAGTTGTGCAGAGTGGTGCAGGCCATGGCTGGATGCCTGGTTTTTCCAGTTATTACTGCCAAGCTTCAAACATGGCCTTAATGGCCAAGCATTGCTTCTTTCAGACATTGCAGGTTCATTTTGCAGGGCTGGAGCCTGTGAGGAGACAAAGCAGAGCGTCACATCACAGTTAAGCCGGACACGGGATAGCTTTGAATATCTTTGTCACAGTTTGTAAGACACTGTCTCTGCTAAGAATGTCCACTGACAACAAGAATGAGAGCAATGCCAGATAGTTGAAACTTCTCAGTTATAGCCTCATGACTTTCTTAGACCCCGGGCAGACATCAGGAAGCAAAGCATATCAGCTTCTGGTTCTATAGAACTGGTTTCAGGGAGGACATTGGACTTTGGCCAAGTTAGGATTCGCATAGCTTTGAGATAGCATGAAGTTTGGGGTATCATCACTAGAAAATAAAAAGGGCGCTGCCTGTGCATAGAGAGTGAATTATATGCTTCACCAGTGCTGGTCCTGATGTCCAGCTACACATGAAATCCTGGTGCCTGATTCCTCAAATTGTGAATCTCATAAATGAACCACAGTGACTGGTTTTAGACTATACACAAGCTTTACATAAGCTTTAAAGAATATTCTTATTAGGTTTTTTTTTTTTTTTTTTTTTTTTTTTTTTTTTTTTTTTTTTTTACTCGACCCAAGCAATTACCTGAAAAGAAAATGCCTTCATTAGCTTGGTCTTTGGGCATGTTTGTGGGACATTTTCATGACTAGTGATAGATGTGTGAGGGACCATTGTACTGTGGACGGTGCCACCCCTGGGCAGATGGCCCTGGATTGTGTAAGAAAGCAAGCTGAGTGAGCCATGAGGAGCAAGACAACAGTGTTCCTCCATGGTATGTTATGTTTCACTTCCTGCATCCAGGTTCCTGCCTTGAGTTCCTGCCCTGACTTCTCTTCCCAATGGACTGTAAGCTGTAAGATGAAATAAACCCTTTCCTCTCTAAATGTTTTTGGTCAGGGTATTTATCATAGTAATAGAAAACAAAATATGACAGCACTAATAATTAAAAATAAATATACAAATCTTATCACAGTTGTAAACAATTAAATTTTATATTGTTCAGTTTTAACTTACTCATTTATAAGTGTGATTTAGTGACTTTCCTCTTTCTTTAAGCTCAAGACACATGTCTTACAGTCCAACCATTCAACGTATAAAGCTTTATACCTGCAGTAGGAATCTTGGGCATGGGCACAAATCATAAATCTTGATTTCGGCCAGTCTCAGGCAGGGTCAGTTATTCCTGACATCTGTATCTTTGTTGGGAGAACTTGTATCCAAGTTTTCCTGTTAACAAAACCTTTGTTCCTCATACTCAATTTAGAAAAGAGGAAGTGGTTCTAATTGTGTTAGTGGAAAGGCAGCACTTACCAATTAACTGAGTTAAATATCCAGTTTTTAAGCAGTGTAAATTATTTGATTGAGCTCAGTGTGGAAGTCAGTCCTAAAGTCCTGGAATACATCAGCATTAGTCAGAAAGCTGGTGAGCATGCCCTTTAAAAGCTACAGTTTTAGAAATCAAAATAAAACAAAGAGATGTTGGATTTTGTCATTAAGCAGGTTTGGGGAATACTGATCTTAAGTAATCTTATTTAACTGTTTTTGTGACATGAAACAACTCTTTTCTTCTGTGGTTCTGGAAGTAGATATCTGACTTCATGCATGCTAGGCCAGAGTTTACCTCTGAGCTTGCCCCCCAGATCTGGAGAAAGTCTTTTGTATTACTTTTGTACAACTCATAGACTGATGTTGCACTGAACACAGTTTGCAAATTCTGGAGCAGCAACTAATGGGAAATGCTTGTTTTATTTTTTAAATTCATTTTCACTATAAAAATAAACAAGTTAATAAAATATTAGTTGTTTATTTATACATTGTATCCAAATTAAGCTGAAACTTTGGAAAATAGAAAGTTTGTGCATGGCAGTGAAGTTTGCCCTTTATGGGGTTCTGACCTAGTTAGGGAGCTAGTTCTATCATACATAACATAATATTTAACATTAAGATGTTTAATTCAATACTTGCTAATTTCTTCTAAATATTTGGATATGTAGTTCACATTAATGGATACAATTATTGCAGAGAGAAAGGTAAAATATTGGAAAAGCAGAAGAGAAAGTCAGGGAGGTAGTAGGTTGTACTTTATGGGTCTGTTAAAGTTTCAAAAGGGTGAGCGCATCTCTTAATTAAGGAAGAGTACACAAAACTTTTTGGTCCCTTCAGCTCCTAGAAAACAGAAGTAGGGTGAAGAGAATACTTTGGTATATTGTAAAATGGCAAATATGTCACTAATACATTTTATCTCACATATCTTGAGGCCTTTATATACAAGATCAGAGTGTTACAGGAGAGTTCTAACTTGTTTGTCTTATGCTTCTACTAACCTTCTTCCCCGGCGAGTTACCATGAGCTGTTTGACTATTCTCTGTGATTGCTGACAGTAGAGATAGTGTGTTATTTACTTTTATATTCTTGGGAACTAGCATGTTTGCACTTATAACATCTGGTGCAAGGTCTTGGCAAGTCTTTGCTGACCATGTAAATATTAATGAAAAAATGCAAGGCATGAAATTGTGTATGCACGTCTACTCTTTTTTTTGGTTTTTTTCAAGACAGGGTTTCTCCGTGTAGCTCTGGCTGTCCTGGAACTCACTCCACAGACCAGGCTAGCCTCGAACTCAGAAATCCGCCTGTCTCTGCCTCCCTAGTGCTAGGATTAAAGGCGTGCACCACCACCGCCCAGCACGTCTACTCTTAACTAATGAACCATCTCTCCCACTTATAACTGAAGATTTTTAATGGAAGCGAACAAAAATGTGGACATTCTACTTATGAAAAAATCAAAATGGCTATAATATATAGAGTGGTAAAAATAAAGATAAACCAGGGATCTTTTGATGTTGTTTAAGCAATCTCATTTTGAAGTACCAGGTCCTAGAACCAAATACAAGGTCCGAAGACAGAAGAACAAAAAAATATAAATGCTGAGTAAATTGGTATCTATACACTGTTGAAGAAGCACGGCTTGAAAATGGCTTTAATGCAAAGAGCTATGAAGTGTTCCTTCATGGTCGCACCCAGAACTCAGCTTAGTATTTAGTCTTGTTTATTCACCACAGTCTAGGAGATGGTTTTGGTTGTCACCCTTGATTCAGTGGCAAGAAAATGTTAGTGGCTCATAAATTTACCCCAAGTCCACACCACTATAAAGTGGCAGTCTGGGTGAGAGACGGTCCTATCCACCTTCAGAGGCTATAATCTTAGCTCCAGTTAATACACAGCTACAATCTTTTGAGAGATGGAAGCATTATGAGATGAGAGTTTTTGAGGATATTAATGTTTTTATGTCTTTTGGAAAGATGAACATTATTCCGCCAATATCTTGAAATTTAACTTAGGAAATGATTAGCTTTCCAAATGGACTAATGATAAATCACTTAACACATAGCTGTACTAGCCATGTGGAGGGCTCCCTGCCTCTGTGAAGACAGAACACCATAGGAGGATGGACATGTTGACTACAAGCACACTCAAACCAAGGCCCGGATGATGAAGGCATGTTTCTGCTTGCCAAGAGTATGGGACTGCTCAGCAGACTCACATGGTAGAGCAGAGTCACTCAGTGTTCCCAATACCCTGAACCAGATCCATATGCGTCTCTGATTTCGGGGTCCCACAAAGGCTGGCATCTGCTTTTCTTCTTTACCCTATCTCAGCAAAGATGTACAGTCAGAAGTAATACAGGCATATGGAGTGGACTTGTAATGTTTTTGTGTTGGTCCTTTTGTAAAGTCTTCTATTTGCTTTTTCCAGTATTAAGGTTTTTTTTATTTTTTATTACAATATTATTTTATACTTCATGGTATGTAAATGCTAATCAGAAAAGTGTATATAAAACAATTGTAACTGCATAACAACATGCAGTGAATTTTCACAGCATGTGTTGGTAAGGATGAGTTTGAAGGAGACCGTTGGATCTCACTGTCAGCATCCAGGTCCTCACAGTGCCAGGTCTCCTTTGTCACTTTGGTTTCTCTTTATCTCAGTGAAGGCTTTTAAAAATGTTAGTGAAATGGTAGAATTTTATTTTTATGTTATTAATGTGCTATAGTATCAGATGTGCATGTAATGAGCCCTGGACTATAAACTCTTTGAAATTATAAATTATTTCAATAAATAATTTAAAAATGTAAATTTAAACTTAAAAAATTTTAAAATAAATAAATAAAACTTTAAAAAACTAAAAAAATAAAAACAAACAAACAAAAAACAAAGGAGAAAACCCAGAGCACAAGTTTCCAAAGATCATGCTAATTATTTAAGGCTGCAATGTTGAACTCCATCTCAGTAGGATTTTGAATTTTTCTTTGGCTGGAGCCTGCTGGCTGAATGAAGCACTTTGTTAAGTAAGGCTATCGGACAGCGGACAGCGCTTGGCACAATCTAGTCAGAGGCTTGATACACTTCCCAACAAGTGCTTGTGACCTTTCGATGTGAAAAGTTTAGTTTTCATATTAAATTCTGATGAACAAAGGCAATATGCAAGCATTACAATATTATAATGGAGGCATCCCTCTCGTGGAGAGATAATAATAATAAAAAAAAGCCAGTAGTAATACCATCACAATAAGGTAGAAAAACACAAGAAAGGTAAATAAAAACTGAGACAAATAGGATGGACTGTTACACGCACTATATATATATATATATATATATTCTTGGAAATTGGGCAAAATTTGAACACACCAAAATACTTATTCTAGCAACGACGGTTGGCAAAACACAAAATTAAAGTTCTAAGTGTGCTTTTTTTCATGGCTTCTCTCTGCAAGTTCATCTCTCTCCAATCACTGTTGACTGACTTACCTCGAAAGCACCATTTCAAAAGCATCCATTTCACTGCAGAATTGCAGCAAAGTCAGGCTTGGCCTTTTGCTTTCTACCTCTGGAAAATGTGTTTAGGCATTCGGGACTGCCCTAGTGGGAGAGTGATATGTTCAGAGGAGATATCAGCCGGATATGACTAACCTGTCAGAATTTGGGGGCATTCCTTCCAAAATGAAATTAACATAAAGAAGCATTGCCTCTGTCTCTTTAGGTTTTAGGACATTTGCAGTAAATGTTATGTATTTATTCTATAAAATAGAACTTTTTGCAGAGAGGTAGTGATCAGTTTTGCCTTGAAATGTGATAAGCACACATAAAACACTGCAAGCAGAAGCCGGAAGTTCCACAGGTTTGGTAAGACAGGGGTGAGATTTAAATGTTGTAGCAAAGATGTTAAAGCAACGCACAATTACAAGATTTAGGTGGAACCACTCAGCATTCACTGGGGACTCTGCACTGTTAAAAGTTGTCTTAACTCTCATGAAATGTTTTGTTGTTCAGTGTACAGCTCGCTCGCTCTCTCCCTCCCTCTCTCTCTCTCTCTCTCTCTCTCTCTCTCTCTCTCTCTCTCACACACACACACACACACACACACACAGGCACTCCCACATTGAGCCAAAGTCAATGGCAGTAGGTGGTTTATGTCAGGACTGATTTTGATGCCCCTCTCCCAGAATAAGATAAATGTAAGTGATGAGCCCCTGGGGTTGGTTGAACTCATTTTGTATTCAACACTCTGCCTGGCCCCTTTCTCATCTCTTTCTCCCTGTCTTTGTATGTTCAAGCTACTTGAGTTTCTTTTTTCTTTTGTAGAACTTGGTTCTTTTGATGTGCTGCAGGGCACGCCCTTCAGCAAAGAGTACTTCCCAGGAATCGCAAGCATCAGCACACAGGTCTGAGAGGCTACTGTACAATAGCTAGCCCTGCAGACCAAAGCAGAACATTTTCTCTTTCCTGAAACAGCAGATTCCACAGCCATGATTTTAAAGGGATAAGAGCTTCACAGTGTGCAAAGTACGGATTTGTTGAGGTTTGACCTGGTTGGCCCCATGGTAGGAATCTAACATGAGATGTGTCTGTATGGATTAGATGCTCATTTCTTCATCTGGATTTCTCTTGTAATTATAAATGAATTTAGTTCTGCTTTACTGCAGCTGCAGTGTCAATATGTGTGAGAACTGTGGTACCAATCTGTGTGGGGTCCTGCATCATCTACTTCTCTTTGTTATTTTCCATCACAAATCATGTAAGAGAGTGCTGTGCTTTAACTCTTTATGTGCTGTGCACAGAGGTGAGAAGATGAGGCATGAGCACCGAAGCGTTACTGTTAGGTCGACATCACTCATTCACAGAGAGATGAGCTAGAAGGAGACGTTAATTCTTTCACATCCACAAGTAGCACTTCTACTGCAGAAGTTAAAAACGTTTAATAAACACATTACATTCTACTTAAAATGTCTGTGTTTACTCACATATATTTTATGTGACAAATCTTTCAGGACTATGTCACTGAATTAGAACTTGGAACTGAAAATCAAAAGAAAAAACAAAGCAGAAAATAAGGGAATATAGTGCAATTTAAGTTTATACACACAAAAATGTACCCAAGCCAAAACACAAACTTAAATAACAATTAACTTTAACTTTTCCTAGGTATTTAAAGGAAACCTTTTATTAAAAATAAACAACAAAATAATTAGAAAAGCAAGCTTGATAGAAATTTGCTAATTTTCTGACTTGATGGACTTGGAAAGCTACTGTGTACTCTGGAAACTTTATCGGATTTTGTCTCCACACTGAGTTCATCTCATGTAAACACACACTCTCAGCACTACTGAAGACGTTGATATGCTGAAATATTGATCCGTGAAAAAATACAAACTTACCAGCAAACATTTACTTTCAACTTCTTGGGATTTCTTTTTTTAAGCCCATCCATACATTAATAGTATGTCTGTGGCTCATGACATTGCTGCAGACATCTAGAGAAATAATTTTAGTGGTGATGCTGTATTAATTTCGTATTCTTAACTTATTTCATGTTTAGGTGATAACTCACCTGAACAGATAATTGTCATATTTTTTTAACATTGGTATATGCATATGTATGTACATATATATATATATATATATATATATATATATATATATATGTATATATGTTTTTGAAATATCATCTATCCATCTCTATGTATCCAACTATCGATCTATCTGTCAGGCAGAATATGTGTTTTTAGAAAAATGTGGAATAATTCTTGTAATAAATTGTCAATGACCGCACTCCCTTCTTGACTACAGGGTACTCTACTGCCTTCAGTGTGCGGCTGAGTTACCAGTAGTGGATTGATCCTAGGGTGAATATTCTCTACAGCATACAGACAACCTCTGACAGTAGTGGACTCCTGAAATTGATTGTTACCTGAAAAATTCTATAGGGGTCATTTCGCTTAAACAAAACCCACATTGTTAACAACAGACACAGAGGAACACCGAAGGCGGAGAGGTGTAGGCGTGCCAGAGAAGCGCCCTTGTCGCGCTGTGTCTTGAATTCATCCCGTTTCTTTCCTCAAGGTCACACAACATTTCCGAAATTAGACGTTTCGGAAATGTTTGAACTTAAATTTGGTCAGACGCACAGGCGGATGTCAGACACCGCGGCACTCTTTGGTGTTGTGGCAATGGCTTACTGAGTCAGCTCATGTCTCTCATCTTGGGTCATACGTGTTAGTGAAGGCTCGGCTTGTGAGGAAGCAGTTTCGGGGCGTCCTGGGTCAGGGAGGATTGCTGCTTTCTACATCATGCTGATCCAAAGTGGATTGTTCTAGAAACTCACCCTGCTCTGAGTTGTCATTTCCTGTGTCCCCCTTTCCTTCAGGGATGCTGTCATTAACCTACAATTATGAATTGGCAAATCTCAGAACAACACCTGGTCTATATTCTAACACGAACCAGAGATAGTCAGGCTTTTGAAATGGATTGATGACTCCAGGTCTAGAAGTATTTTATTTTACTTTACCAAGATCTAAAATTAGATTTCCTTGTTGTTTCACTAAAAATTATTACTGCCTTAGCAGGGAATGGTGGCGCACACCTTTAATTCCAGCTCTTGGAAGGCAGAAGCAGATATCTTTATAGATATATTCAAAGCCAGTCTGATTTGCATAGAGAGTTCCAATCCAGCCAGAACCACAATGTGATAACTTATCTAATAGCAACAAAGTATTGTAGCTATAGCTACCTAAAGAAATGGCTTAGGAAAAAAAGACAGCTCGGAAAATATTCAGATATTTTCTCTCTTAAAAAAATAGTAATTGGATTGGGAATAAGATCCCAGAATTTAATATTTTATATTAAACATTTAATTACAAAAATGTCAGAGGGTACATTTGAGATAAGACACCCAGCTCACTAATACAGATGATTGCTTTTCTGATTGAGTTTTATCAAATAAACATATACAACAATTGATTGATTTATTTTCCATTTTAGTTAATTACCGTCCAAAGCTTTGTTTCTGTTTATTCTTTAAAGCTACTTATGCAATATAATATTTTCTATTCTTTGTTTTTTAATTCCCATTCTCTGAGGTCCAGTAAATCTGACTGATTATAATCTAGAGACTATTTTCAAAAGGAAGAAAGTGGACTGATTGAGGTCCTGACCTCCTTTTTAGGACTCCAGGGACCAACAGTTCCAAATGATTGTTTGATGAAGAAAACGGTCTTGGGCCATCAGCCACTGGAATGATCAGCGTTAAGCTGTCTGAGCTGGACCAATGCAGCACATTGCAATGTGTTATTTATGGTAACATTTATAGACATCTTCACAGCTACAACACCAGTGTGAGGCCAGTGTTAAGAGAACTAGTAACATGGAAACCAGTTACCAGGTGAGAGATGTAGGACTGATCTTTAAAATGGTGCCTGGGTTCAAGGTCATCCATTTTTCAGGGATAGGATACATATATTGGCCTTCCATTCCCCAGTGAGGTAACACTGCAGTGCTTCCCCCTTTGTCTTCCTGGCCTTTTCCTACTCGTGGGATGTAAAAGGAGGGAGTTGCTGACACTTATGTTCCTAGTCCAGCTGATTTCCACATTAACAGCATGTAACCCATGCTGGCTCTGTGAGTGAACCCAGGCCTTTAGCCTTGCTCTAGGACAGTGGTTCTCCACCTTCCAGAATCTTGCAGTCCTTTCTTACAGTTCCTCATGCTGTGGTGGTCCCCAAACATAGCATTGTTTTCATTACTACTGTAATTTTGCTACTGTTATGAATTATAATATAAATATCTGTGTCTTCTGATGGGGTTAGGTGTCCTCTGTGACAGAGACATTCTACCCACAGGTTGGGTTGAAAATCACTGGTCTAGGATCTAACACTTGAATAAATAACAAAAGACTGAAATCTCCAAGCTGAAGAAAAGCTTTGAAACATTTGTATTAAAGAAACAAACTCACATTGTCAGTAATTTAACAGAGCAATTATGCTAGGATGAGGGGTCATAAAGGCAGACTGTGATGATAGCACACAGTGGGAATACTGGCACACAGTGGGAACACTAGCACACACAACACATTATGCTTGACTGTCTCCAATGTGGATTAAGACGTGTGTGTGTGTGTGGAACTCACTCTTAGTGATGACTATAGGTTGCTGTCATTTCCACACTGACTGACTTATTGAATTTCTGCCAACATGCTGCAGTTTTACACACAGCTATTGATGTAGGAGTTGCATCTGCATGAAAATCTACACTAGCATCTCAGTAGCTCATTACCCCAGGCTGAGAAGGTATTGCTTTCAGTTGTAATGGGTTTGCTTCTTCTGATCATTTAGTGGAAACAGGATCCTTTGGAAATCCTGGGATCCCGGATTATCCCTCTGGAAATCTGTGACCTTTTCTCTGTCTCCTTTTACCAGGTGCAATCTGCCCAAACCAATAACTTCTCCCACCATTTTGTTTTATTTTTTAAGGAAAATATTTCCCAACTTTCCTTCCAAATGCTCCCACTTTCTCTCTGGCATTTCTGCCTCTCCAGCTCTCCCATGTACAGGACAGAATTCTAGAAATACCTAATACATATATATCTTTTACACACACACACACACACACACACACACACACACACACACACACACACACATGCACACATGCACACACTGAATAAACGTAGATAAAAGTTTCCATATTAAAATGCAGTCAGTCAAACAGAGTATATGAGTGGGTCTGGCCTGATTGGCAGCTCCTGGGGGGACCTTAGCCCTTTCAGAAGGCTTGGAGGTCCCATGAAGATGTCTCTCTCCCTAGGAAGGAACTGTAGTAAAGCAGGTATGCAAACAGACAGACGCCTGTCACATCACTGCAAGCAACTGCATTCCGAGAACCATGTCACTTGGAGGTGAATTCTGGGCTCCAGAACCAAATGCAGTTAGTTGAACCTTTGCTAAAGCTCCGTAAGGCCTTGAAGAGAGGAGCCACATAGGTCCTTTGTCTTTACTTTCTCAGGTTTTTTTTGATACTAGCTGAATTCCATTATTGTCCTGTGCTGAGCTTGACCCACTTTGTAGCTCTTAACTGAAGGCATCATGTGCTTATTCCTGAGGTAATCACATCACTTTCATATCAAGGTTAATTCTATTTATAAAATAATCAACCTACTTACCTGATAATAAAGAGCGGTGGTAAAAATATTATGTCAGTGAAACATAATATGGGAAACTTAATGAAATTTTTTTTTATTTACCAAACACTAAAATAGATATGGAGTGTTGTATCTTGATGAGTATATTGATCTTATTTACGTCAGGACCAAGTCTGAGTTTAAACTGCAGGAGAGTGTCCTTTAGCAAAGCGTGTAGTGTCATGTTTTCTGTCTCTTGCAACTTTTCACACATTGGGAACTTGTCATTAATGTGCAATTTAAGGGACAGCAAGATAGTGCTGTGCATAAATGTGCTTGCCAGCAAGCCTGAGAACCCGAGTTCAATTCCAGAACCTATATGGTGGAAAGAGAGAATTAACTTCTGAAACCACATGCAGGTTGCATACACACACACACACACACACACACACACACACACACACACACGCGCGCGCGCGCGCGCGCGCACGCACACACATACTTAAACAATAAGTGAAAGTGATTTGTATCAGTTCCTTTTTGTAAGCATAATATACAAACAGTCACAATTTATGTTGAATTAAAGAAGCATACAAATTACAGAAGGTGCTTTTGTAAGTACTTTTTTTGTCTCATTGCGATTTTTCAGGTTATTTATTTATTTACTTATTTGGTCTGGGTTTTGGATGTTCCTGCCTTCTACGGTCTAGCTATTATCTATTGTGACAGTGATGTTCTGTGAAAAGAAACAATTATGTTTACAGTACCATTACATATTTCTAAAATTAAATAATTACAACTGTGATTCTCCAAACAGCTCTGTGAAAGGCAGCTTACTACTGCCTGAGACTCAGCATGAGGCAGGTTGCCTTCTGACTTGACAGGCTATCAGTGGTTGGTGAAGTTAAGTTGAGGCGTGATCTTGAGCGCTCTCTGCAAGGACTTGAAGATGATGGCGATGAGAAGAGCAGCCGTGAGCTCCTCTCATCTGGCATTCAGTCCTCTCATCCTGTGGCTTTCTCCCTAGCCTCCTGTTCCTGAAGAATGTCATAGAACAACAGATGCTTGCACTCTAAGGAGGGGAAGGGGATGGGGAACGCAATCAAAGAGATGGGCGCACGATTTACTCTGAGGAGACCGCGGTTACTTCACATGAGCTGTTCTGTGCAAAATGAAGCACAAATCACCTGCAGCTGGAAAACCCTGTCAGAGTGCCGCACAAGTGAGAGAGCAAGTCGGCAAGCTGCACATTCAAGCGCTGCTTCTAGAGAAGCTTTGAAGAAAGCAGGCGGCGGCAACCCCCACCTTCAGGCATAAATGAACTCTGAACAGACTCATTTGCCATGAAGGATGAGATGGGGAGATGCTGGCGCCTGGGGCTCTGCCTCTCCGCGCCTCCTTCCCTGAGTCGTTCTGGTGGGTTTTTGTGTCCCAAAGTTGTCCCTGTGCAAACAACAGGTTGAATATTGTAGGTGTGGGTTATTAAAGTGTCCCCGGGACAATGGCAGTCTGTGTCCCATTTGTAACGCTTGGATTAATCTTTGGAAAGTGCACACAAAATGTGACATGATGTTGGCTTCCAACATTATTCAGTCTGCATAGCAGCAAATCCTGCCCTGTCTCCCTGGAAATAAAACTCTGCAGACTGCCCCTGCCATCTCAAAGCGACCTATCATTTATGCCGCAGAGTAGGGACACCCTGGTAGCAAGGCTGGCTGTGAGTGCGATTTTGTAGTTTGCAGAAACACTCACGATGGAAATAAATTGTGGGCTATCTTGTCCACAGCTTCCCTAAAGGAAGTCTTCAGTTAGCTAAGTCATATTTTATTTTGCTTCCTAAGGAAGAAATAACAAAGTATTCATTTTCAAATAGAATCCCACATCAGTTTAGGATTATAACTACATAAGTGACAAAGGACCTTTTGCCATTCCCTCTTTTTCTATGCCTTTTCTTTTTGATGAAGTCTGAAGGGAAGAGCTATAATAAAAAGGGAGAACCAGTTCCTCAAAACACACCAAACAGTATTTCTTTTTCTCCTTTTTATGGCTTAGGAGATGCTGTAATCTTGGGGCTCAGCTTTATCCTGTTGATGTCTCTTTCTTGGGAAAGGTAAGTGGCATGGTGGGATCTGGGAAGGGACCACTCAAGTCACTGCATTTGAGAATATCTTGATATTGTGATTTGAAAAATAACTGAGCAAGACAGAAGACCAAGAGTCATCAAATGGAATTCAGAGAGTCAAGTGAAAAACTATTTCATGTCCAAGATCAACCCCCCCCCCCACCTTGATCTTGTGTAGGAGGAACTGAAGTTGCCTAACAAACTGGAATTAGGAAAAGATGAATCAGGCACCCTCCAAGAACAAAAGTTTCTAAAATGTCTGTGTTCATTGTTTAAGTATAGGAGAGCCACGTGGTGTCTATTCATTTTCTGTGTGTACTGGCTGGTTTTGTATGTCAACTGGACACAATGTGGGTGGTGCTATCCCTGGGCTGGTGGTCCTGGGTTCTATAAGAAAGCAGCTGAGCAAGCCATGGGGAGCAAGCCAGTAGTAAGCAGCACTTCTCCATGGCTTCTGCATAAACTCCTGCCTCCAGGATCCTGCCCTGCTTGAATTCATGTCCTGACTTCCTTCCATAATGAACAGTAATGTGAAGTGTAAACCAAATAAACCCCTTTCTCCCCAACTTGCTTTTTGGTCATGGTGTTTCATCATAGCATGATGTTCTAACAGGTGTGTTGATTCAGGATGTCCACAGAACATGGAAAACAATGTGAAGGGGTTAGGAATGGCTTCCTGTAAATTTACAATGACTTTTGTACCCATTAAAGCAAGAAGACGCTCAGCCTTTCATGTAGAACATACTTTCATTTTCCCCTATTTGTTGTCTTTAATAAATCAAATTCAGAAGCTTCAGTTATTAAGCCAGCTTACGACTAAAATATTGTCTCAATTTGTTTGGCATAGTAAAAGTCAATATGAAGTTTTATTTAAGGGGGGAGGGGTACATAGTTGATACAGAGGGCTTTAGCTAAAATCCACACACAGGGGTTCTTAGCTCATCTAGAAGAGTGGGGCTTTGTGACCTGAAGGACACAGCCTGGTTGGGGTGGATGTGGCCTCAGTATCAAACAGGTGGACACTTGTATGTGACCCTGAATCCGGCTCTACTATACTCTCTTTCCCACTGGGGCAACTTGTTCAAGAGGAAGGCTGCAGAATGGGTCACTGTTGCACAGAGCAAAACTTGCACATGGCCTCTTGTGATGAGTCCCTCCATGGCTTCATTTTCGAGCTGCAGTATATTTGCTTGGTCACGATGCTCTAACAGGTGTGTTGATTCAAGATGTCCTGATTTGGGGAGTGTGGGGTTTGAGCAGGGTCTCATATGCTACATAAATTTAGCTGGCTTCAAATTCCCTGTATAGCCAAATCTGCCCGCAAAATTCCTGCCTCTATCTCCCAAGTGCTGGGATTACAACTCCAGCCATAGCTGTGCTGATATTTTTAAAGGTATTTTTAAAGTGTGACAGGAGAAAAAATTAACTGCAAAAAGCAACATCAAGATTAACATATAAAGAAGTCAGTTGGCCTTGGCTGTGGTGTGGTGATACATGCCTTTAATTCCAGGACTTAGGAAGCAGAGGCAGGCAGATCTCTTGCGACTGAGGCCAGACATAGTGAGTTCCAGGACAGCTAGGGCTACATAGTGAGATACTATCTCAAAACAACAACAACAACAACAACAACAACAACAACAACAACAACAGCCAGTTGGCTCAGAAAGACTGGAAGCCCTTGACCACCTGAACTTCATACAACAGACTGAGCATGCTTAAGAAAAGCCCATTCTGTACAGAATGTGGAAGAGCCCTGTGTTATGTGCCCAGAGCTTTGTGGTTCTTTACTTCTGGGGCTTCTCCCTCAGCTCTATAGCTCACTCCTATCTGGAGAGCTTTTCCTTTCTGAACAAGCTGTCTCCATGCCTATTTCAGACACATGGTCCTGGTCCAGTGCATTGCCCTCATACTTGAGAAACTCAATACTTACTATGTCTCCCTGGGACACTCTGAGAGGGGACTTCTGAACTTGGATCCTCACCCATAATGCCAGGGTTATGCAGCATGAGTTTTGTTTTGGGTTGGCCAAAGATAAAGGGCAATGTTGCAAACAAAATGGATCAGAAAGAAAACTGCCCATTTCACAAATGGCCGACACTATCATCATTTTGGGAATGTCAAATTGAAAGAAGACAGTGGCTCAATATCACCAAAAGAATAAATGAGTGCTAGTACAGCTAACCAAAGGCAAGCACGTGTGGCATTGAACTGACCCTGTAACCTACCTTCAGGGGCTTGCAAAGGCTTTACATTTTAAATAGATGATTGTAATAAAGAAGCAAACATCCAAGCACCCTAAAGGGCTTGAACACACAGTTTATCTGTTGCTAGTGATAAAATGAAACAGATTTTAAAAAATATTTCCGCCAAAGAAGGCTAGTCTTTAAAAAATGTTATTGCTTGTTGAAAACAATTTAAAGCTAAAAATTCAACATATGGAACCACAGCGCCACCATCTGGCTATACAGATAACAGCAGGTGTCACAACAGTACAGGAAGAGGAAGTGGTCTTTGTCAATTCACCTTAAAAATTAAAAATCTTAAGGAACAGTGTCAACTGGCCTGACCTCCCGATGCTCCCAGAGACCGATCATCAACAAAAGAACACACATGGAGGAACCCATGGTGCTGGCCACATATGTGGCAGAGGAGGATCTTGTTAGCCATCAGGGGGAGGAGAGGCCCTCGAGCCTGAGGGTGTTAGATGCCCCAGTATAGGAGAATGCCAGGGAGGGAAGAAGGGTGGGTGGGGGAATACCCTCATAGAGGCAGGAGGAAGGGGGTGGGGATAGGCGGGTTCCAAAGGGGAGATCTGGAAAAGGGGAAACATTTGAAATGTAAATAAAGTATCAAAAAAAACCCCTAAAAAACAAAAACACACACACAAATGTATTAGAAATTGTTTAACAACAATTTAAATGAATTTGTAGTCTTACATGATTGCATTTTATTTTGTTGTCTTTTTTTATTTGAAAAATTGAAAAATTATATAGGTTGGAATTTGCATCATTATAAATAATGTTTTTACTAGAGGTTAATTTTTATAATAAAAACCACTGATAAAAGCTAAGAAAGAAAGAAAGAAAGAAAGAAAGAAAGAAAGAAAGAAGGAAGGAAGGAAGGAAGGAAGGAAGGAAGGAAGGAAGGAAGGAAGGAAGGAAGGAAAGAAAGAAAGAAAGAAAGAAAGAAAGAAAGAAAGAAAGAAAGAAAGAAAGAAAGAAAGAAAGAGAATATCTTCTTAATGGTAGCACAGGATAGTGACCCAACTAATGGGGAGGGGCATAAAAAAGGAAGATTGCAAATTCAAATCCAGATTGGACTATAGAGTCCATAGCCCAGAAAGCATAACAACACCTCCTTTTACACTAAAAGCAAAAAGAAGGTTGGGATGAAGCTCAGTGGTTGGCACTTGTCTAGCAGACATGAGGTCCTAGGTTGGGTCCCAGCAAAATATCAGTATTTTTTGTTTTTGATAGGAAATAAAAAGGCTTTTAAAAATAACCCTTTCAGTCTGGTGTTAGTCTGTTACTGTTTGCATAAACAGGCTTGCTTCACTGATGTCCCATATTACTGTGGGCATGGTGTTGGAGAATGTGGCTGACATCCCTAAAGCTCTGCAGCTGTTTACGACAAAATACAACTCAATAGAACAGACCTGACCTCGATTTATGGTGCATACTGCAGATTCTGCCTTTGAACCCACAGGGGTGAAATATAGAGTTCTTTCAATTTATCTGAAGTCCAAAAGTCCTTTAATATGACTTTGTATTGAGTTTTGTGGGTATAAAACAATCACTAAGTCACAGAGCGACTAACATCTGTAGTTTCATTTGTACACTACTCTCAAAAAGGCCTTTTATGATAAGCCCTAGGGATAAAAAGTCAAGTTCATATTTCTTACTCTTGTAGGATCTATATTTTTACTGACACATGTGCTGTGTTGAATGGAAATGCAAATGTTATTATAACACGATTGGGAAACTACTGTGAACAAGAACCTGAGCTAAGGGCCTTACGTTGATTTACAAATAAATGCTGGCAGCAGTACTACCAGGAGCACATTATCACCATTTCTATTTTACAGACGAGGAAAAGCAAAGAGAGACTCCAGGTAACTTGCCTAGGCTTACACAGTTGACACACAGGGTCAGCTTGTCATTCCCCAGAACCACCACATGAGGGCCTAGGCAAGGAGCGTTGTCAACGGAGTTTCAGGAAAACCAATTTTTGTATTCTAATCCTCTGTGTGTGTGTTTGTGCGTGCGCATGCGTGCGTATGTGTGGTGTGCTGCATTCTTAAAGTACACCGACTTTAATTAGATTATGTAAAACGATTTGTGACAGAACGAAGTCATGATGTTATTCTGACCGATTGGCTTTTGTAGGTGAGGGTATGTGACCTTGTGATGTACATACACACCACGAAGTAATTAAATAAGCGAACAAACCCATCTCCTCACTCACTTACTGTTTGCATGGAGAACTGAAGCCCTTGCTGCTTTCTTATCCTGAGACTTGAGTGCCCAATGTTTTGTCAGAATGGAGTCCTTGTTTTTATGTTTTCAAAGTTCTTCTGTGCAAATTCACCTGGGTGTTTTTCTTTTTTTCATATCAAATATGATGTTCCTAGAGCCAAAGATCATCTTTTTGCTTCCTACTCAAACATTTTACCCAGTCTGTGCTCCTGCGGACATCCTGCCTTGAATATCAGTGTGAGATTCACCTTCCTACAGTCACAGTGGCAGCCATAGCAGACATCACTAGTCAATGAGAGATTCAACAGTCCCTAGAGTAATAATCAGGAGCCCTTCCATACTAGATGCTGGGTTTGGGCCTGAGTAAAGAGCAATCAAGCAGTGACAAGCCCTGGTCCAACCTGCATACACCCTGTGAAGAAGAGAACAAGAGTGGGGAAGTGCTTTGTTGTGTTTGGACTCCACATTGAGGGGATGTGTGATCTGAGAAAGAAAATGGTATGAACCTGAGTGCACTGGTTAGAATCAGTCCCACCTTGGATGCCCAGTTATTTTCTCCCAATATGCTTTCTTTTTGTTTTACTGTCATCTTTTTAAAAGCCTGTTTGTGTTTAGATAGTTGTAAAACTTGCTAATGTCCCTATCCCTTTATGACAGTCAGGCCAGATGCTTAGCAAAACTGCTTTGACTGACCATGAACCAAGCCAACAGAGCATGGGTCAAAACGATATCTGTTTCTTTAGTTTTGCTTTAAAATATGCCTGAAGTTTTCCATTTTGCTTCCCATAACCCTCAATGTGTTTCTACTACCTTCCTAACCACTTGGATTTTAAAAAGCTAGCTCCAAATTCCTGGGGCAGAACCAGGGTTCCAAGGGTCTCATGATGTTAGGCAAGTGCTCTACCACGGATATACACGTGTGTGTATGTGTGTGTGTGTGTGTGGTGTGTGTGTGTATGTGGTGTGTGTGTGTGTGTGTGGTGTGTGTGGTGTGTGTGGTGTGTGTGGTGTGTGTGGTGTGTGTCGTGTGTGTCGTGTGTGTGTGGTGTGTGGTGTGTGTGTGTGGTGTGTGCGTGTGTGTGTGTGTGTGTGTGATGTATGTGTATGTATATAGCTTTCCATTTCTTATTTATGTTTCTACTTTCCATTTTTCTTTTATTAAAAATATTTTTCATACAATATATGTGATTAAGGTTTTGCACCCCTCTTCCCCTCTTCCTTTCTCTCAGTTTCTCCTCAACTTCCCTCACATCTGGATCCATTTTCTTTCTGTCTCTCTCCTTAGAAAACAAATAGGCATCTAAGACATAATAATAAAATTAAATTAAATTAAAAAGCCAAATAAATTGAAATATGATAAAACAAGAAATAGAGCCAAAGAAAAAACACAGGAAACTCATATAGACTCAGAGACACACATGTTCACACACTCGGGAACCCCAAAACAGTAAGTCACAATATAAAAGCAAGGAACCTGTAAGATAAAAAAACAAGAACAACAACAACAACAACAAAAATTCTCTGAACCTCTGAAGATGCCTTTGAATTCTCTCTGTGTTAGCCATCTACTGCTGGGCATGGGGTCGGCCCTTAAGACTAGTTTGTTTCCCCCGTGAAGATACTTAAAGAAAATGAAACTTTCATTTACAAGTGATTATCAGTTGGAGGTGGTTTCTGGGATAGGGAGGGGTGTGTATATACATGTCTCTTAGCTCCAGACCCATGAGGCCCTGTTTAGGTCACATGTGTGCCAGCCCTGGTGTGTCTAGAAGGCCTTGTGTTTTCAGTCGCACTATTGACAAAAGTGATTCTTTTCGCAGCAGCTGCCAGTTGGCAAGAGCATTTCAGTTAGAAGTGGGGCTTTGTGCCCAGCTGCCCTCTTCAATGCTGGGATGTTCCTGACCTTGTGTAGGTCTTGTGCATGTTGTCACAACTGTGCATTCACATCTGCTCTGCTGTGTCTGGATAACACTGGTTCCTGTGGTCATCCACTACCTCTGACTCTTACAATCTTTCTGCCTCCTCTTCCATGATGATCTCTAAGTCTTTGGAGGGGGTGTGTGGTAGAGAGACCCATTCAGTGCTTCCTTTGGCGCTCATCTGAGAAACTTCTTTGGAGATGGAGATTAACACAGAGACTCACAGTTGGTCAAGGTGCTGTGGAGAGCTCAGTAGTGAATGGGACCAAAAGAGACTATCTGTTCTTTTCTTCCCCCCTTTTGTTCTCTGCTCCCTTCTCTTTTCCTCTTCTCTCTTCTCCACCCCTCTTCCTCTCCTGCCTCCTTCCCTCCCCCCCATAGTCCTCACTATATAGCCTAGGTTGTCCTTCGCCTCACAATCCCCTTGCCTAAGCCTCCCTCCTCCTGATGTGCATGTTGGTACTTGGTTCTGAATCATCACGTAGAAGATGATGCTCTGATTGCTGTGAATTTTGTGTGACTGAAAGATATTCTATTAGGCTAAGCCACCGAGGTTTTCCAGGAGTGAAGGGGCATATTTTACTGGCAGAGCATGTTATTTCCTTTAATGTGGCTTCTCTCTGTACTTCACACACTATTGGAACCTATGTTAACAATTTTTATTTTAGTACTACTTTGTATGGTCACTCTGCTACTTTTGCATATTTATATTAAAGCTACAACCCCCAGATAATCCATCAACTCTGCTTCCTCTGCCTACATAAAGATTGCCAGAGATGGTTGAACAATTCCATCTATATAGATCAGGCCCTCCTAAGGCCAGCAGAATCCTCAACAATGAATGCTGGGCTCCTATGTTTCCCTAATTTATTCTTACAGCTTTGAATATTTATCTTCAGCAACAATCTGCCAGAAACAGAATCCGGCGGAATACATGTTCACTGTCCTGCTATTGAACCAGTTACATAGAAGCATGTCCTCCTTTGCCCTTTCTGTGATATCACAGTGAGACTGGGCTTCCTTCCCTAAAGGATTTGTGCCCTGGGTCCCACCCCTCTTTACTTCTTGATTCTCCACCTGTTGGTGAATTTTCAATGTATATTATAGCTGTGGTCTCATTTGAAAAAATAAAACGAAAAACAAAAAACCCAACAAAACAAAACAAAACAAAACAAAAACAAACCAAAAACTCCAACTCTCTCCTCCTTCAGAACAAATACACAAGCAAATAAAAAACATACTGATTTTCTCCCACGAGCAAGCCTTTCTTCTTCACCAGCATGTTCCAATTTCCTTATTCTTCCTTCTTCCACATCAGTTGCCTGGCTTTGGTTCCAGCGTCTTTAACCCTCCTGTGTCCCCCCTTCCTCCTTCCCTCCCTCCTCCCTCTCCCTCCCTGTCTTTCTCTTTCTCTCTCTGTGTATCTCCTTCCTCTCTTCCTCCTGCTCCTCCTCCTCCTTCTCTTTTTCCTAATTACTGTTCTTACTAAAGTCCTCAGGGCACTCCAAGTTCCATGTTTTCTGAGTATTTGATAAGACTGACTTTCTATTGGACAAACCTCTTGACTCCTAGGAACACTCATTCCTTGCTCCTTTGCCCAGTTCTCAATCAGTTCCTTTGGGTTTTTAATTCATGCTTTTGTCCTTTGATGACATTCATCATACTGGGTTCTGTTCTTAGAATGAAGTCTGCCATAAATAGGCTCATTCGTCACATATTAAAATTTGTGTTGCTTCATGGTATACCCAAGGTCCAGTCCCCTGACCCCATTCCCTACACAACTCTCTCTCTCTCTCTCTCTCTCTCTCTCTCTCTCTCTCTCTCTCTCTCATCTATCTATCTATCTATCTATCTATCTATCTATCTATCTATCTATCTATCTATTTATCTATCTCTCACCTTGGGACTAGACCCATGCCCTCTTATTGGCATGGTGCAAGGATTTCCAGCAGGCCCATGCTTCATGTCCCCCTCCTAAATGGTGTCTTTGGGCAGAGAGACTGAGTCTTTAAAACTGGAACAGGAAAGAGTCACTTTTATGACTTTCAATGCCCCAAAGCACTCCCAAAAATGTAACCCACCAACTCTTTGATGCACTTTGTATGGAGCTAGGCTCACTCCTACTGCTTTCAACAACTCTCAGTTCTTTACTTTTTCTTCTATTTCTGATCCAGATTTTCTTCCTTCTGTCCTTGGAATGTATGGTTATTCTCCAATCCAGTTCTCTGTTCATGCTGGCCACTCACTCTGAATGGTCCCTATTTCCTTTGCCTGGAGAATGCCCAATGATTTCTCTGGGGTAATTTGGAATCTAGTCCTCTTGGGAGCTTTGCTGAGCCCGTTCTGGGTTGCAAATCACCTTTTATGTCCTCTGTGATAGCACTTATCACAATTTATTGCCATTGGCTGTTAAATTGCCTGTCTTCCCCAGTAGACTGTAAACATCACCATGATTCTGATATGCACAGCTGTTCAGAAATGGACTGGGTTGTAAAAGGGAGGCAAGCCAAATGGTAGGTGGGTGGCTCACTTAGACTTTTATAATTGTGCCACTTTCTGTCCTTCTTGCTCTTCACAGGCCATATGTTCCAGTCAAACTACTTCGTTTTCCTGAATGGAAGTTGTGCTTTCTTCTTGTGTGACTTGGATCATCTATCTCCCTGTTCTTAAAAATAGCATCTCTCTGAACTGCACATGTGGACATTACTTTCAGGTTTTAAGGCTAGCTTCCAAAACTATCCTCCCAACAAAGTGGTGTTTTATCACCTCTGTGAAAGAAGACCTGGCTTTCCACTGAATCCTCAAACATCATAGGACATTTTTAGGTACAAATCACCCATATTTTTTTTTTATAGTGGTTATGCTGTCTTCCAGGAAAGTAAGATCTGGAGAAATAGATTTCTCTCTTTCTCTGAATTCTTTGTAATCTGCTATGTTAGTTTTGTGGAACACAACATACTTTACCTTGTGCTGGAGTTGTGCACAGACATGATATCCCTTAAAATAATAGCTCTGAAATAGTAATAGTCTCATATCTGAGTATCTGCAGTGCCTAGTGTGTGTGTGTGTGTGTGTGTGTGTGTGTGTGTGTGTGTGTGTAGTGTGTGTGTGTGGTGGTGATGTGTGTATGTGTGGCGTGTGATGTGTGTGTGGTGTGGTATGTGTGTATGTATGTGTATATGTGTATCTCTCTGTGTGTAATGTACTCATAAAGTATAAAATATGTGTTAAATACATCAGCAAATCAATTCTTCCTCATCTTCTCTCTTTATGTCTCTACAGGACTTTTTTTTTTAAAGCCATAGTCCTGTTTTCTATAGCCTAGTTTTGTTTACTTATTTTTAGTTAGTATACAAAGCCATAGATTTCTTTATAGCACTTCATGCATTCTTAATTTTGGTGGATTCTGCCCTATCCTGCTCTTCTCTTGTCCATGGCCCTTGTACTCATTGCAAAGCTCCCAGCCAGGGTCCCCCTTACAACTTCCTTAGCACGTGTGCTCTCCTGCCTTTCTCACTTCACATCTTACAGCCCCTGTGTCCCTCTCATGGGCCCCTTGCTAACATTCTGACCTCTGCCCATACTCACTCCCACATAAACACCACAAATAGATGTAGAAGCTGGAACCCATCCATGAGAAAGAATAAGCACTATTTGTCTCTGTAAGTCTGAATTATGTCACCTGAGAGTTTCTAGTTACGTTCATTTTGCTGAAAATTCTGTGGTTCTTTTTCTTCAAGGCAGAAACATCTCTTTTGTGTATAGGTGGCCCATTTGCATTATCTACTCATCTGGTGACAGTTACCTAAGTTGATTCTGTTTCTTCAACGTCATGAACAGAGCAGCAGTAAGCATGGATAACCCAGGATCTGTAGGATATGGAGTCTCTTGGGCATAGGTCCTGGAGTTAGCCCCTACTTTTCCATCATTTTTGCTCATTTCCTTCCCTCAGGGGTTGTATAGTCTTCCTCTGTATCTGTAGTTGTCAAAACGTTCCTCAACCCACATGCTGCTTCACTATAGCAATTACCTAGTATTTTCTGCCAGAAGCATTCAGTAAAGGCCTCAGCTAAAGTCCGTACTGTTAGCTAGTGGACCATAGATATCACAGACAAAATTAAATTATTGATTGGCTTCACCTGAGACATGAGTATAGGAGAGCAGAGAGCTGGAGGAACAGGTTTTTGGAGACCTGCAGCCATGGCTAGGCAAAGGGACTGTGTGGCATTGGCACAAGAGAATACATGCCAGGGGGGTTGGTTTTCTAATGTACCCATTAGAGGGCACTAAGAGAAGGCTGGAAGTATTGCTGAACTATGAGCAGATGAGGAAGATAGTTTTGCTTGCATGTGACTAGTGGGTATAGGTATGCTGGCCTGTAATCAGGGGGATAGGTTTGCTGGTATGTGGGTTAATCTGGCAGGGGACTTCTTGAAATCTGTCCTCTAACTCATGATTCATACCCACTTATATTCATCTGGCATAAAGTTTTATTCTCTACTAATAGTTTCTGTTAAAGTATAGCCAGTTACTGAAGAGCAGTTGACTCTCATGGATGGTCGATATAGCTCCTTAGAGCATGTGCTTGGAGGTAAGAGGACCACGCATCTTCTTTTATCTCTTGCTGATCTTGGGAGAAGGTGGGAAAAGCATGGATTTGGGTGTAAGAGATGAGGATTTGGAATATGCTTGGCTCACTTGCTAATTTATGACCCTTGTCAAGTTACTTAACTTTTCTCCATCTCAATTTGGTTATTTTTATGATTTATTTTTATTATGTTTGTTGTGTTCTGCAGGAATGTGTGCCTATGTATTCATGACCACAGAAGGCAGAAGAGGGCATCAGATTCCCTGGAGCTGTATTTCTAGGCAGTTGTGAGCAGGTGACTTTTTCTGAAGACAGTGGTTTAAACTTCTTCACATTTGAAATCCTAGATGAGGATCTATGTTAGAAATTATTTAAGATTTTGATTTAGAATCACCTCCCTCTCCCCCACACTAACTGCTGAGACATCCTTGCATTGTGCAGATATTCCAGGAAGTGTGTTCACACAACTTACATACATTTTCCTCTATACTATAGTCTACAGGGAAGAAGGTTATGCACAAGTTTGTGCCTTGTGTGAGGCAAGGAATTGTATTCTCAAACAACTTGAAAATCAGGTTTGCCAAAGTTATATTAAATTTGTAAGAATACATACTATCGGTTTCTTGCTTCTATTTGGATATATAACTTTTTTCTTAGACTTGGGAATTCATCTTTGACTTCCTCAAAGGGGTCTATTACAATGGCTTCAATGCTGACCAGTGGTCAAAGCTAGCAAGTGTGATGCTGAGTGAAATCCAGGTGATAGTTTTGATAGCACCTCCTTAGTGAGTGCTCACCTGTGAGTGCTCTCCTCCTGAGTTGCTAGTTAGTGAGATATGACAATATATCAGACTGATCTTTTCATCTCTTTGAGTATTCTTGACTGCATAAGGACATTTTTTTTCCTGAACTCTCAGGTTGAAATAGACTTGGGTCTCAAAGCACACAGCAATTTTGTTCAACCAAACAAGGTTAATGTCAAAGCCACTTGATTTGACATAGTGTATGTACACTGACTTGTGCACGGCAGACATTTGTACTGTGTTAATCTCAATTCATTCCTCTCAGACGACAGGTCTGTATTTGGAAACAGCTTCAGGGTAAATTCAGATTTATTTGCTTCATGATTCTAGTGAGCCTCATAGAAGGAGATCTACTTTTTTGTTTGTTTGCTTTTTGTTCTGTTTTATTTCAGAGACATGGTCCGGCTGTCCTGGAACTTGCTATCGAGACTAGGCTGGCCTCAAAGTCCCAGAGATTCATCTGCCCTGCCTCCTGAGTGTATGCCACTACTCTGTCTAGGAGACTTTAATCTATTTTTCTCATTAAAGACATTGGAGATTCTGCACCCATTTCAAGGCTCACTCATAAACTTTGGGTCCTTGTCACCACATCAAAGGACAGTTTGGTCACTTCAGAGGTTTCACTAATTGCAAATTGTAATAAATGGTTTATGGAGAATAAGGATGAGTCTTGTTCTGAAGTGTTCCAAAGAAGCAGACATGAGTAGTGTTTAGGGCAGGATGAAGACCACTTGTAAAGAGGAAGAGCCCAACAGATATGGGGATTTGAAAGCTCCTTGTCCCGTGGAGTTGGTCACTCCTCAGTAATATGCTAACTGAGGGTTGGGGAAAATCTTAGAAGGAAGTTCTTTGTGAAAGGATGCAATCAGAGCAGCTCTGACTGAACCCCAGTGGGCCTCACCTTAACCATACCCCTCCTAGATTCTGAGAAAAGCCCCCAGAACTCCAGGGAGCCCCATTTAAATTCATGAACTGTGTACCATTCATACTTATAAGTGCCTACCACCTGTTACAAATACACCTGACACGTGCACAGGGAAAGAAAATAGACACCAAGCTCCAATCTATTTTTCTTCTAAGACATCTCGACTGAGGAAAAGGCACTGTGACCTGGCTGCTCTTCTGCTCAGTGGTGCTCTTTGCATCTGGCTTTGAAAACTCAATTGTCTTTGACTTTCTCTCCTTCATACTCACATTCAGTTAACCTCTTACATTCTTTTGGTTCTCCCTCGAAAATATGTCTACCATCTCTACTTTCTTTTCCCTTGACTAAGATGCTTAGTTCAAATGACTTTGAATAAGGCTTTAAAAATTCATTTCCTTTCCTGATTTACTCTGTGTGTGTGTGTGTGTGTGTGTGTGTGTGTGTGTGTGTTCGAGTGTGCATGTGCGTGTGTGTATTATATGCATGGATGTGGTTTTCACGTACACTAAGTGTTTGTGTGAATGTCAGAGGACGTCTGTGTGAGTCAGTTCTCTCCTCCTACGCTTTCATGGCCTCAGATTATTGAGCAAGCCTATGCTCCTGGTGCTTTACCCACTGAGCCGTCTCATTGGCCTGTAGCGGGCTTTTTACTGGTCCCTTTCCCTTCCATTTGATGAGGTGCTACAGGTTTAACCTTTCTAACCGTTCCTCTAAGAACATACAGTTCTTGGTGTTTCCCTTTTGGTCACAAATTGCCAGTGTCCCCCAGTGGAGGTTTCTATGCATCCTATTGCTTTGAGCCTCTATGAACATCAGCCAAACGGTGGACTCTCAGACAGTTCATGGACTGAAGTCCACATGGTCAGCCACTGTACCAACTGTCCCAAATTCTTGAAGTTGAATCACTCCACTGAAAATAATGGCAGAAGAGGGTGGTACAGACCTGTTGAGGTAGTACTAGGCTTCACACTCTGTTCAGAACACTTCAGGGTAACAACCTACATTCTCACAGGATCCCACCGCACCTTGTCAGGTGGGATGTTTGCTTTTCCAGTCTACGCTGCCCCACATCATTTCTGTCCCCATGACTCATTCAGGTCTGGCTGTATCCTAAGTGCATCCTAAGCTTGCCCTCTATCCTCTAACCTCAGAGCATCTGCATTGTCTGTTCCTAGAGTCAAGAATGCTCTTTCCCTGAATCCCAACATGGTTAACTTTCTCACTCCCTTTGCAGGTCCCCTCAAATACAGGTTCTCCTCGGGACCTCGCTCTCCACTCTCTTTGCAGTAGTACCGTCCCATTCCACTTTGGCCTCACAGCCCCTGTTCTTGTGTTTGTTTTTTTCTCTGCTGCATTTACCTTGTGATTGACTAGTTAGTTATAGATCTAGCTTGCTTATCCATCTGTCTTTTGTCAGTTGTAAGTTCCTCGAAGACAGGAATTTCTGGCTTTAAGAGTGTGCCTTGCCCTGTTTGCTTGTTTGTTTATTCATTTTATTTATTTTTTAAACTAATATCCTTTCGTATAAAAACAGTGTCTTGCACAGAGTGACGACTGAGTACGCACTGGATGTAGGACTGATGAGTGAATGAGGTGGGATTTCTGAGACCAGCCTTAGCTCTCTGGATCATGGCTGTGTTGCAATATCATTGCTCCTGCCTGACACGTTTCAGACTTCATACATGGTGGTCCTCCACCACTCCCCCAAGCTTCTCCTCACCTCATGTCTTTGTTGCTCTGTGCCCACCACTATGAAAATGCTTTCTGGGCATTTCTATACTCCCCCAGTGACACTAAATTCCAGCTGAATCCGTGAAAACATGTCATCCACACAGCGTATATTCTTTTCTTATTCTCCTCAGGGAATATTTTTCTGTCATGCTAATATGACAGTTAAATTTATCCTGCATCCTGATGGCGTGTATATTCATACCCCTGGTTGTTACTTATGCCATGTATTTTTGTTTAAGTTTCCCAATGTTACCTTTTTTCCTTACAACTTTGGACGCTCTCTGAAAAGTCAGAGTATGCACCCAGGGGTGCAGCCTGCCCTGAGAAGTAGGGAATCTGTTGGCTCGGGGAAACTTCTTAGGGTGCATGCTGGTGGTAGGAGCTTTGTTAACAGATTGACTTCAGGATGTTGTTTGTCTCTAGTCTTCTATCTCACCAAAGCTTCCCTAGTGTTTATACATATGTATTAATGTCTAAACAGACATTCGGAAAACTTTGTTATAGATTAATACTTACAGATTTCACTTAGTGATGTTGAACATGGAAGAATTAGTTAAAATATTGATTGTACTTGAACTACTACTGGCTACATCATCAAACACTTTGGAGGTTCAAAGTGTGAGAATGCTTTCTCGTGGGTCTCTGCATTTATGAAAAGTCTTTTGCATGGTGTTTCCATAAAGAAGTTGTATGGGACTGAGTTTGGGGTTGCTTGGCCATGTAGAACTGAGTGTACCCCTTGCTGTGCTCTTTGCTCAGTGCTTATTAGCTCTGCATTTTTACCTCGGGTGTGTTGACTCACTATATTGGAAGAGCTTTTTGCGTTGGATGTTCGGTGTCTATCATTTCAAGTAGATGTGTCATTAACTGTAACTTCTTAGGTGACTGATGACTGAAGCTTTTTAATGATAATAACTGACAGATACTTAGACACCTTCATTACTCATTAACCACTTCTGGTATGAAGAAGACAAGTGAGATGTGCCAAGCATGTAACCTCTATTTTCAAATTAATTCCAGCATGTTTTTATATCTAAGAACAAACATATACTTAACTATTTTTTTTAAATTTTATTTATTTAATGTATAGTGCTCTGCTGCTTATATATCCGCAGGCCAGAAGAGGGCATCAGATTGCCTTATAGATGGTTGTGAGCTACCATGTGATGGTGGGAATTGAATTCAGGACCTCTGGACGAGCAATGAATGCTCTTAACCACTGAGCCATCTCTCCAGCCCTACTTAACTCTTTAAAGCAGATACTAATGAAGCTCCAAACTTCATTTCAAAGTCAACTTTGATTCTGCAAAAGAATTGAATGTGAACTCTCAGAAATTTAAGGACCTTGTATGTGGCTCGTTCTGGTTATGTATGTGTTTTGATATATATATATATATAAAAGATCTATCTATCTATCTATCTATCTATCCCTTTAAACTGTGTATCTGCTTACTTAAAAACAACATTGATGTCTGGTTTTAAAAAATTAAACATAGTCACTACAGTAGCTACTTAATTCTTATTTTTTTCATTAGTGCCAATCAGGAGTATAATGTAACAATTTGAAAAATTAACATCTGCTTTCTACTTGTATTATTTCAAATCTGTGACAGGCAAAATATTTATTAAAAGCAATATTTTTCATCTCTTCTCTGGTGCTGACAGTTTTGATTTGTGACATCTGTTTCTTTTTCCAACGCAGCTGCTCCAAAAGCTTAATTAGTTTTAAATGAATGAGAATTGATGTTGTCTTGAAAAAAATTGATTTTCTAATCACATCATGGATATTTTCAGCCCTTTGAAATGTACTGGCAATTCCAAGTGGAAGTCTGTGTGGTTTCATCAAAACCACACCAGGTCTCGGTTTCTGATAGAGTAGAGTCAGCCCTGCGAACGGTGTAAAGTTAGCTGTGGCAGCATGGTGCTGTTAACCTTCCTCACTTTCTCTTCTACTCCCTGAAGAAATTCCACAAAATGTGAAAAATTAGTTAAAAATGAGGCACTAGTCCTAAATCTTATGTATGAGTCAAGAGAGAGACTCCGAAGACAGACATAGTTGGCTTTTGAGAAAAATTAGGATGGATTGCTCTAGGTTGGGTTACACAGGGTCCAAAGTGGATTGGGGTGAGATATTCTGCCATTTCAGAAAGGCTGTGCGGTGGCCTATGTATCCTGAATTTCAGTACGGAGAAAAGACAAAGGCCGGTGGCAATACATAGCTAGAATCCCTAACGAGCATGGTGCCATCTATCTCTCCAGTCCATCACCTGCACTACAGCATTCACAGAACAAGTTCTCTGTGCAAGCTAACAAGACTGAATGAAACTTATCAAATCCACTATCAGTGATGGATTTAATTACTTCCACCCAAGGGAGCTTATATACATGCTGCTAAAGGAGTTACTAATAGAGCATCTACTAATGTGTTAAGATGATAATCGTGACCATCACTCTTAGCCATTAATAGCATCTGGTCAAAAGGTTTAGATTGGCTATAGGATTTCATTTATGAAATAAAAAGACTCAAATTTTAGCAATCTCATTTCAATTTATGTGCTTACTGTCACATAAGCTCTTAGCCCTCCCTTAGTTACTATTCATAATCCAGAATGCATTTCACCAAAAATGATGACTATAAAGTAGCAATAACTTGCTCTTCAGCCAGAATAATAGAACTGGAAAGTATGGAGGGAGAGTTAGTTTTCTCATCTCCTTTCTTTTTAATTAACAGAGCAAAGTACCATTCAGAAAAGTCTATTTTATAACAGCATCTTTTCAGGTGCTCCTAATCCTAAGATAAAGGAGATTTAAAAATCACAGAAAAGAAAAAGTTGCCTATAGGGAGATATAATATAGCAAGAAAGGAAGCCTCAGGATTTTCTTTGTATGTCTGATTGGTCATAAAAGTGTAGAAAACGTGCTGACTCACCAGTAGATGAAACAGCACATTTGAGTGCAATGAAGTCTCTTGGGTATAAAGTATCTGTATTGCAACAGCAAGTTTGATCTAAAGGGTACAGACAGGGCAAACTCTGGATGAAGGAACTGAGAATAGGCAGAGAAGGGATTCCTTCTATCAAAAGCCTTAGAGGTGCTTACACCACCTGTTGACTCAGACAGTTGCATAAGACCCACATGAGCAAGGGAAGGATGCCAGGGATCTTCAGAGTGTATTTTGTGGAGGAGCAGGTAGAAGCATTTATGTTTCTGCCTCTTCCCTGTATCCACGGCCCCTGAGTGTGATGGATGTGTGGCAGAGTCCAAACCTCAAAGCTGAAATTCCGCATCAGTTTCAAGTCTTAGACATATTAAACATTTGGGTAATTAATAGCTTTTTAGATTTCCGTGTTATCACAGTCATAGACTGAGAGACAGAATGTATATTTATAAAGTTTCTCCTCCTTCCCACATTGAAAAAGCATTCTGATGTATTTTAGAATAGAGATTTTGATCTAAATCCTATTTTATAGTCATGTATCCATTGAGTTAAATGTTAGAGAGACTTAATAGTGTTCAAATGTAGAAATAATAGTGTTTTAGAAATAGTTTTTGAGTCTAAATAAAAATTTAAATTAAAAGATATGGCATAGTGACTATTTCTTGAAGAGCCAAGCAATTTTTAGTAAGCCCAAAGTTTAATAATTGCACTCAGTTTTCTTCGTTTTGTCTTTGCATGTTACAAATGCTTATTTTTCTATTAATACAGCTGCTGCTTATTTTCTATAACAGGATAAATTTCCCCCCAAAAGTGCTCACACAGACATCCATGAAGAGAAACAAATATATTTTTGGTTCAAATAGTCTTAAATATCAGATTAGCAGTCTTTGATTGGCTTGGGGCATCTTTAATTATCGTTTCTAGAGAGCCACTCACTTTGGTGACCTGCTAACTAGAGCAGATGCTCTACACTTTAATAAAGTCGGTGTTTTCAGGAGGTTCAGACAGATCAGTGAGATCAGTATCTTTTACTTTTATAGTTAAGACTTCAATAGTATGAAAGCAAGTTTAGAAAACATTTTTATTAGACAAATTATGTAGACAAATTATACACAGAAAGCTCTGCCACTCATAATTGAGGCCTCCAAAATGTTTTGTGTACTTGAATAGGCAATACATCAAAATCAGCCTATTTCCAGTATCGTACATGGTTAACAGTTTGTTGATAGCTGAAGTCACTGCAGCATCTGGGGTGCCCCTATATAGCTGTAAAGACTTTTCTGTTTGAAAATCAGAGTTGTAAATGAGAACATGAATGTCACAGGGAAACAAGGTGTGCATGCACCGCGGGACTCGTCACCCTGGAAACAAAGTGGTTTCTCATGATAAGAACGTTTTCTGCCTGACACAGTAGACAATATTTGAAGATTTAGTACAAAAACAGTGACAGTACAAGATGCTCCCCAGAACAGAATTAGATCAAAATAGAATACACCATAAGAATATACCTCTTAATTGCTCCTAAAGCAAATCTCATAGGCTGGATCCTCTAGCAATCCTAGCCACAGAATGAATGAGATCAAAGTAAGCATACTGCTGCCTGAAAACACAGGATAAATTCTTGCTTCCTACTTACCACGTCGAGTTTAAGGATTACAGATGAAGCTCAGTCTATGTTTCTAACAGATAAGAATGCTACTTTTAGAGGATTGTGCATGATGAGGCACTGGTTTTTGCTCATCGCCCCTGCTGACACACTTGGCACTGATTTTACAAAGACAGGACACCTCCAAGTAGAAGTGGATAGAAGAGGGGTTCAGATGAGAGCCCAGGATGGTTGTCACGTGTTTGCTGTAGGGTGATGGATGACACATATAAGGCCACATCGACACTTCGAAGGGGCTTCCGCTCCTCCTCAGCTACAGTTACAGTGATTGGCTTGCAGCTTTGGAAGAGGATGTTGAACCTACCACGATCTATGGTTAAACTCCGCTTTCTGTGCTGTGTGTGGGGTTCAGCTAATGGCATTTCCCATTTCGATAATTAACAAAAGGTAAAATTATCAAGGTTAGCTTTATACACTGTTGAGTAATGAAGCGAAACCTATTCAAATGAGTACATCTAGGAACAAAGATGAAATCACCCTGGATGTTTTAATAACAAAATTATAAAATAGTTTCTTGGCAAACAACGCAGGTCAGAGTGACATTAAAGCAACCTGCCTCTCCAACTGAAAAGGCCTCCCGTGCTGCCATAGCTCCTGTACACAATGCTTGGTTTTTAAACTAAAGCTTTATTAAATGAATTGCAATAGCAATGGCTGCATTTATATATATATATACACATTATATAGGTGCATATATATGTATATATGAGATTCTAAGTTATTTAACACAATAAAGGCCTTTGCCATATGCTAAAGTTTACTGTACATAAGAAAAAGTTTGAATACTGTACAATCATGAAGGGGTGGGCACTGCTGCAGTGCAAAGGGGGTTTTAACTGTGGTCTTGACTGGCAGATGGCTTTTTTTTTTTTTGTAATCCTACAAAACTGCATTCTCATATTGCGTGGCCTGAACGGTCTTCAAATCATTTCACAGACACTGCAGGGGTTGCCTTTGGTCCACAGTTAAAGGACACTCGACAGCAGTGGAGGATTTTGTGGATGCGACCGAAGATGGAGAAAGACTGAAGTTATTGCAATTAGAGTTTCAAAACAGAGGGACAGTGAGTGCATGGAGCCCTGTGTGCAAAGTCAACCCTGCAAGTGTTCTCAGTGCCTCAGTGCCCATTCCCTAGACTTGAAGCACAGTATATGAAAAGCAGACTAATAGGATCCTAGAATACTATATTCTTGGGGAACAAGTTGAGTAATGAAAAAAATGGAGGGTGATAGAGAGAGGGAGAAAGAGGGAAAAAAAAGTAGAGCAGGGGAGAGAAAGAACTAGAATTGTTACTAATTATCCTGATTTCTTTTAAATAAAACATCACATCCATGTTAGTCCCACATTACAGTTGCTCCTTTGGGGGAGTCCTAGGATGGGCGGAGCTGTCTGCTGCTCATATGGACGTGCCTCGGTCGGGGTCATTGCCCAGATTGAGCCCCAGAGTGGGAGTAGGCTGATAAGGAATAGATGACATTGTTTTGATAGGACTCCTGAAAAAGCCCCCGTTAGGGGCCCTGTGCCTAAAAGGGCCAGTCCGGTGCTCAGGCACACTGCCGAAAGCGAAGCCAGAGGCAGCTTTTGCTGAGAGTGTGCGGCTAAGAGTCTGGATCTGCTCTGGGATGAAGGTGGTGGTAGTGATGTGAGTGTTTCTGAAATCACTGATCTGCTCCAGGGCTTGTCGTGTTGGCAAAGTGTCAATGTCCAGAGGGGTCAAGTCAATTGACGAGGTGGAAAACTGTTTATGGGGGCTGTCGTCATCTGTGCACAAGCTATTTACACGTCTATGGAGATGCTCCAGGTCAATTTCCTTGTCATCCTGGAGATGAAGAAAAAGAAAATAAGGATCTCATCAGTACTAGCTTCCATGTTTTTTTTTTTTTTTTTTTTTTAAAAAGTCGTTCAGCAAACATGTAATTAACTGAACTTTGGGGCATATTGGCTTAGCAGATACTGACTGGGCCCCTAGCATGAGCCAGGTAGGCACTGGGCTTGTTTCTGGGAATACTGTCCGAGATTTGAGATAAAGTATCTATAAGAAATACTTTGCTTGCAGCTGGAGCTTTAAAATGAGCATAGGCCACATGCAGCTACAGAGACACCAAACAGGCTCAGGCAGGGACACGCGCAGAAGGTCTGATTCCAGTACCTCCCCTCAGCCCTCGCCACCCCGTTTTGTACATGCTTCCTCTTTCAGAGTCTCATTCTAAATGGATGTTTTGGTCCTTTCTACCATTTACACCCAGACTTAACGTTTTGTCCTTAGATGGTATATATATATATTGTTTCTTTGTACTAACTTGTCAATGACTAGTAAAGTGTAGTTTCCTGCAGCCCAGAGCTATGAGGTTCTTGAGAAAGAGTCAGTACAAGAGAGACTTCTTGACAGAGCAAATATATATATCCAGTACCTGCATCTGGCCACTGTGAGGTCAGAGGGGCCACTAGAGATCCCTTCAAGTCAGGACATGTGAATAAATACCTTTAACTGAGGGTTAGTTCTAGGCTAAGTGGGTGTGTTTGTAAGAAGTTTTATTTATTTTGCTTTGTAAAAGGCAGTAAAGCCTCAGAGTTTCGGAGAGAAATCCTACCTGTGACCCTCTCAGGGTAGGAAAAAAAAAAAAAAAAGAATGGAGAAGAAATAAAATTTCCTTTGTGATATTTACAGCGAAGGTCAATAAATTAAACTGATGGGTTGTAAAAATGCCCATTAGTCAGTCATAAGAGGAGAAGATAGTTCTTCACAGAACCTGGAATGGCCATCAGAAATTCCAGTAGGTACATGCTTTCCCTCCACGCATGCAGTACTCTGCAGCAAAAAGTGCTGAGGTTCACAGCCCTGTTTTCCCTTCCTCTTCCTCACTTAAGATCCAATAAAAACATCCATTAATGCAGCATTATCACTGAGACTTCAGAAGGCTGAGATGTATAATTTTATGGTTCCCATGGCAACTGTAATTTAGGCATCCATCAACATCTCTAACAATGCAAACATTTAATATCTTCTGTAGTAATTCAAAAATAGGAGCTCATGAGCCCTTTGTTTCCAGAGTCTGGAGAACATTGAGTCTCAGCTACAATCTGCATTAATGTGGACTTTTGCTTGGGATTGATGTCAGCAGAGAAACCAATGCTTATGCTGCGAAGAAGACATGACAATAAACCTGGTTGGCTTTTAACTCAGTCTCCACATAGTGGGATTGTGTCTGATCACTCACGCAGGTATGAAGCAAGGTAAGCCAAGCTGTTCTTATAAACGGCACTGATCTACTTTGCATCTAAGGAGCTACATGGATCCTTAGACTGTGTAGATGAGAGTGTTTGAAAGACAACACTACCGCGCAGACATGCATATACAAATGAGAGATCATGTTTATTTGTACATCAAAGCCAATCTTCTGCAGAGTTCCTTGTGCACCACTCAGCCCAGAGTTGGGCAGAAAGTTTAAAATTTTCTTAGAAACTGACCCTCAAATCAAACCACTGAATAAATTCAGGTTTCTTTTCACATTGACTTTTCAAGCTTTCGGCAATAAGATTAATGAGCCAAGTGGGTTTTTTTTTCTCATGCTTTCTCTAGTAATGGATACATCTCACATGCTCCTTTCACTAAGGTGTTATGTACAGTTCTGCAACCATTCTTACGGATAGCTATACAAACTTGAATATGGCCCTGGAGTTAAGCTGATGACACACTCAGGGAGATAAACAGAATCCAGAATGATTTTGTAATGTGAACTGTGCACACTTGGGATCATGGGAGAGCCCTAGACATACAGTCATGTCTCCAGATCTTCATACATAGATAGAAGCAGGAACTTGTGATAAAGAGAAAGCAACCTGCTGGGGTTTTCTAGGCCTGTCTTTAAGACACAAACTTATCTACAACGTTAGAAACTGTTAGGCTAATTGGGTCAAGGAAATCATAGCCTTGAAGAATCATCAGTACCTAGTCTGAGACTGCTACAGGATAGGAAATTGTCAGCCTTACAGCTATTACCCCTGCTCTTCATTCATCCCGAGAGTCCTAAAAGGGAGCTGGCACTGGCTCGCCTTTCTGCTTCCCACATGCTTATGTTGAATCTTCAAAGAAAGCAGAAAGAGCAGTTGCTAATGTTACCCCTTTCTCCCTGGAAATATAACCACATCTTTTGGCAGCTCTATCTGGGGCCCAAGTTCAAGTACCTCTTTTGATGGGACCCGGGAGCCCTTCCTCCGGCTCCACCACGTTTCGAGGACGGCTATGAGGCAGGAAAGCACAATCCCCGCAGCCAGGATGCAGAACACGCCTGCCAGGCTCTTGATGTCCAGGGCTCCTCCCTTCTGCTTTGCGTCTACTGAGGAGTACAGGTCACACTGGCCGTTCTTAGGCCACCATTTGTGCTTGAGGATGTCCATGTCGCCACTCTGCTGCAGCTCCAGGATCCTGGGGGTGGAGAACAGAGTGCATGTGACTTTAGTTAAGGTGACTACCTTGTCCACAGCCTGAATGATAGTGATCGTCCCTGTAGAGACAGTAGGTCTAGCTCACTAGAGCAGTTTCTAGGCTGAGTACCCGGAAGCCAAAAACATGGATTTTCTGTTACCGTGCCTTACTCCCCCACCCCTTATCTTATTATTTTACTTTCATGGGAACTCTAGTGGTCCCTGCGCCATTTAGTGCAGTATGCTTTTAAAATGGCATTTGAGAGGTACTGTTCTGATTTGGTCTGACACTGATATAGTTCTGCCCCTTCTTCCAGAAGGGCTCAGTACCATGTAGCTCTGTCTTCCAATGTAGCTCTGTACCATGGTGTTTTTATGAAGAGCCCTTTGCTGCTTCTAGCCAAATATTGGTGTAATGTAACCCAGTATTTGCTATACACACAGGAATTCCATTAAAACAAAACTTCTATTATTTATCACGGTGTGGAGAAGGCCTTGGGACAAGTCTGAAGTTGATAAAATACATCATTTTCAGCTCTTCACACAACTGATGTACTTTTCCTTTTAATGCCAAAAGGAATGTAACCCTACCCCCTCTGGGAGGTGAGAAAAACAGTTGATCAGAGGGACCAGAGGTGCTTAAAAACCTGAGACAAACAGAGCTGTGAAGACTGAAGCTTTTCAAAGTGTAGTTCACACAGAGAAATCAACCCGACCTCCCAAATTTCACTTAGGCCCCTGGCCTGCTGGGTACCATTGCTTCTGCAGGAACCATACTGCCAGAGGCCAAAGCAGTTCTGCAGAGTCCTGGCCCAAACCCGTAGCATCCCCTCAGGCATTTAGTTTTAGTAAGTATCCAACATCTGCAGTAAAGAAACCTTAAGGTTCTGTGTAGCTCAGCCCTCTCCAGATTTCTTCAATTCCAGCCTCCTCATTTTAGTTCTCCACCTAAGTCAGTACTACGTTGAGCTCCAGTTTAAGTAGCGCAAGAAGCATACATATGTGGCCATCGCTGGCAGGGGTGAGCCTCACCCAAATACATAATTATGTCATCAAGGATTCTTGCTGGGCCCATCCACTATTACCATTTAAATGATGTTGATACTGCTAAGGCTAGTTTATAGATTCGGTTGTGTAAGATTAATAAGTTATAGATGCTGGGCAGGTAACTTGGTCAGCCAAGTGCTCAGTGTGCAAGCACGAGGCTTGGCTTTGCTCCCCAGAATCTATGGAGGAAAGGCAGGCATGCTGGCAGAAGTTATGATCCCAGAGCTGGAGAGGTGGAGACAGGGGGCTGTCTGGGGATCTCTGGCCAGCCAGTCTAACCAACTTAGCAAGTTCCAAGCTGTCACATGTCTCAAAGAAACAATTTAGATGTTGTCACAGAAAGGTTGGCCTTTGCCTCCAGGCTTATGTACCAACACATGTATGAACACAAACACCACCTTACATGAACACACACACACACACACACACACACACACACACAAAGGAAAGATTACTAATTTCTAGAGACCTGCTGTACATTTGCCTATAGCTAACAGTACCATATTGTACACTGGAGTTTCTGCTAATAGCATAATGCCCATTTAATGGTTCATTACATCATAATAGAAGCAAGACAGTGCCCTCTAGGAGTTTGCTTATCGAAAGGCACTAAATAGTCAGACCATCTTTAGATATCCCAGAGGAAAACTTTTGCTTTGACAAAAGAATTCTGCATAAATATGTGTTTATAAAATATAAAATATAGAAGAAGGTTACAGCAATATTTGCTCACTGAGAATACAGTTGCCTCAGTGCATGTGGAGAATAGTCTAGGATCCCCCAGTGGATTTCAAAGTTGGAGGAAACTCAGGTCGATTACATAAGATGACATGTTGATTATCTAGAACACTCTCTCCCCAGATACACACCATCTGTGGTGTTTTGAATGAAAATGTCCCCCAATAGGCTCATGCAATTGAACATTTGACTCCCCGTTTGGAGAATCCCTTGGGAAGGTTTCAGAGGCATGGCCTTGCTGGAGAAAGCACATCACTAGTGTTGTGTTTTATAAAAAGATAAGGGCGACAACTAGAGATGAGCTTTGAGAGCTTAAAGACTTAGCCCGTTCTTCAGTTCTCTTTCTGCCTTGTGCTTGCAATTAAGGATGTTAGCGACCTCCGCTTCCTGCTCCTGCTGCTGCCTGCCTCCCTGCTCTGATGGACTCTAATCCTTCTGCAACCAAGAGCCAAATAATCTCTCTCATGGTATTTTATCTCAGCAACAGAAAAGTGGCTCTTATATCATTCCTTTTACGGTTTGATTTCCAGTTATGTAGAGATCATAGATCTATCTAAATAGCTGTTTAGGGGACGGTGACAAGAAAAATGAACGCTTCATGAATTCAGTGCAGATACGCCTCTCCTTTTCAGGAAATCGGTGGTCTTTAGTTTAATGACTCTGTGGGCACATGGATACAGAAGACCGAGAACCCCAGCCCTAGCCACGCCCCCTCCGCCATCACACTGGTCAGTGTCTGGAACGTTGAGATTTCTTCCACAGACCTTACTGTCCTTCACAGTTGCCTGTGACCTGTGATTACTGAGATCTCTCAAGAAGCCGAACTGCTTTCTCCCTGGTGTGCAGGTGGGTATTTATTGATCGAATATGCATATATTTGCTATGCCAACTCTGCCCTCACATTTTCCTCTTTTTTCTTCATCTCTGAAGCCGATTTATAATTTATTCCATTTTCTATTAATCCATCCACCCATGCAATAAATATTTCAAGAGAGACTCATGCCAAGCATTCCTTGTGCACGAAATTAATCCCCCACCACGACTGTACATTCAGGCAGAGCGAGCTGGCACACGGCAGAGCTGGTCATGGCAGTGTCTCCACTCTGAAGCTTTATTCTTTCATTCACCGAGGATCGGATTACAACCTCCTAGCTTTCCTTAATCATGTCTGAAGCCTCTGTGTCTCATTTACTTATGTTTGCTCATAGCCTCTCTACATTTTTTAATATTTGAGGAATATTTTCACTTAGAAACAAGTATCAAACTAAAATTATATTGCAGCTATTTAAATTCTAGTGGAGCTAGATGCAGTAAATTGGAAGACTTTAGTTGCAGCGTTTTAAGCTAGGAGAGAGAAGTTCACAGGGTAGGGAAAGAATGGAGTGTCCTGTCTAGAAGCCTTCAAGTTCTGAGAAGCCACAGACATCTCTGTACTTGGTGGACCTCATGACCACACAGCTCATGTGGCTTCTTCAGAAATATATGGAGAGATTGAGTCATAGAATTCCCCTGTCACACACCAGCCACACTCTCAGTATGCTATACCATATTCTAGGATACAGGCTGGCTTGGAATAGAACACTGCAAGGCCCGTAGGCCTGGAGTTCTGCACAACTTTCCTATTTAATGCTTCTAGAAATTCCATTGGAGTCTCACCACACCCCTTTATCATTTAAAAACAGTTTATTTAAAGACCAGTTGGAGTAACCTCAGTAAACTATAACGTTGTTTCTTAAAAAAAAAAACAAACACAAAAAACAATGAAATGAATCCTTGTAAATCTTCACAGTACTTTTGTAAGTGAAACTTGAAAGCACACCTAGAGAATTTAGCCATTTAGATATAAGCAAATGTGTGTGTGTGTGTGTGTGTGTGCGTGTGTGTGTGCGCGTGCGTGCGTGTGCGTGCGTGTGTGTGTGTGTGTGTGTGTGTGTGTGTGTGTGTGTGTGTGAATTCAATAATGTGGTAGTAAAATCTTGGGCCTTATGGAAGGCAGGATTTTCTGTTATGCTCACTAGTTCCACAAGGTGGCAGTATTGGCTCACAGAGGTCTAGGCGTCCCTGCAACCAGTTTCCCGTAGGCGAGATTAAAACGCAGGAAGGAGACACTTGTGCCTTAAACTACTTTAACTATTAGTCACAAAATTAGCTACTAGATTAGGATGGGCGATTAGATGGCTCAAACCTTTTCTTGAAATGCAGTGAGAAAAATTCTTGCCATTTTAAAGGTCAGAGTAATGACAGTCGCATTTTCTTTTGAGGGCCATTGTAGTGAGAATTAAGGAGACCGAGCACACAATGGATCGAGCCGTCTTGCTCACTGTTTGGGATGTGGGAGGAGAGTACAGCTTGAAAGCTAGGTTACAATCCTCAGGGTGCTTGCACGCGAGCGTGTGTGCGCATGTGCGTGTGTTTACTCTCTGTCGAGTGAGCATACTCATGCGTCCAAGTGAGCGTGTCTGTTGTTTTTTCAGATCAGTTCTGGCATATTCCTCTTCATTAAGAATATGCGAAGAAAATAATCAAGGGAGTCAGAAGGAGGGAGGGATCTGGGTGGGAGGGGGAGGTCAAAAGGGAATAGAATCAGGTGTGGGAGGGCGGGGGACAGGAGAGAAGCCCGGAGGGCCAGCAGAGTGAATGGAAATATGCAACCTCAGGGGTGGGGTGGGAGGTAGGGGTTTCTCTAGAAAGTATGAGAGATCTGGGAGGTGAGAGACTCTCAGGACTCAAAGGGCGGGCCTTAGATGAAATGCCCTCCAGTAGAAAGACAGGGCATCAAGTGGAGGGATAGGGTTGCCATCCCACAGTCAAAAATTCTGATCCAGAATTGTTCCTGTCTAAAAGAACTGCAGGGACAAAAAATGGAGAAAAGATCGAGGGAAAGGCGGTCTAGTGACAGGCCCAAATTGGGATCCAGCTCAAGGGGATTACTGATGCTGTGCTGTGCTTCCAGACAGGCTGTCCCTCTAAGAGGCCCAACAAGCAGCTGACTGAGACAGAAGCAGATACTTACACCCAACCGTTGGAATGAAGTTGGGGGACCGCTGTGGTTGAATTAGGGGAAGGCTGGAAGAAGCTGAGGAGGAGGGTGACCCCATAGGAAGACCAGCAGTCTCAACTAAACTGAACCCCTGAGATCTCGCAGACACTGAGCCACCATCCAGGCAGCATACCCAAGCTGGTCCGAGGCCCCTGACACATATAGCAGAGGACTGCCTGGTCTGGCCTCAGTGGGAGAAGATGTGCCTAACCCTGGGGAAACTTGAGGTCTGTCGGGGTGGAGATGTGTGGGTGGTGGGTGGTGGCGAGTAGAGGATGGGGAGTGGTGGGGATAGGGAGGCATCTTCTTGAGGGGGGGATGGGATGAGGAACTGTGGGGGGGCGGGGCAACGACTGGACTGTAAAAAAATAAACGTAATAAAAATTGCTATTATTACTATTACTACATATTTTTTGTTTCGAATTGCTAGAAATTCAGTAAAAGTAATTTTTCCTTTAGGATGCAAAACGAAAAAGCAAAAAGAAAACGCGAGTGATTCATTTGTAAGAAAATTGCATTTCCTTTCTTTTCCAAGTGTTCAAATATTTGCACGCTCACTGAACAGAAAAAAAAAATTGGAAGGTTCAGTTTGAAAGCGGTTCCTAGCTCAGCTGAGCCCTGTGAGTACCTGGATACAAACGAGCAAATTTCAGGAGAAGGCTGGGAAGCCACGGGTCCTCCTTTCATATTCAAATAAAAGCAGTCTGCTTCTTCAGGCAGGTCTCTGAGAAAGTGGTTCGCTCGCTTTGAAGATAATAACTTCATTTCTGTGTGGGGCTTCTCTAATCCATTGATCACTTACCATCTTAAACACCTACTCTAGGAATTAATTTCCAAATTAATCAATTTGTAAGAAGAGAGTTTGCGGGGGTTGGGGGGTGGGGTGGGTAGAGTGGTGGAGGGGAAGTGCTGCCAATTCCCACCTGCAGAGGTGACTTAGATTTTTGTTTTGAGAACAGCAGGCTATGGGCCTTTCATGGGAATCATGGCCATTTGCTAAATTCCAGAGGAATCTTGATACAATATCTCTGGTTATGGGGGGGGGGGTTCACTTGGCTGCTAAGTCACTTCTACTAAAGAAGAGTCCAGAGACAATAAAGAAAAAAAAATGTAAACTGAATGAAGAGTTTTTCCTCACACCGTACTACTTGTAGTTGCTCCTGTGACTTTGGTAAACGGATTTTTCCACTTTCTAGAGACATAAGCTATCATAATGGAAAGGCTGACTGACATTGCTCCTCCCCCACCCCACGCCATTCCACAGTGGAGGGACACTAACACCGAGTGGGAATGCCACAGGTTTTCTGCATTGAACACACTCTCATTGCTGTCCTGATTAAGTAATTTTTTTTTTTTTTTCTGACTCACACCGCCTGGAACACAGGTCTGTCCAAAACATTTCTTCCTGTAAACACGTCGCTTCACACACACACACACACACACACACACACACACACACACACACACACACACACACACGTTGAAAGGATGACTATCTAGCTCTTTCATTTCTCAGGGATTTGTTAAGAATCTCTGACCACCCAGTTCTCCCAGAGACTAGACCACCAACCAAGGAGTGTACCTGGAGGGATCCATGGCTCCAGATACACATGTAGCAGAGGATGGCACATGACAGCAACAGGAGGGGAGGCCCTTGGTCCTGGGAGGTTTGGTGCCCCAACTTAGGGGGATGCTGGAGTGGTGGGGTGGGAGAGTGTGGGAGGGTGGGGGAGCACTCTCATACAGGCAAAGGGAGGGCAGATGTGGGATGGGGTGGTGGTGGCAGACAAATAACCAGGAAGTGGGATGTCAAGGGATGGGGGGTTGGTGGAGGGGGTAACCGGGAAGTGGGATATCATTTGGGATGTAAAGGAATGGAATGATTAATAATAATAAAAAAAGAAACCAAACCTGACATTGTCTGCTAAACATTTTTAAAAAAGAAAAAAGAAAAGAATCTCTTAAACAAAACAATACAATCATAGTGTGACTATAAACTTGCTTACACTATACTTTGGGTATACAAAGAAAACATGGCTTTTGCATAGCTTAGTTCATCTTCCTCCTGAGGACTGAGGTCACTGCATAGCAGGATAAACTAAATTTAGCTTAGTGTGATCTAAAATTTAATAGCTCTAACAACGTAAAACATCTCTAGAGTTACATCCATCTAATCGAGAGGACCACGACTCCCATGTCCCTTCCTTCCTTGTCTTTTTCAAGATGGCATCTGGATTTGTGGAGATCTGCACTGTGATATCTTTGGGGAATAAAGCTGCCGATCACATGGCTTTGGATTTTCTTTGTTGGTTCTGAGGTATGATGGGCTAGGTCGGATCCTTAGGCATGACTGAGTGAGGCTGTAAAGGCTGTGAAAGGTCACTAAGGTAACCATAGCAACTTATAGAAGAAAGCGTTCATTTGAAGCTAAAGCTCCAGAAAGGTAAGAGTCCATGAGTATCATGGTGAGGTGCATTGAGCAAATAAGCAGTCATGGTACTGGAACAGTAGCTGAGAGCTCACATCAAGCCAATCCCCAGTGACACACCTCCTCCAAAAATGTCACATCTCTTAATCCTTCCCAAATAGTTGCCCCACTGAGGATCAAGTATTCCTGCATAGGAGTCTATGGAGACCACATTTATTCAAATCGCCACACTGTGTCTCCTTATAAGGGAAGGCCCACTTTGTGCCTTCATCTAGCCTCTGGCTATTCTTCAAACAGCATCCTGATGTCACCTTTCCCCTCATTGTACAGGATCAGGGAGAAGCAGATCTATGAGCCCTCATTTGCTATTCACAGCCCAGGAAGAAAGGGGAAGAAGGGAAGCCTGAGAAGGAAGACTGAGGTTTTGATGGCTCTCCTCTCATTGCAGGTCTTTTCTGCTAGTGTGGGGCCCATGAGCCCAAGGACATTCTTCAGAACCCTATGGGTCTTCTCTGCTATGTGGGGCCTCCCTCTGTCCTGGATGTGGCTTTCAAACGGATGCCCGTTCTGGCCCATGTCCCTCTTCTGCCCATTATTAGAAACTGCTGGACAGGTTTAGATTTCCTCTTCTCTCCCTAGTTTTCTTGTGCCTGCAGACTTCAAGCTTCTCAGCTCATGTTTGTGGAAGAGAATTTCAACCATGTAACAATAGAAACTTTATAATGTGATACATGCCAGATATTTCTTCAATTTGGAAGGACTGAGGAAACTTGAAACTAAGAAAGGGTAATGAAGAAATGTACCGTTTAAAATATGTAAAACTTATCTCTATATTTATAAGTTTTAAATTGTTAAAGAGACATTTAAGAGACTCATTGATTCTTAATGTTGGTAATCTCTGAGGAGAAAATTCTGGAATATTTTATTTATTTATTTATATTTATTTATTTATTTTCATACTTTATTTACACTTCAAATGTTTTCCCCTTGCCAGGTCTCCCCTTTGGAAACCCCGTATCCCATCCCCCCTCCCCCTGCCTCTATGACATTATTCCCCCACCCACCCACCCATTCCTGTCTTCCTTCCCTGGAATTCCCCTATACTGGGGCATCTAACACTCTCAGGCCCAAGGGCCTCTCCTCCCACTGATGGCCAACAAGGCCCTCCTCTGCCACATATGTGGCCAGCACCATGGGTCCCTCCAAATGCATTCTTTTGTTTGCTGGTCCAGTCTCTGGGAGCACCAGGGGGCCTGACCAGTTGACACTGTTGCTCCCTCCCCATGGGGCTGCAAACTCCCTCAGCTCCTTCAGTCCCTTCTCCAACTCCTTCCTCTGGGACCCCATGCTCAATCCAACAGTTGCTGTGAATTGAATCATGGGTGCTCCAAACTTTTGAGCTAAATTCTGCTTATTAATGAGTACATACCGTGTTCGTTCTTTTGTGACTGAGTTACCTCACTCACAATTATATTTTCAAGTTTCATCCATTTGCCTGCAAATTTCATGAAGTCACTGTTTTTAATAGCTGAGTAGTGGTCATTGTGTAAATGTACCACATTTTCTGTATCCATTCCTCTGTTGAGGGTCATCTGGGTTGTTTTCAGCATCTGGCTATTATAAATATGGCTGCTATGAACATAGTGGAGCATGTGTCCTTATTACATGTTGGAGCATCTTCTGGGTATATGCCCAGGAGTGGTATAGCTGGGTCTCAGGTAGTATTA
>CM052700.1:74941445-74975357 GCA_028551405.1 Uromys caudimaculatus
TGAAGTTCTTGTCATACAGATCTTTCACTTGTTTGGTTAGAGTCACACCAAGATACTTTATATTGTTTATGACTATTGTGAAGGGTGTCATTTCCCTAATTTCTTTCTCAGCCTGTTTATCCTTCAAGTATAGGAAGGCTACTGATTTGTTTGAGTTAATTTTATATCCGGCCACTTTGCTGAAGTTGTTTATCAGCTGTAGCAGTTCTCTGGTGGAGTTTTTTGGGTCATTTAAGTATACAATGATATCATCTGCAAATAGTGATATTTTGCTTTTGTTCTTTCCAATTTGTATCCATTTGACCTCCTTTTGTTGACCAATTGCTCTAGCTAGAACTTCAAGTACTATATTGAGTAGATAGGAGGAGAGTGGACAGCCTTGTCTAGTCCCCGATTTTAGTGGGAATGCTTCAAGTTTCTCTCCATTTTGTTTGATGTTGACTACTGGTTTGCTGTATATTACTTTTACTATGTTTAGGTATGGGCCTTGAATTCCTGATCTTTCCAAGACTTTTATCATGAAGGGATGCTGAATTTCGTCAAATGCTTTTTCAGCATCTAATGAAATGATCATGTGGTTTTTTTTCTTTGAGTTTGTTTATGTAGTGGATTACATTGATGAATTTCCGGGTATTGAACCATCCCTGCATCCCTGGGATGATGCTTACTTGATCATGATGAATGATTATTTTGATGTGTTCTTGGATTCAGTTTGTGAGAATTTTATTGAGTATTTTGCATCGATATTCATAAGGGAAATTTTCTTTCTTTGTTGGTTCTTTGTGAGGTTTTGGTATCAGTGTAACTGTGGCCTCACAGAAGGAATGTGTAGTGTTCCTTCTGTTTCTATTTTGTGGAGTAGTTTGAAGAGTATTGGTATTAGGTTTTCTTTGAAGGTCTGATAGAATTCTGCAGTGAACCCATCTGGTCCTGGGCTTTTTTTGCTTGGGAGACTTTTCATGACTGCTTCTATTTCTTTAGGGGTTATGGGACTGTTTAGATAGTTTATCTATCTGATCCTGACTTAACTTTGGTATTTGGTATCTGTCTAGAAAATTGTCCATTTCATCCAGATTTTGCAGTTTTGTTGAATATAGGCTTTTGTAGTAAGATCTGATGATATTTTGAATTTCCTCAGATTCTGTTGTTTTATCTCCCTTTTCATTTCTGATTTGTTAATTTGGATACTGTCTCTGTGCTCTCTGGTTAGTCTGGCTAAGGGTTGATCTATCTTGTTGATTTTCTCAAAGAACTAGCTCCAGGTTTTGCTGATTCTTTGTATAGTTCTTTTTGTTTCTACTTGGTTGATTTCAGCCCTGAGTATGACTATTTCTTGCCTTCTACTCCTCTCGAGTGTATTAGTTTCTTTCTGTTCTAGAGCTTTCAGGTGTGCTGTTAAGCTGCTAGTGTATGCTCTCTCCAGTTTCTTTATGGAGGCACTCAGAGCTATGAGTTTTCCTCTTAATACTGCGTTCACTATGTCCCATAAGTTTGGATATGTTGTACTTTCATTTTCATTATATTCTAGGAATCTTTAATTTCTTTCTTTATTTCTTCCTTGACCAAGTTATCATGGAGTGGAGCATTGTTTATCTTCCATGTGTATGTGGGTTTTCTGCTGTTTTTGTTGCCACTGAAGACCAGCCTTAAACCGTAGAGATCTGATAGGAGGCATGGGATTATTTCAATCCTATATCTGTTGAGATTTGTTTTGTGACCAATTACATGGTCAGTTTTGGAGAAAGTACCATGAGTTGCTGAGAAGAAGGTATATTCTTTTGATTTAGGCTGAAAAAATGTTCTATAGATATCTGTTAAATCCATTTGGTCCATAACATCTGTTAGTTTCACTGTGTCTCTGTTTAGTTTGTGTTTCCAAGATCTGTCCATTGATGAGGGTGGGGTGTTGAAGTCTCCTACTATTATTGTGTGAGGTGCAGTGTGTGCTTTGAACTTTAGTAAGGTTTCTTTTTATGAATGTGGGTGCCCTTGCATTTCGAGCATAGATGTTCAGAATTGAGAGTTCTTGGTAGATTTTTCCTTAGATAAGTATGAAGTGTCCTTCCTTATCTTTTTTGATGACTTTTGTTTGAAAGTCAATTTTATCTGATATTAGAATAGCTACTCCTGCCTGTTTCTTGGTACCATTTGCCTGGAAAATTGTCTTCCAGCCCTTTACTCTGAGGTATTGTTTGTCTTTAACACTGAGGTGCGTTTCCTATATGGAGCAAAATGCTGGGTCCTGTTTATGTATTTAGTCTGTTAGCCTATGTCTTTTTATTAGGGAATTGAGTCCATTGATGTTAAGAGATATTAAGGAATAGTGATTGTTGCTTACTGTTATTTTTATGTTTGTGTGACTATCTTCTTTTGGGTTTGTTGAAAGATTACTTTCTTGCTTTTTCTAAGGTGTAGTTTCCCTCCTTGTGTTGGCGTTTTCCATCTATTATCCTTTGTAGGGCTGGGTTTGTGGAAAAATACTGTGTAAATTTGGTTTTGTCATGGAATATCTTGGTTTCCCCATCTATGGTAATTGAGAGTTTTGCTGAGTATAGCTTCCTGGGCTGGCAATTGTGTTCTCTTAGGGTCTGTATGAGATCTGTCCAGGATCTTCTTGCTTTCATAGTCTCTGGTGAGAAGTCTGGTGTAATCCTGATAAGTCTGCCTTTATATGTGACTTGACTCTTTTCCCTTACTGCTTGCAATATTCTTTCCTTGTTTTGTGCATTTGGTGTTTTGACTATTATGTGATGAGAGAAATTTCTTTTCTGGTCCAATCTATTTGGAGTTCTGTAGACTTCTTGAGTGTTTATGTTCATCTCTTTCTTTAGGTTAGGGAAGTATTCTTTTATAATTTTGTTGAAGATATTTACTGGCCCTTCAAGTTGGGAATCTTCACTCTCTTCTATACCTATTATCCTTAGGTTTGGTCTTCTTATTGTGTCCTAGATTTTCTGGATGTTTTGGGTTAGGAGCTTTTTGCATTTTGCATTTTCTTTGATTGTTGTGTCAATGTTTTCTATGGTACCTTCTGCACCTGGGATTTTCTCTTCTATCTCTTGTATTCTGTTGGTGATGCTTGCATCTATGACTCCTGATATCTTTCTTAGGGTTTCTATCTCCAGGGTTGTTTCCCTTTGTGATTTCTTCATTGTTTCTATTTCCATTTTTAGATTTTGGATGGTTTTGTTCACTTCCTTTGCCTGTTTGATTGTGTTTTCCTGTATTTCCTCTTTAAGGGCTTCTAGCTGGCTACCTGGGTTCTCTTGTATTTCTTTAAGGGAGTTATTTATTTCCTTCTTAAAGTCTTCTATCATCATCATGAGAAGTGATTTTAAATCTGAGTGTTCCTTTTCTGGTGTGTTGGGGTATCCAGGGCTCGCTGTGGTGGGAGAACTGGGTTTTGATGATGCCAAGTTGCCTTGGTTTCTGTTCCTTATGTTCTTGACCTTGCTTTTCACCATCTGGTTATCTCTGGTGTTAGCTGGTCTTGCTCTCTCTGACTGTGGCTTGTTCTTCCTGCAAGCCCTTGTGTCAGTACTCCTTGGAGACCAGCTGTCTCTGAGAGGAATTTGGGTTTAGAGAGCTGTGGTACAGGGTCAGCTCCAGGGTGCAGACAGAAATCAGAAAGATCCTGTCCCCAGCTGTTCCTTGGTTCTTGTGTCCTGATGGCTCTTCGAGGATCCACACTCCTGGGAGGGTAGCTCTTTCCCTTCACTATTTGGGTATGGAGCTGCTGCATGGCACAGACCACAGGCATAAACTGGAAGGCTTCTGTCCCAGGCTGTTCCTCAGTCTCTTTGTCCTGTCTTATCTCCACTCACTGGCTTGTCCACACTCCTGGGATGCGAGCTTTCTCCCGGCGCTATTTGGTTATGGAGCTCTGTGGCATAGACTGAGGTTCCCAGCTGCAGAAGGAAACTGGAAGGCTCCTGTTCCAGGCTGCTTGTATGTCCCTGTGTCCTGGGGTTTCCAGGTAGATCTCTCTGAGCAGAGGGACTGGCCTTAACCTCCATCCCCCACCTCCGCTCACAGGCTTGTCCACACTTCTGGGAGGGTAGCTCTTTCCCTGTGCTATTTGGGTATCAGATTATTTTAAATAAAGATTTTTCTAGGCATGTCAAATCTGATGAGGGTAGAATTCCCTCAGTATTAAGCTCATTTCATGAGTCTCTACAAAATATTTCTCTGTGACTTTGTCAAAAGGGCTAATGGCCTGCAGATACTTTTGAGAAAAAAAAATCATTTCAATTGGTTTATGTTCATTCATTGTCCTTCTTGTTCTGTAAAACACAGGTAAACTCTTCTTTTTTTTGAAGCCTAAGTATTTCTCAAAGGTTAAGATCTAAACAGGTGAATATTGTGGCTCCATAAATAGATCTTTTGAAGCCAGAAATTGAAGATCAGAGTTGTTACAGCAAAGTCTGTCAACTTCTTCAGAGACAGGCATCCGTCAATCATTTCTCTTAAGGAAGGCTTCTTAATGACTGGAGAGTAACATTAGCTGAAACAAATCCTTACTGCTGTTATCTAATATCTCAGGAAAGACAGATCCTTTAGAAACCCCTTTCTATTTAGACTGGTTTTTGAAACAGCACTTGCAGCATGTTGCCTTAGTCCTGTCCACCAAGGCTGCCTAAGATCAGGAAGCTGAACAGCTTCTCTTGCCTTCCAGATGAGTTAGTGTATATCATCTAGAACGTATCACCAACATTTTAAACTTTGTAGGACATATGGCCTCTATCATACTAACAACCCTGTTTTTGTATGGTAAAGGCCACCGTAGACAGCCATAAGCACATGTGCTTTATTTACAAAAAACAGCCTAGAAGTTTGATCTGTTCTGCTGCTGACGTGGTTTGTGAGTCTCAGAACTACTAAATCCCTGGGGTCAACAAGGCTCTTTTCACTGTTATCCAGACTGAAGGCTGAATCTGAGAAAGTACCTGTCTGTGTTAGAGACAGTGTTTGTGACCTTTATCTCAGTGCTTTTTTGGCCACATGTACTACATATTAATTGATATTACATTAAAGCATTAATGCCTCTGCGTTTGCATCTTTAAATGAGGACCCAGAGAGTATGTGCTAATTTTGTATTTGAACATACTGACAATGAAATTCACTGTATACAAATGATGGCAGTATAGTCCCTCACATGGGGTCAAGTTTCTCTGGTTTGGTGGGCTTCTTTGTCTGGGCTGGAGTCTGAAGAACCATTTTCTAGGCAGTGGCAACTTCAGCTTGAGGTCAACGAAGGAAGTGTGAGTAGATACTGCCCTGCAACTGAGAACCCCAGGGGAGGGATTATGATTTCCACAGCATGAGCAAGAACTAACCAAGGCAAAGAGGTAGTGTCTTTTATAACAAACGACATGAACATCTTTTAAAACCAGGGAAGTAGTAAGCATCACTTAGAAGTAAACAATTGCTACACACACTGAAGAAGGTATGCTTCATCTTGCCCAACAGCCAAAGCAGCCCCTCAGGAAGCTTATCAGTTTCAGCCTCAGTTATGGCTGCAGGCATGGTTCTGTGTCAGAGGAGATATCTCCTGTGTTGCTTCAAATGTAGTATTTCACTTTCAGATTAGAAAAATGTAATTTGATAAAATCTTAGTCAATTCTCGATTCTTTATTCAGAAACTAGTTTTCAAGCCCTCCCATGTCTACTAATCTCTTCCCGAGGGCTTCATTTTCATGTGGATATAAACTTTATCCAGAATATCTATTGCCAAGATAATGCACTAAAAGTAAAATCCTGCAAAATGTATAAAGAAACTTATCAAGGTATTATATTTACTCTGAATTTTAAATAAATTATCATTATTATTAGTAGTAGTAGCAGTATTAGTATTAGTGTGTGTGTGTACCCATGTGAATGTGAGTGCATGTGGATTTCAGAAGAATCTGTCAGAGCCTCTTAAGATAATGTTACAGGCAGTCATGAGCCAACTCCTGTGAGTGTTGGGAACTGAACTCAGATTCTCTAAGGAGTAATTCTCAATTTTTCTAATGCTATGAGCCTTTAATACAGTTTTTCATGTTGTGGTGAACCCCAACCATAAATTTATTTTCATTGCTACTTTCTAACTGTAATTTTGCTACTTTTACAACTCATAATGTAAATATCTGTGCTTTTTGATGGTCTTAGGTAACCCCTGTGAAAGGGTCGGTCAGCCACCAAAGGAGTCGAAACCCACAGAAGAGCAGCAATGCTCTTAACCACTGAACCATTGTTCTTCTGATGAGGAGTATGATGGCTATCTTTAGGCAGGGTTACATCTAAGTCCTCGGTCGCTTTGAATGTATGACAATCCTTCAGGCTCAATGTCACTGTGGGTTTAAATATGAACACTAGTTTTATATGCTTCTTAAAGTTACTGTGTAAGGCATGAAATCTATTGACTGTTTTGATTGTCAGATTGTTCCCCACCTTTATTCTTACTAGTGACATTAGCGATGTTGCTGTGTCTCACTATGGGCTCATTTTACAGCTAAGGAGACTGAGGCTCAGGATGAAGAAAATTTTTCAGGGGAATGTCAAGGTGGGAATATAGGAGTGGGCGGGCGGGTGGGTGGGAGGTGGAATTCCCTCATAGAGATGGGGGAGGGGGAAGAGATAGGTGGTCTCCAAAGAGGAGACCTAGAAAGGGGAAAAAAATTGGAAATGTAAATAAAGTATCAAAAAATTAAAAAAAAAAAAAAGAAAAAAAAAGAAATAAGTGTTTGCTAAATAAAAGGACATCTCATTATTTTACTATTAAAAAAAAGAAAAGAAAAGAAAAGAAAAGAAAAGAAAAATTTTCAAGCCCAAGACTGCTAAGTGGTTTATGTGTCTCTCCACATCAGATCCTCTGATTGCTGTTTTTGGTTTGAGCACATCTTCAAGACCTTCATTATTCAGAAAGAGAACCTTGTCAATAGAAGCTGCCTCTTTATTTCCTGCTTCTTTATTAACTGAGGCTTTCTCTGCTGGCATCCTTGGCTAACACACGCCCCACTGTACCCATTTCCAAACAGTACCCTTCTAGGGACACATCCTGATGTCCCCCGAGAGAAGCACATGAATACCGCATGAGTTCATTAATCTCTTTAGTGATTAGAGAGAACGTCAGAGGAATTCATTATCATGAGGCACTTAGGGAACTTTGAAAATGTTATCAAAACACTAAAGTGTGTCCAAAGAAGAGGAGCTCTGAAATACTGTCCTTATCCAATATAAATCAACTTACTGGGAAGTCTCTAATGCATATGGTGAGGTTTCTAACCCATGTGAAGGACTATACTCCCATCATTTACATACAGTGAATTTCTTTCTCAATATGTTCAAATACAAAATTAGCACACCCTCTCTTGATCCTCATTTAAAGATGTAAACAGAGTAGCATTTATGGTGCCCACATTTATCTTGATGACTTCACTGTCCTAGCATGCACACAACCCTCCAAAAAATATGCTGCTTGTTAAATAGCACTTAATACCCCAAACTACATTATTTAATTATCTAATGTTATTACTTAGAGAAAATACTGCATTCAGCTACTGAGAAGAGTTTGTCTCTCTCTGAGAACCACCATACATTATGGATATTTTATTTGATTGAGGGTGAGTTTTAACATAGTACCCATTCATTGTACTTTGTAGATATCTCCTGCACCTACTGTCTTGCAGAAAGTACCTAAAGAGGCAAAAGTGGTATTGCTCCAAGAATCATTTGGTTGAAAAATCAAATTTGTAAAGTGATAGATCTCAAGACTTTGGTGACTACCGAACTTTAATTATTATGTATTTTATGTGTTTATGTTGGCAGTAAAAGCCAAGCACTCATTATAGAAATGGCAGACATGATCTTTCATAAAATGAGTGCTGGGTGGCAAATGAATAGATAATCAGGATAATGAAGGCTAGACAGAGAGATGCTAGAGAGCTGAGAAGACCCAGACAATGGCTCCCACTGAGATGGAGGACATAATTGCATTTGGGAAGAGAACACTTTTGGTGATCTTTTAAAATGTCAGCCACATTCTTAAGCACAGTGTGGTATTTGGGTTATAGGGTAAAGGGGAAATTCCTTTCATTCTGTAGTAAGAAACTGGCAGCGATCATCCTTGCTCAGTGCCACTTTGCAAGCTATGCCAAATCTTCACACATCCCTTTCAAACGCATGCGTGTGAAACACATGTGCTGACGTCAAATTTGTTATGTATTTTATAATCATTTTCCTATCCTTTAGTTTGACCTACATGCTTTAAAATAAGTGTGACCTGAAAAGGTGTGCTGTGGATGTGCTAAAGACCGTGGTACACATTGGTGCAGGGCTCATAGAGAGAGGGTGATGGAGGAAGACATTTTGAAGGAGCAAACACTTTCCTGAACATGAGCAACACTGAACTTGCAAAATGCAGCATGGCAGTCTATAGAAAGAATTCATGATTTGCAGGGCAGTTGGAGACGCTGGTTTGATAGCTGCAGATTTGTTTTATGATGCAAGTGACATCTTCTAAGTTCGAGGGCCTCCACTGATGCATGTTGGAAAAGAAAGACAACTCAGGGCCTGTTTGTACGAACTCTGTCCTTGATTAAAGTCTCAGTTAGCTTCCAGAACATCAGTAACAGTACAACTTTGGACTCTTCAAAAATTACACCTTAGACTTTTGAATAATTTGTGTTTCATTTTAGCGCTGTTATAACTATGATAGAAAGACTCCTGGTTTTTGAAAGAGTTAAGGCAGTAATATAAACTTTTTTCAAGGAGACCTTAGGTAACACTTCTCATTTTAGACATCTGAAAAAGTCCCTAACATCTGCCTACCATGATTCTGAATATGCAAATGATGTTTCTATAAATGGGAAAAAATAAGAAAGCAGAACAAAAATTCTTTCTTGGACATTAACCTGCAATTATGCTACTGTGTAATTTCACTGCAGTGTGATTATGGCCTTGGAGAGGCCCAGCACAATGAGAGGTAGTGGGTAAGAGGTCACACACCTTGTGTGGAAGGATGAGCAGCCTGGAACAACCTTTGGGAGAAAGAATCGTGTAGGATGAGGAGTTAGGCATACGTAAGAGAAGCAGAGGCATGTGGGTAGAAAAGGGAAGAATTTGGATTAAGGAACCACTGTAAAAAACCCATGATGGAGAAGGCACTGTCAGACTGAAGAGGGCTTCCTGTGATGAGTATGGGTATGGGCAGGACTGGGCTAATGTCAGAGGAGCAAGCCTCGTGACTTCTTTAAGGATGTTAGAATTGCTTTTGAGCTCATTGTCATTGCCTTTAGATGCTAACTCCTGTAGGGCAGCACCATTAATTATTAATTTTGTATTTTCAGCTTTGGGCATATACTATGCCTTAGTAAACAGGGAGTGTATTGATGAATGATAGGAACGTTCTTTCCCCTCCCACCGCCAAAGCCATTTCTTGGGATGCGTTTGGCCTTTCTGAAAAGGTGCTCCTGAGAACTGCCCATTTAATACTGAAGCCCACACTACTGTATGATATTGCCAGAACGACCGTAAGGTCAGTAGTCTGTGTTCTGCACTGCTGAGGATTACTGACAGCTGATAACCATGTTTCCCCATATACATCACTCATATTTCAACCATACTGTTAACTCCAGTAGGATGGAGACTTCAGTTTTCATTGTTGGATTCTCTTTACCCCAAACATAGACACCTTCTACATCAGCACAGAAAATATTTGCGAACATGATGAATCATGAATGCTAAAACAGCGGCCCTCGATGGCATGATGTTGGAGCAGGGCTCTGGTCTCTGGTCTCACTAACTCCATCTTGGCCCTCTTTTGTTTTGTTTGCTTGTATAACATTTTCTGTGAGTCACTCTGTACTTCAGTGACCTTTTATTCCAGGGATAGTGGGACTGATCAATCAATGAATATCTTTGATATAGCGAGTAGAAATTACCCTTAAGCCAGGGGTAACTGGTTAGGAGAGACAATGCAACACATTGGTAGCTATGGTAGCTGCACCTGGAAACCAAGGCATCTTTTCATTAGAACCAGATCTCTCCTCCCTAGTAATGAGCAAAGTAAGAAGCTCTTTAGCCAGGCTTGCAGAACCAAAATTGTTTCAGTGATCCAGAAAACCCCATTTAAAGTGGGACTGTCTAATTACACAGACCGCTTATCTCCCATGTAAATATTTCTGCATTTAAACCTAGTGATCATGGAAGTTCCCCAAAGATAAATTCATGGTCACTGGGCCTTTTTGTCTGACCCCCTTCCTGGAATGTATTGATGAAGTCTCATCTCTGCTTTTAGACATTACTTATATATGTAATTGGCATATTGGGACAGATGTCCACACCTACTAGGTTGGAAGTCATGGGGTTGGGGCTTTTGCTCCAAAACTGTAGTAGTGTTATGGACCAAATATTTACATTCATCCAAAAATCCTGAACTGAGTTCCTAATACCCACTGTGATGGATGAGGAAGTAGAATCTGGAAGCAGGGCTTGTAATAAAGGTTAAATGAGGGCAGAAGGGTAGTCTCATAATCTGGAGGTGTTAGTGCTTTCAGGGAAAATATACCAGAAAGACTGTGCTTTTTTTCACATGTCTACACAGAACAAGGTGGTGCTTCCCTATAGGCAGAGAACAGAGACATCACAGTGAAGCCCGCCCTCCTGGCATGCAGATGTTGAACTTGCCAGACTGCAAACTGTGGGAAATCGACTTCAGCGGTGTGAGGCACTCAGTGTGTGGTACTGTGCTATGGTTGCTCTGGCACTCTGCTCCCCAAGGATTGTGAGACCTTGGTACTAAAGTGCTGAAACCTTAGTTATCTCTCCTTAGAAGCCTCTGTCCTGGGAACGGCTGTCTGACTTCTTTCTTTCTCTGAATCATATCTAGGATGAAACTGATTTTAGATGCAGAACCTTTAGAATTTATAACCGGATCCTTATTAATATTTAATCTAACTTTAAAAAGTAGGCTGCCAACAAGTCAAACAGCTTGCACTTTCTAAATGTCACTAATAACCTGCACAGCATTTCTTTGGTCATCGTCTTGTTTTTATTATATCCTCCATATATCAAAACAAATAACTCAAAACTTTATCATTTATGTTAGCTACCAAAATTTCCATATACAAATTTTCATTGATTTAATTCCTATGATATAAAGTTTCTATGCTTTGGATATTACATCCTTATAAAAAGCATCTTCTACTAAAACTTATATTAACAAGAGTAGTAGGAGGTACCTACACTATTAAAGGAATTAAATTATTCACAAATATCTCACATGTGATTATCTTATGTGGCTACCACATTAAACACTTTAAATAAATCAATTAAAAAATCATTATAGAACTCAAGAGCCAAAAAACCCTTCATTTTTAATGCTATATCTAGCTTTACTGAAGTTGATAAGAACCAATCTTCATTAAAATTATATCATCTGGTGTGTAGTGTTTGCTTAAAGCCTCTACTAAACCTGTACTCTTTGGTCATTTGACATGAGAATTAGGATTCCTTAATCAGGAATGTGAATTATAAGTAGAGTGCTTGGTTTCCTTATGTGCTTTCAGGAATGTGTCTGACTTGTAAGCTAGCAATGCTAGCTGTCTCTTTTTATAAGGTAGCAATCTGAGGTACTCTGGTATAATGGTTATTTATAAAAAAATTACATAATGTGGTATAAAATAGCAGCGAGACTCATCTAACTCCATGCAGAAAGGATAATCGATGTGTTACTGCTCTGCTTCGCAATTTCGTTTTCCCACGCGTGGAGATATGCTGGGAATTAGTCTATTCCATCTTCTTAATGAGACTTATCTATTACCTCAGATAATGCATCTATTTTCTTCAACCAGCAGGATTGACTGCGTATAGAAGTTTTCAGTGGTTATTAGAAAGAAAATTTTCCAACCTGTATAGAGGCAGTAGTCCATCTTTCTGATGTCTCTGTGGCTGGATAAAATGAGGTGGTGTGGATACATCACTGTTCTGAAAGGGGTGTTGATTCCTACAGTACTGTGATGCTTATGAGCGCTACTCGCTGTTTTCCATGATAAAGGAAAAGCTGTGTGCACAGCCATGTTTACTTACTGCATGGTATTATATGAAGCTCCAGTAACCCAGAGAACATGCTTGGTAAAAATTGAGAGCCATTCAGTCCTGATAACAACTGCCAGAGGGACTGAATGACTGTCTTCTTCATTCAATATAAGTCTGAGGATACTGTATACCCATGTGTATACAAATATAGACACTGGAAAATTCTAGTATTTCTCTACTTTAAACTAGAGATAATCAGCTTTTCAAATTTGCTCAAAACCTTGGTGAACTAGAAATGAAAGCGACTCAGTTATGCAGGGATCTGACATATTGATAAGAACCTGACTGAATAAATGTAGAGCTACAAATTTTCCATTTGTATATTTGGTTATATTTCAGATCCCACAATGCTCATAATATTAGTAAATTTTAAGGAATCTTTATGCTGTTTCTAGATGAGAAAAATAAGAGGATAATGCCTTCTCATAAAAAAATCATTGAAGTAAATAAAACTCATGCTACATAGATCAGTTCAAATAATGACCTTCAATGTACAATAACTGAACCTGCAACCATAGCAACAAAGGTCATGTGAGAATCAACTCCATTTGTGTCTGTCATCATGATGTTGGCTCTATCTTTGTGAGCAGCTATATTCTAGGAGATTATGCTGAATGTGTTTTGAAGGTGTGTTCCTACAGGTGTAATAGAAAGAGGGGTATGCTGATTTACTGAGCCATGACCCATGACCTGTATCATGTATGAATCAGCGGACATGAAAATATGGAACTGAATTCCTTGCCACTGAAGAACCAAGTTCTGTGGTAGTGAGACTCTGTGATGGTCTTTAAATCTCTGGCGCTCCAGTAGAGCTCTCACATATGGAGCTTGTGCTAGATACCTTAGGTAGAGCGTACGAGAAATAGGGAGTGGTTAAGTGATTAGGCGCTTGCTATACAAGCATGAGGACTTAGAATTCTCAGAACATACTTGAAGCTGGATACAGTAGCCTATGTCTGTAATACTAGTGCTCCTACAGCAAAGTGGAAGGCAGAGAGAGAACACCAGAAAGTTTCCATGCCATCTAGCTTGGTATCTGCAATAGTGAGCAAGAAAATATGTCTTAAAAAGGTGGAAGTGAAGGCTCACACTTGAGATTGTTTTTGACAGACACGGGGCGGGGGAGAAAGAGGGAGAGGGAAAGGGAGAGGATAAATAAGAGAGTAGCATTTAATGTCAACAATTATAGCCTGTAAGCATTGGCCCAGGTTCTTAGAACTCTGAGATTTTACCCCAACATTTAGATTCTGTTTTTCTTCAGGCCTGCCCAAAGACTTCTTGTAGGCATACTCTTGGGAGGTGTACCAAAGTGCATCAGAGATCAGCTCTCATAACTCATAGCACCTTTGTTAAGTTCTATTCTGTTCGTATTTTCTACCCTATGGTGGTCTTATCAGCATCATCATCAACACTTGATTGACATCATGCTGTTTTGATAAGCTGTGGTATTTGCTAGCTTCAGTGCGCTAAATACATTTTCAGCTTACATTGTGGTTTGGATAAGAATCAGGATGTGTTCCAGCAGAAAACTAAAACTACAATGGCTGCTTCTAGGTGTTTGGAGGAGCACACACAGCCAGAAAATAGATATGGATTCAACCTTTGCGATCTGTCATATAGATGGAAGGCATGCATAATAAATGGTTGATGACGAAAGAGAAGTCAGAGATTGACAGCAAGGAACAGATAAGGACTTGGTAAATTGAAAGGAAGGAAAATAATTTAAAGATAGATTTTTTTGAATAGGAGACTGCGTTGTTTGAGATCAGGAATATTAAAGTTAGGCAAATAGAATTCTCTCCCTTTTCTTCCTGAGAGTGGTATTATATCATGGCAGCCTGAATACAAGACAGAACTCAATGCATTTCAAGCACTACTGAAAAAGTCTAGCACAGAGTGCTCTACTAGCATACAGGCTAAGTAACATGGCTCCTCAGAGGATCGATGTCTCCGTTGTGCTGCCTGTGCATGGTGCTCAATGTGCTATCTGACCTGAGGCAACATTTTAGTGGAAACTGGTTATTTTTGTAATCATTATAAAGACTAGTTTTCTTCTAGAGTGTTTCTGTCAGGGTTACTCTCAAAGTCAAGTCACCTTGCTTTTGCCTCTTGAGTTCTGGATTACAGGCCTGTGTCAACACATAATATCCTCTCTACAGGGTTTTGATTTCTATTTTCTGAACTAAATTCTGCTTGTGCAATAGTTGAGTTCAAATCTACAGAGCTGCCTAAGTTCACATGCTTAAATCTGATATTCTGTTAAAAAAATATAAGCACAATGCTAGCTAGCATATATAGATGAATAAAATGTTATGTCTCTTCCCTCCTAATCACATGCAAAGCCCCATCCCCAGTATGATTGGTTTTTGTTTTTTTTGGGTTTTTTTTGGGTGTGTGTGTGTACGGTTTAATAGAACTTATGTGGGATCATGATGGTAGGGTCCTCTTGATGAGATTAGATAGATCTACCCCCATCCTGACCAAAAGGTCAACCATCTGAAGACCGGTAAAAAAGTCCTTACAAAGGACCGGCACTTTCATTTTTACTTCCAGAACTATGAGAAATCAATTTCTGTTTTTAAAACAGTTGGTCTGAGGTCTTTTGTCATGGCAGCCCCTGTACAGGACAGAACTCAATGCATTGTGAGCACTACTGAGAAAGTCTGGTGCAGAGAGCAGCGACAGCATGAAGCTTTCAGAAGGTTGAGGCAAGGTTAGAGCCTGTAAGGACTGTGGAGCAGCTCAATTTCAGCATCACCCACTTAGTGTGTTCCTAACCATGTCTTCATTAACCTGTCACTGACCCAAGTTTGACCCAAGGATAGAGTGTGACTTGTGGTAAGGATACTCTCATTTCAATGCAGCCAGCTTTGTTGCTAGATCTCTTGTTGAAACTGAGGATGCCACAAAAGGCCTTGTCAATGTGTAGCCAGTTCCCAGCCACACAGGAAGCAGTGTGCAAATCACTGTCCCTTGCATGAGAGTTGCAATCAATAATGCCGCATAGACCTTTACCCCAAGAACCAGTACTGCCCAGAACTGTGGGAGATCCATTATCGTACCTGACCATGATGTGGAGAAATGAAAGGAACAAAGCAGTTTGTTCATGGACAAGAAAATGTATCAAAACAGAAGCAGTATAGGTTTAAACGTGAAGTCTCAACACTTGCAGGTGCCAGCAACAGAGCAACTGAGAGGCAAGATGGAAGCACTGCAGTCATTTATGAGCATCTGATTCTTAGCTCTTTCCTAAGATCAGTTTTGAAATTTCATCCCAGGCAGAAGCAACAAGGTAAGAAATTGAGGGGTGGACTCATTGTAGTTCCTGATTGTATTGTCGGTAATAGAAAAGCAATTGTCTTCATTGACAATGCTCACTTCTTTTATTCATCTAAGTTTTTGCAGGTTTAAAAAGATGCACCCCTGCTGCAGTAGCATGTTCCCTAACTCTTCCAGCTTTTCCCTACTTCTCAAGCCTTCACTGCTGTGGGCCTGCACTATGAGAGAGTAGCATGGGGCACATGGCAAGACTAGGAAAGACCAAAATTCAAATCCTAAAGTCTGGCTCTCTATCAGTCATATGGTCATGACTTGCATGCTCGCTATAGAGTGGCATGCAATTGAGCTGTGATACTGATGAGGTTAGACATACTAAATGTATCTGCCACTTAAGGTGTGCGTATTCAGCACACTGGCAAAGGCTCATGTATTGAAGGCATGGTCCTTACTAGTGGTGCTAGGATGCAGGGATTGGCACTTCATAGATGGGTGGGGTCCTGATGGAAGGAGCAGTTTGCTGGAGATATATCTCTGAAAGGGAACTTTGCCTGTCCTCTTCTGGTTTCCTCACCACCATGAGCTTTGCTTCCATGTTCTTCTGCCACCATATTCTGCTTCACCACAGCTCGAGAATCAATGTAGACAGTCAACCAAGGACTACAAGTCAAACCAAGTCCTTCAACCTTTAAAATGTATCTTTCAGGGCCAGTGAAATGACTCAGCAAACTTGCAAGCCAACTTCAATCCCCAGAATCCATATAAAGTCAGGAGAACATAAAATCCACAAAGTCATCCTCTAATCTCCACAAGCATGCTCGTTATACATTTGTAACAACCATAAATAAAAGAAAAAGTTTCTGGTGGGTGTTCTCTCATCATGACTAACGAACTTATGCTGCTTTCAGCTCTCCCTGCATCATTGACATGTGATCATATTGAGAAATATCTACAGTTGATAGAAAAGCAAATGGACATAGCCTTCCGCCCCTGTTTGCTTCATTTTGTGCAGAGGGAAGAAAAAAAGCGTATCCAAAGAAGTCATTTATTGGGTTTGTTAAGTCACTATTTCTGTATAAGAAGCCTGAGGTCCCTTAGTGGGAGATGGTGATGTAAGGGGCTAGCAGTTTGAGTGGAACCTCTAAGCTTTCAAGCCCTGAAAGAAAATGCAAACCCTCAGGAGTGAGGACCGTAGGCATGGAAGCATGATAGTACAGAAGCTTCAGGGTGGCCAGGTGCTTCTGTCAGCTGCTCTTAGATTCCCCCCACCCAATTTCTTGTACACTTGATTTCAAGTAAAATAAATGGGAAATGGTTGGAGCAAGCTATGGGTACACATTGGATGGCTAATATCATTTCCCATGGGCCACTGAGCTTTCATTTTGTCTTCGGAATGTTTCTACAACCACACACCACGTGCTCTTTCCTAGGCAATGCTTAGCTCTGTACGTGACCATTTCTGTTCTAGCCAGGGACTGCTATCCTACTGCCTTTTCTTTGAACTGACTGCCTAAAAGATTTTATGTAATAGAAAAAGAAAATGAATAAAACTGAACGTTTTTGAAACCTTCACCCCTCACCCCCACCCCACCCTCGACACACACACCATGGTGGGGTGGGGTATAGTAAAGAGATAGGCAGGTGGATGGAGGAAGGGTTGTGGGAGAGGCTGACTGGGTGGGGTCAGTGAGTAGGATGCAAAGTGAATAAGTAAACAACAACAACAACAACAAAAATAAATAAAACTAAGGCCAAACTCTGAGGCCAAGGCAGCACTCAGAGAGAAGCTAGGTATACCTTTACCTCCTCAATAGCAGCGTGTACTGTACAATGTTGGGTGTACTCACTAGTTGGCAAGACTACCTGACAGCTGTAACAAAGAGAATAGGTGTGGTCATCAGTGATCTTGCTTTGCTTTGGGCTGTTTTCTTAATACATACCAGGCTAAGCAGTTACTCTTGTCCCTTGTAGAATAGAGTAACTTATTTACTAGGTGCTGAAAAGATTTGTGTGTGTGTGTGTGTGTGTGTGTGTGTGTGTGTGTGTGTGTAATCTTAATCTCCATAAAAAGCTAACAGGTAACTTACTCATTTCTTTTGAAATGCTCCCTATGACAAAAACTCTTTTAAGAACTAAGATTTGAACAACCACTGCACACTAAACACTAACAGAATAGGGATAGGCTATCCTCAGGTTCCTGGCAGACACATTGGACATACATAACGCAGCTAAGACATACACATGGCATTGTTGCTGGAGTATATAGAAGAAGTATTTGATTCACATACAAAGAGTCAATTCTAGAGTTTAGAGAAATTAAATATGTGTTAGAAGAGTCTCATCTAGTTCTTTAAGACAGCAATTGCCTACCCAGTTAGACTAAACAAATCAGTGCAGAAGAAAAACATCCACACACAGAGGCACTGCTCTGATCTCCAGCTAGATTACTTGTGCTTTAAAACATAACGTCCAATTTGGTTTAATGAAGAGGGAGAACTTGCGTAAACATGTTATGTCTAGATCAACTTAATACCATTTTACAGATTTTGTTTTGTACTCATTGTGTTTGGAGAGCCCTGTGTATGTGTTTTTGCATTTGTGGAGTATCCCTGTTGGAGCACACAATGTGTGTGTTGTGTGTGCAGTGAGGTAAGATGTTGATGTCCAGCAGGTGTCTTCCTTGACACCTTCCAAGGGTGTCTTACTAAAACCAGAGCTTTCACAATCTGGCCAATCCAGCTAGCCCAGTTGTTCCAGGGACCCCTGTCTCTCTTCCATGTGCTAGAATTTCATACTTGACTACCACACTGGCATGGCATTTATGTGGGTTCCAGGGTTCTAGATTTCAGTCTTCCTGATTATAAGACAAGAATTTTATCCACAGATTCATCTCCCTTGCCATGATTACACACACACACACACACACACACACACACACACACACACACACACACACAAATGCACACATACACCAAGAGAAAAAACCAACAACAAACTACTGTGTTCCTTAACTACAAACCTTGGGGCTAGTGAGTGGCTCAGTGGATAAGAATGCTGGAGCCACGGTTGGCAACCTGAGTTTGAGCTCTGGTATCTGGACTATGGTGGAAGGAGCCAACCATTTCTCATAAATTTTCCTCAAGTGCGCACAGATGCTGAATTGATTTCAAAGTAAAATAAAATAAAATAGAATAGAATAAAAGTAGAAACTGGAATTTTTTTTTTTAAAAATACTGTTACTTTTTGCTATTGATTACAAATGCTTACAATGTATTGAAGAGAATTTATTTCCTAGGAAACTTTTCAATAGACAATCATAGTTTACAAATTTTAATAATTATAGTGACCTAAGAATTCTAAGGGTCCATTTTAACTACTAAATTGTGTAACTTAATAACCCAATGAAGCAAAGAAGGCTGGAAATATATATGTTACCTCAAATCCTATATGCTAGCAGAGTGCCTTACACTGGTTTAAATAATATTCACGTGAGCCATAAGACAAAGTCATCATGACTACCAAAATACTTGGCTTTCCTTTTTGTGTTCACAATTAAGTTCCTTTCGCATATTGCTAATCTAAGTGGAAATGAAAACAGTCTTTGACGTAACTGTTTCTGAGACAGATTGCAACCCAAACATAGATCCTGAAGTTCAAAAATTTAAAGCAACTATTTGTATTGGCTCATGCATGTTGGAAGAGTTGAACACAGTGCCTCATGATTAGTATTTGACCAATTTCCCAGAGGAACCTAGTTGGGGCTTGATAAATGAATCCTGAATATACTTTGAGGTGGTAGTTTTATGTACCACAGAATGGCCCTGCCAAAACCAACATGCTGAAATTGGAGGCATATATTGGCATGTCTGATTCTTGGAGGTATTTCCCAGCACAGTAACTAAGCTCAGATAAAGAAGTGGTTCTCAACCTTCCTAATGCTGTGACTCTTTAATACAGTTCCTCATGTTGTGGTGATCCCCCAACCATAAAATTATTGTCATGGCTACTTCATAACTGCAGTTTTGCTACTGTTATGAATCACAGTGTAAATATCTGGTGTGCATGGTATCTGATATGCGACCTCTGTGAAAGGGCCGTTCAAACCTCCCAAAGGCTTATGACTTACGTGTTGAAAACACTGCCATGATGTATATTAAAAGCATACCAGGTGCCTTTCTTGGCCCACAGCAAAATATTTTTTTTATGCTTCACATACTTAAATTCACAAATTGAAATTATTACTTGTCCTTTTCCTTTTTCAACTTAACAGTCATCTTTGTATACATCAAATAACTATGTATTTACTTGGATAATTTTCATGTCCTTGGCACAAAGACTATTTTCAGTGGTTCTATTTTTCTTAATGTTCCTGTTAGCACTCTAACAATTAGATAACCAAGAACTGATTGCAAACGCAAAAGGCTAAGATACTGCGACACTGCAGAAAGTCCACGCGTCATCATTTTAAGTGTTTGTCTTTCCTGAAAGAGTTAACTCTGCACTAGTGGATAAAACAAACAAAAAAGAAACTGGAAAAAAAAAAAAGAAAAAAAACTTTTGAAAAGAGGCAGATATTCCATAGCTAAAGCAATTGCAATTTTCATTTTCATTATAACTGAACATATAATTGTTTTTGTTTGTGAGCAATACATTTAATTGGATAGTTAAGTGGAACTTACTGTTTAGCTTCTGAGTCATTACAAAAGGAAATTTAAAATAGAAAAGATTGTGTTAGCTGTGGCTTCCCAGTTTTTAAAGTCAAGTACAAATATGAGGGGTGGGGGCTTTCCATATTTGTAGCTCAAGTACAAATATGACAGAGATGGTCACTTGGAAAACTTTGCAAATTGGTTAATATTTGTGACCATATCTGCTCTCATGATTAAGGAGTCATGCAAACCTCCCGTGGAAGTTCTGATCCCCAGAAGAGATTTCCCATCTTCACAGACATGGACAAAATGTTTCTGAGAGTATGAACAGCTGATGTGTAGTCTACTTTGTTAAATCCAGTGAGTTAGATTTCTGTTGCTGAGAGACATATCAAATAACTAGGAGGGAATATATATTGACACACACACGTTTGCTAAATACATATATAAGGCAATATATATGTATTTGCTGAATAAACTTTGACTTTATTTTCTATAACTCTTCTAAAATACAGTTATGTAAAAGAAATATACTTGAAATTGTCTTTAAAGACCAATAATATCCTTAGAGTGAATTTATTCTTCAGTAAATCCACATTGGAGTAAACATTTGGTCATAAACGTGATAATGAAGACCATAGCAGCATTGAACATGGCTCCTGTGGTGCTGAACTCTGTGCTATATGCTGTGCACACATTACTTAATTTCATTCTCAGAGTACCACACAAGTCATGTGGCAATAGTCCATCTCCCTCATAGCCAGAGGGGCTGAGGTTCACAGGGGCTGAGGTGATGCTTACTCTGTGGTCCATCCTGTTTGCTGCCAGTGTCTGCACAGAAGCTTCATGAATGAGCAAATGATGACTCAGGATATGTGTGAAGGAGATTCAGGAAGGTGTGCATGATGAAACTGTCAGGGAAACTGCAGAAGATCATGAATAATGTAAAGTATCAAAAAACAACAAAAAAAATCAGTGTATACCTCTCATAAGCTCATGTGTGATCACACATGTACAAATTCTTTTCTGTTTCACCAAGAAGATAAGAAAGTGTTGTATAAACTGCTTTTATTGAAATGTAAGAATAATATTGTCAGCCCTCCATTCTGTAGTTGCTGCCTAAGTTTCTAATATATGGACATAAGTTTATTCTTATAGTATCCTCTTGATGGATATTTAAGCTTTTCTTTAATCTAAACAAAGCTGAAGTATCAGTCTGTATGACTATCATTTCACACTTGTTCAGATGTTCTTGAAGTGAAAAATCCTAGAGCAAAACATTAAAGTCAAAGGGAAGTTATATTAATGCTGTTTAATATCAGTTGCCAACTTATTTAAAAAGCCCTTATCATGTTTGAGAAGTGTTTTTAAATATATGGGTTCTGAGGCCTACTGAATCAAAACATTAACCCATTTTAAAGATACAGAATGGCATTTTTATGATGGTGAATTATCTAGGATTACTGTGGCCATTAAAGAACACAGTCAGTATGAGAAAGGCTCCTATTGTTAGCATTTTCATGAGATCATAACTCAGGAAGGCAATTAGGGTAACCAGAAAGAAGCTGAGGTCTAGGCAGAAAAGGAAAGAATCAAAGCTCAGAACGCCCAAGTTTCACATAACAGTAACCGCTGGACTGAGAGTGAGGTCCCAGATGGAGGAGTTGGAGGAAGGTCTGAAGGAGCTGAGGGAATTTGCAGCCCCATGGAGGGAGCAAGAAAGTCAATGGACCTGACCCCCCCCCCCCGTCCTCCTGGAGTTTGGACCACCAACCAAAGAATACACATTGATGGACTTATGGTTTGGACCACATATGTGGCAGAGGATGACCTCGATGGCCATCAGGGGGAGAGGAAAGGCCCTTGGGCCTGAGGATGTTAGAGGCCTCAGTAAAAAGGAATGTCAAGGCGGGAATATGGGGATGGGTGGTTGGGAGGGGGGTGGGAGGTGGAATTCCCTCCTAGAGGCGGGTTGAGGAGGGGATGGGGGGTACCCAAAGAGGAGACTCAGAAAAGGGGAAACATTGGAAATGTATATAAAGTATCAAAAAAAAAAAAAAGGAAAGAATCAAATTATGTGTGTGTGTGTGTGTGTGTGTGTGTGTGTGTGTGTGTGTGTGTGTGTGTGTGTGTAAAACTCTTGGTCTTTATTGGACAAATTTTTCTAGGGAATGAATTTATTGAAATTAGTTTACTACATAGTACTGACAACTAGCTGAGTTGAGGAGGTGACATCAATTTGTAAACAGTGAGTATGTTTCCTCCATCTTGGAGTCCTTAATAGGCGGTACTTGATACAAGTCTGGACAACAGAGTGGTAAGACCAGAAATGGTATGTGTAATTTGGGATCCTTTAATAAGGCAATACATTACTTTCTTCCACTTTAGGGATTTTAACCCATTCTTTGGGTGGGCAAGGGAGTTGCCCTCTGAGCAAGGAGGAAGCTCTATGTAGCACAGAGGATTTCTACAGGGATGGCCTACTGGAGCTTGGGCTGCAGTTAAACATACTGTGTCTGGGATCTTCCCTGCCCTGGAGTGTTGCCTTCTGTACTGACCTGACCTAATGGTTGTTTGGTCTGACCATCTTCTTCCCTAAGGCTGATGAGCTGCCCCCATCTGGAGCAAGTGCTCTCTCCTTCTTAACTAGCGAACGTCCAGGAATCCTTTCTTTCTCACCTCTCTTCCATCTGCAACCGATCCATTCTAATATGGTAGCTTTTTTTCTCAAGGCGAGTCATACAGCTGCATTTGAATTTAATAGGACTGGGAAATACAATCTATTATCAGGGATATGATAAAGCATTCTGCAGCAATTAGCCTGCAAGAAGAATACAAGGAGAAACAATATTTCAAGTTCCTCTGCTTTGTGTTGGAATTATAGCAATTAAATGTGGGAACACTGGTGGTTTTGAGATGATAAGAAACCTGACTATAGCCATATCTTATTTTATTAAATGAAAATAGGAGCCAAATTCAGTACTGCCGGATAAATTCAGTTTTCTTGGGGAATAAATTCTTTCCAAACAAGGGACAAGAGAAGAAGAAACATTAATAAAAATAACACTGCAGGGAGAAGTTTACCATCTACAGAACTAAATCAGAAATGTTGAATGTTTTTAAGTGGTAGGGTGGGTTGAATCTCTGAACTGTGACCTTCTGGTAATGAAGCGCTTTGTATTTCTGTTGTGTTCAAATCTAGTGGGAGTTTGCCGATCTAGGTGGCAGACCGTGATCATTGCTTAGCTCTTGCCCAGCCCTGTATAAGTAGACGGTTGTGAGGCATGCCTTCTCATCATTTCTCTCGCCTTTTAAACTTTTTATTTCAGTGCTAGGGATTAAACCCAGGGCCCCAGGCATGAAAACCATGGGGACAGCTCTGAGAAACTGGGAAGGCAGTTTTAGATAGAAAGATCATCAAACACAGACATTTTCTTTCTTGGCTAAAAGAGGGAAATGTTCTTTGACCAGTTATCAGACAATGTCCTTTGAGAGGCCAGAGGTGCCAGAGAAAGTATTTAAGACAAAGTGTGTCTGGTCCGACCATGGCCAGAGATCATATATGCCAGAAAAGGGGGAGGGTGCTGGCACTGGCCCTGGCTTTTCCTTATCTCTCTTGCCCTAAAAGAGTGCCCCTTTACTGGAAACCATACTCAGGATTTGAACACCTGGATACCTGGAAGGGACACTGGACTGACTAGTTCATGTCCCTCCTTTCTTCTATCCTTTATAGCATCATCACCTCCAAGACACAGATGCTCAGTGGTACCCCACTCCCACACACCCCTCTATCATGCAGGAGCTTGGCCTTTTTTCTCTTTCTTAAGTTCCTATAACAGAACGCTTCCTTCTAAAGCTCACCTTGGGTGAACCCTGTTCTTACATTTAAGACAAGGATCACTGATTCAGTGAAAGTTTTGTGTGACTGTGAGCATCAAACACCCCAAGTCTTGAGTTAAAAGTACACCCAAGAGCCAGGAAAGGCCTCATCACTCTTACAGATACTCCAATATCCCCATATCCCTAAAAAAACACCTTACCATTGACTTACAGCCCAACTTCTTCACAGCATAATTTGAAACGTAAAAATATTATTAGCAGAAGCTTATCTAGAGATAAATTTTAATGAAGCAATCCTTTCTTTTTCTTGGTAGTATAATTGTTACAACAAAAAGAACTAACATTTTCAAAGCCTTTCCTTGAGCCTTATGTACAAGTTCTGCTAATAACCCCAATAAATGCCATTACCAACTCCATCTTACAGGCAAGAATGATTGGGTACCCAGTGATCAAGAACAAGCTGCGGCTATCTAGGATAGGAAACTGGATGTTCAGAACACAAACCTACATCTGTCTGACTTGAAAGCTCAACCCATTCCATCAATGGTGATGACTATGAGTCCTCAGTTCCTTTTGCTCACAGCCTCAGCTGTAGGGCTTGCTGCCTTATGCTTCTTTAGCAGTGTAAACATTAACAAAGGAACAATTAGAATGCTTAATTTAAACGTGACCTAAAACTTAAAGTCATGGCTTTCCTCCAGGCTCTTATTTCTCTTAGGTTTAACATTAATAACCTGAAATACAACACAACACATACACACACACACACACACACACACACACACACACACACACGCACTCATATACACATGCACCCACATTCATTTACATTACCACCACCGCCACCAAAAATACCCTGAACACCCCTTTTATTTGCAGATACAGTAAAGAAAAGTGATTGGGATGTAAGTCATTATTCTGGAAGCTCCAAGAGACCTCAATTTTTGGATGGCTACTCATATAATTAGGGGGCTTCCTTCAGTATAGATAAAAGATAATAAGAAAATTGTCATTTGGGGAGGTTTGTCACTTCTCAGACCTTACACAGAGACTGCAGGAGAAATGGGACTAGACTCACAAATTTAGGCATTCTAGCTTCACTATTTTAAATTTAAGGGCTCAAATTTGATAGGACACCGAGGCAAATTATTCCTTCAGGCCACAAATTGATTTAATGCCAGAGAGACTATAGGCAAGAGAAAGGGAAGAAGAAAGAGCAGAGGCAGAGAGAGAGAATTGTTCTAATGTTATTTATTTATTTGTTTGTTTGAGAGGAAGTGTGTGTGTGTGTGTGTGTGTGTGTGTGTGTGTGTGTGTGTGTATGTGTGCATGTGTTTGTTTGTGAGGCAGGAAGAAAGGAATATTATTAATATGTGACTTCCATGATATGGTGAGGTGTGCAGGAGGTGTAGATTTATTATTAAGGTATACCCATCATACCTGGCAGCCCTCTGATGTGGAGAATCTGGCAACCTGAAGTTTGAAAATTCCTTTGGGAATGTAAGAATAGTACCAGCTATCTTCCTGATGTCAGTACGTGAGCGTGTGTTTATGGACTCACAGAAGGGCTCCCTGGAGGGTGTCTTTCTCCATGTAGCAGCAGGGATCCCAGAGTCAACTGTGTGGCTGCAGATAGAGAAGGCAGCTGACAGGGTGCTAACCTAAGTAGTTTCTGATCTGGAACCCTGCATTTCATTCTTGGACTCTGGGTACCTGGGCACAGGTCAGATTCCCAGCCAGGAAGTAGGCAGGGAGGGGTCTGCCAGTAGCTGTGGGGCTAGGGAAAGAAGGAAAGATTGCAGAGACTAGTGGGGCCCAAACCTAATAACAGATTTCCTTTCCTCTAACTCCCTAGTGTGATGGAAATAATGACATCTCCTGAGAGTTTTACAGAAATGACAGGAATTACAATTCACAGGATACATAGATCGCGAGTGGTATATTTATCTGTTAGGTCACATTCACTGATTATCTCATTATTTATTGACTATCTATGGGGTGCTAATGATGACCTTGTATAACACTGGCTAAAAGAAGCAACCTCTGAGGCCTCTGGCTTGTTGTTTTTGTTTTGAGACAGGATTTCTCTGAGTAGTCCTTGCTGTACTGGGACTTACTATGTAGACCAGGCTGGCATAGAACTCAGAGATCTTCCTGCCTCTGCCTCCTAAGTGCTGGAATTAAAGGTGTGCGTCACCAGGCCTGGCTTCTCAGACTTCGTAAAAAGGGAATTAGAAACAATTGTATAGTTTGATAAATAGAATTTTGTTTTGAGGAAACAATGATAGCTATCTTTTATCTTTAAACAGAAGATTGTTTTTTGTCTCATTTCTCAGAATGTACTAAATTACAAAAGGACGTTCCCTTTTCCATCTTTCCCAGCATCCTCTCTCCATCCTCTGCTGAACTAGTCCTCTCTATGGTTCACTTCATTTCCCAGTGTATTGCTGAGAATGTGAGGCATATGTCAGGGGACATCATGACAAACAACAGGAGTACCAGCAATGATGGCAAACAAAAGAAAAAGAAAGAGAAAAGAAAAAAGAAAGAAAGGAATTGTACTGCTCCTCACTGTTTTCCTGAGAAAATGATGACAAATTCCAGGTTTCCACACAGTGAAAGGAGGCTGGCCTGCTCTGTATTTGGAACAAATAAGCTAACAGAGAATAAAACCCTATTTTATTGACTAGGCCATGTCAATACTGCTCTAAAGAAAATGTGCTTATGTTCTCAAAGGGAACCTATTATTTAATACTCGTCATATGCTAGATCACAATTTGAGCTGAGAACATTTCCATCATTTTTTACAAAACAGAGTTAAATTGACCAACAGAGAAGATTACATTTCCCCATGAGTCAACTGCAGTTTTTCTGCATAATACCGAGTCACAGCCGAACGGGGAGGCTCTTATGCAAAGAGCTGTTGCATGTATTTTCTTCCAAAAGACAGTTGATTTTTGATAGAAAAACAAGTTGTGTAGGGAAGGTAAATAGTTGGTTATACACATATCACTTTTAAAAGGCTACATGAAGCACAGGGATTGGGCAAAATTTTCACTTGAGGAACTAACGCTTCAGACTAATGGGAAACACCAGACAGATGCTCTTAGTCTAGTTGTAGATGTGCTCAGAGAAGCTGTGACTTTGTAGTTGACTCAATTTGCTTAAATGAAGACACTATTATTTTTCCTTTGGTCTTTACCTTTTCCCTCTAACTAATCTTTCGGGCTTTACTTCTCACTAAACCGGCTGTCCTGTGCTCTGACTTCATAGTTCTTTTCTTTGACTAGACAATGGATCTTGGTCCCTTTATGACAGGTAGGAATACGTATAAGTTCAGATTTTATTGTTACCAAAAGTCATACTCACGAATGCATACTGTGGCATCACTGTGCTTGGATGACCACCACTCAAAATGAGCCAGTAGCAAAAATTCTTTATGCTTAATGTTGCTTTTTCTAGCTCCACAGAATATTTTACCAGAAGCTTCAGCCTTATTCTGGTGCTTTCCAAAGAATGAAAGTTTCTGTTGTGAGGGTAGAAATCAGTGCTCTTCGTTGAACCTGCTGAGTCATCCTCTAAAGTTAGCCATTTAAAAAGATGTTAAAAAGAAACTTTCTCCAGGGAACATTTGGTCATCTTTGTTTGCTACAATGAGGGGAAATGCCATCTGGCCACAGCAAGTTGTGAGGGCTGCCACCAAGGTGTCTCCTGTTCACTTCTCCACAGAAAGTGATGGAGGAGCTCAAAAAGGAAACATCACTTTTTTCCACTTCCACTTTTAATTTTATATGGAAAGAGTAGAAAAATTTGCAGCTGGGATTTATGTGTAATTTTCAATTTTTTCTGTTTGATATGGAAAACAAAGTCACTATTGACAATCTTGCAGCAAACAGTTTGACTTATTTAGCATGAAAAGAAGCAATTTTGCCCACTAATTAAAACAACACTTGAACCAGATGGGCATGCCAGGAGGATGACCCTCCCAGTTGCTCCATGGAATAGGAGAAAATGAAGATTCAGAAGTGATGGATCGGACAGAGGGAAAACCCTTCAGTTCCTAGATTCTCCTTCTCCTGCATGGAATCAATGCTTCCTCCCTGTAGTTCTCTGGGCACTATATCACCCCACTTCTGCAACTAAGCGTTTGGGATTCAGTGATTTGGAGTAAGTTGCCCATCATTTCTCAGCAGAGAGCAGAGGTGATTCAATGAAAATCCAACAGTGTCTTAACGCCATACACATATTTTGTAGGTTTTTGAGACAGGATAGCTTAGGAAAAAGACTCTAAGCAGCTTGGGAAAGATAAGACTCAAAGTGTATTGATAGCTAACAGGAAGAAGCTTTTCTCCTCTCTCACTGACCTGGGTGATCCCTTACCCATACAACTTATGTTGCCTCATTTGTGGCAGTTGTTTAAAATTATAAAGTGTGTTTGGTATCAGTGCTATTGAAACCTGTAGATTCTGCCAGATTTGGAAGCTTGACAGTGAGGTGCTTCTATATTGATCGCTATTGATCGTCAAAGAAAAATGGAGGAAAATGCCCAAACAATTCATTCTCTGAGAACTTGAAGAAGTCCCTTTTCATGGATGTATATTTACAAAGATACTGCTGGATAGATGAACAAAAACGCAGACCTTTACTCTATATATGGACATTGTCATTTACTTTCAGAACTTGATATAATTTTATTAGGATGCTGCTGAGAATAATATCCATTCCCCCTTTGGTTCAATAGGCAAACAACTGCAGTGGTAGATACCCAGGTGAAATGTGTTCATTAATTTGCATAGACCTGAAAGGCAGAGCAGATTTGAACATAGAAGAACAGATATTAGAGGAGAATTTCCGCTGGTTGGGCATGGTGGGAGTGAGTGCATGTGAGGCAGGCTAAAGGGCGTTGTGTGGATTTTGGGAGCCAGAGGTTTTCAAGGACACATGAAACAGCATGAAAATGACAGGGTTACAGAAAAGATACCAGAGAGACTTTAGAGAGTGCATTTCCAGAAATGGCCAATTGTCCAGAGGGACAATTCCTGTGAACCTTGATGCACACAAGAAAGCTGCCCAGGTTTGATGGGGGTAATAGCCATCAAAACTGATTCTTAAGCTGTGAAAGGCACGTGTAAATAAATATAGCAGAACTCTGTTCTTGTTGCAAGGCTCCCAGAATCTTTCCTCCCATTTGTGTCAGGCTTTCTAATAGCCTTTTGTTTCATTATAATAGATTTTGTTGATTTTTTAAAAGTGGCTCCACATGCTCATGGCAAAACAGATGTTTGCTTGGGATATGTTGCTCTCTTTGCATTGTTATGGAGGAAAGACACAGAAAGGAGGACGTGTGTGCCGTTGCAGCGTGAGAAGCTGTCCTTTTCCAAAGCAGTTGTGCAATGCGGCCATTAGCTGCTGATGGAGTTGCCATGGTTATAAGAGGTTCAATGTGGGAGAAATCTTCATTTATTATCAGATCTTGACAGCAGTGGTCAGAATGCCCTGGTGCAGAAAAAAAAGAACAACATGGAAAAGCCCCAGCATTGTAGCCACACAGAGTTGAGTTATAACATTAAAAAATACTCAACGATAAAGTCGTGAATGAGTTAGATGCCAAGAAAAAACAGCTTTCATTTGATACAAAATGTATTCCTGTAAACAGCAGAGGCAGGAAATGGGAGTCCAGGAAGGAACTGGAGGGAACGGCAGCACTGGAAGTCCTGTGAGCGGAACATGATTAAATTGCTCTGTACAGTATTTACTATGGTGTATGTCTTGCATGCTTTCATTCTCAGGCAAAATTCTGGATGATTTAAGCTTCATCTTTAGAGGTTACTTTGCCACCTACATCTCCTTTGGTATTTTAGTCCAAGGAAAAGCCTTTGTGTTCATTGTCTCTGAAAGCCTTGGAAATGTTATTCTCATATTCAGAGTGTAATGGTCCCAACAGGAGGACATTGCTTGTGGTGAACTCCCGTTATCCATGGACAGCCTATGGCACACATGTCAGCTTCCTCTTTGCCCTAGTGCTATAACTAGAGAACTGATATTTTAGTTCTTTGGTTTTCCTCTGTAGGATAAGATGTGATTTCTTTTGGTGATTCAGTGTCCAGCTATCAAACCCTGCTTTTCCCTAGTACCAAAACCATAAATATGTCACAAATTATGCAGAATTGATTTCTGTCAGGTCAGGAGGAGTGAAGCAAGCCAGTTCCTGTCTCTTGGATTCTGTGAGCATGTGGGGCTGTGATGTTTCTGTCTGAGTCAGCTGAGCAGAAGCAAAGCTTAGCCCATAGATACAGTAAGCTGGCAGGCATCAGGACAGTTCCAGCTCTGGCTTTAGGGATAAAAGCCTGCAGATGGGAGCACTGGCAGCCCCAGAAAATGTCTCCTCTTTCAGGCGGATAAAGGATAAATGAGGGATCCAGGGGGACGTCTGAATACATGGAATGAGTCTGGATGTTATGGCTTCAATGTGACGTGTAGTTCTCTCCACTTTGGGTTCTCTGAGGTCCTCACTGCTGGGCCTCCCAGGATCATGTGTCTAAAATAAGTTACTTTATTTTTTAACCCCAAACTGATGGTTTTACTGTGGCTTAAGGACAACCACGGGACATACTCTTCACAAGCCCAATGCTGACTGTAGAGTCTCTGGAGTTTCCGTCAGGGATCCGCAGCTTCTCCCCCTCACCAGTGTCTTCACAGACTGTTAGACAACCACATCTCTTCGCTCTACTGCCGTCAGCTGATAATGCATTACTCTGATTTCTGTCCTCCTGCTCCATTACACTTATTCTCTTTAAGTCATTAATGGCAGCTGAGTGGCAACAGATACCTTTCAGCCCTGGCCATCTTGTCCTTGATGTTAAGACAATCATGTAGCCCCACTGGGTTGCTGACCCTCTTACTTGCTTCTTAGAGCTCTCATATATGAAATGCTGCAAGCATGTGATTCAGAAAGCGACAGTGTTTCCCCACACCTCCTGTCTCCATAAGGTTTCTATTGCTATGATAAACACCAGGACCAGAAGAAACTGGAGGAGGAAAGTGTTATTTCATCTTACAGACCTCAGGCTATGCCACAGTCTGAGAGAAGTCAGGGTAGAAACGCCAGAACCTGGAGAGAAGAACTGAGTCAGAGACCATAGAGGAATGCTGCTTACTGGCTTGCTCTTACTACTTGCTCAGCCTGCTTTCTTATTTGACCTAGGGACAACCAGCCTAGCGTGGTGGTACCATCTACAATGAGATAGACCCTCCCAAACCAGTTATCACCCAAGACAATACCCTACAGGCGTGCCGACAGGCCAATCTTTGGAGAGATCTTTCTCCATTAAGAGTTGCCTTGTCCAGATATGTTTAGGCTTGTGTACGGTTGGCAAAAACCAACCAGCACAATCATGATGCAGATTTAGAGAGCTTAGCAAACTCTTTAAGGAGTCTGGCTCTTGGCCAGTAGTCCATAAATGACTTTTTAAGGGCAATTATGAAGACTGCATTTGGCCTGCTCCCTGTACTGAACTTTTCTCCTCAGATGAAATTAGGTGCACAGCCAGTGCATGCAATCCTTACATGGACCTGCATCCGAGGACTCGGGGCCTTCTTGACTGCCGTATTTTCAACACAGTTGCATTCCCAGATGGGTATCTTTATGCTGAGCCCTCCTTAGTTGAAGTTCTGACAGATTTGTTATGGTGCCTCAGCTGAAACCTTATGCTGAATGATAGGAGACCACTCAGCTGTTCAGTTACTCAGTATTTTTCTACTTGTAACCCTTGTCAGCCTTCGACCTATCCTAGCCTCTCCCTGCTACCTTTTCTTTATCCCCCCCCCAAACAATAATTTGACATATGTGCAGACCTACATGGTCTATGACCCGTGTACTCTTTAACCGGCATGGGCTATAGAGCCAGCCTGATGTTCATTAAGTGACTAAGACTTGGCTATTGCCTGTGTTCTGACTTACACTTTGTGAACAGTATTCAGAGAATTGGCAGCTTGCTCTCTGCAGCTCCATTTCTTGGCGACTGGTTTACACAGCAGGAGCTGAAATAGAGACTAAAGCCAGGCTATCTGATCAAAAACAGTCTGAACCCTTAACTACCATCCAGACTGTCCTCATATTTTCTGAGCAAGTTTTCTGAATTGCTTTCATGGGACCCACATCCCTTGTTTGTCTTTTAGTTTTCTGCAATTTTACTCTCCCTAAGAGATTTATTCTCTTCCATGAATTTCATCACCACTTGTAAGCTGATGACTCCCCGAAACTTTATTGCCTGCCTTAATCTCTCTTCTGAGCTCAGAAGGGTAATTTCAACTGTCGACTAGATCTATATGTTTGGATGGTCCAGAGAAAACTCGTTCATTTATTCATCCACTCACTCATTTATCATTCATATATTTAATAAGTGTATCGATTATTCCCCCTTGTGCCAGTGTTTATATTAGGCCCCAGAGAAGTCGGGGAGAATAAGAAGGCATAGTCTCTGCTGGCTTGGGACTTGCACAGCCATGATTTTAGAGAAAAATGCTAAACCTGAACCATTTAATTATTCATACATTAAGGGCTATGAATCAAAGTTCAGGGTACTGTAGATGGTGCACACAAGAGTCTCTCTAATCTCGTTTGGTGCTTCAAAAAAGGATTATTTCAGAAAGTGACATTAGCAGAATTAGGAGGAAAAGCAGGGGTTGGGGAGAAAGAATGTATCAAGGGAGAAGAAATGATACTGCAGAAAAACAAACAAACAAAAAACCAATACAGCATGGCTGGACTGCAGGTGTGGCAAGATTCTCATTGTACATAGAAATCCAGAGGTTTTATTTCTTTTCTAAATATTAGCCACAACTTCTGCTCATTCTTGCTCTGTTCTTTGTCCGCAGTAACATAGAGATAAAATATTAACAGACAGATTGTGTCATTTTGGTCAGTATGTCTTTGAGCCTCTCGCTGCTTAAATGCCATCAGTCTTTCTTATTGGAATGCTCAGAACCTGCTGTACGGTGCCTTCTGATCTCTCCCTTTTCATGGTTCTCACCAACTCTCTTTCTGTTTCTCCCAATCCACAATTACTGCCTCTTTCTCTCTTTATTCTTCATCTATTTGCACTCATATAGACACTGAGACATTTCTCCTCTGGTAATTACTCTTTAGGTAAAAGATCAATAGACAACTGAGTATGGAGTTTGGATATGACAGGCAATCTTGGATCATTTTGATGTCTTTCTAATAATATATTGTGCAACCCCACTGATAATCCTTTTAGAGATTTTATTATAAAATATGTGATACCTACAAATGAATGTGTGCAACATATGTTTAAGCTAAAAAGCATAATAAGTAACCATCTGTGTGCTGCCCACCAATAAAATTATAGGCCATGAAATCACTCTATAGTTGAATGGAATCAGATGCTTTGAGACACACCTGGGACTAATTAGTTAGCTCAGAACAAGCTGGCTTCTCGTGCTAATACCCTCCTCATTGATACTAAGCTTTGGATTCCTATTCCATGTTGGTTGGTCCTTGTCTTCAGTCTGCTTTGTGTATGTAAAATACAGTTATTACACACTTGGAGTATCAGTGTTGACTTAAGTATTTATGTATTTCTGAAAGACACTTAGCATAGTAGTTCTTTAATAGCCTCAGGTGATTGACTGGTTCTAGGAGATCCCCCCCTTCCCCAGATATAAGAGTACACAGATCCTTAAATCTCTGATTTCAAATGCTATAGATTTTTCATATACTATGTATATATCCTTCCATATACTTTAAATTGCATATAGATTTTAAAATTCCTAGTATAACATAAATGCTTTGTAAATGGTTGCCATCCTATTTAATGCTAAGAAACATATTCAGTATAATCACAGGTATTTTTTAAGTATGTTTGTAAGTCTATGAATGATAGAAACAAAAACTTTGTTAACAATGAAGGACTGACTGACTTGCATCTCTCTCTCTCTCTCTCTCTCTCTCTCTCTCTCTCTATATATATATATATATATATATATATATATATATATATATATATATATATATATATATATATATATATATATATATATATATATA